>CM055884.1:13130536-13730536 GCA_029582165.1 Portulaca oleracea | reverse complement strand
CTACATGCCTTCAATAAAGACAAGTTTTGCCGAACATTAACTCCAGATATGCTTGCACAGTTGCAGTATGTCTTCCATCTTCTTTTTTTTTTTAATCACTTTATTTTGTTTTGTCCCCTTTTTTTGGATTATTGGATGATAATATACTGAACTTTAAGGGTATTGGACAATAACGCACTGAACTTTTTTCTTGGACTTTAATACACTAAACTTTGAGGGTATTGGATAATAATGCACTTAGACCAATTCAGCTGGTGGTTGACGCGGTGGCTATGTTATTTTGAGGTATCATTTTTCTATTTTTTTCCAAAAAAATATATTAGTCATCATGCTTATGTGTACTTTCTTATACGGCAAAAGTTTTTTCTAAAAAAAATAGAAAAACGACACCTCAAAGTAGGACAGCCACCGCGTCAACCACCAGCTGAATTGGTCTAAGTGCATTATTGTCCAATACCCTCAAAGTTCAGTGTATTAGAGTCCAAGAAAAAAGTTCAGTGCGTTATTGTCCAATACCCCTAAAGTTCAATGTATTATCATCCAATAATCCCCTTTTTTTTCTCTTTCCTTTTTTTTTTGTTTTTTTTTGTAGGCTTGCATCTGTTCGGAGAAAACCTCAACAGTTGGACCAAATTGGTAATAATCTAAGTGGCCTTGTACCAAATTTACAAACCTGGACATCAAGAATAATTTTTGAAGGCGAAATCTGCAAACTTTGAAGTCGGGCAACCTTTAATAAATCCATATCGAAGGTGATAATCGGAAGACATGCGGTGACCTTTGATTGTCCTCCTCAGTAGGGGATATCAATTCGACCCGTCTTGAGCATGTATTGGCGACTAGAAGACAAGCGGTGACATTTGATCAATTCGGCCCGTCTTGAGCATGTATTGGTGACCAGTAGACAAGCGGTGACCTTTAATTGTCCTCCTCAGTTGGGGACATCAATTCAGCCCGTCTTGAGCATGTACTGGCGATCAGAAGACAAGAGGTGACCTTTGATTGTCCTCCTTAGTTGGGGACATCAACTCGGCCCGTCTTGAGCATGTATTGGCGATCAGAAGACAAGAGGTGACCTTTGATCAATTCGGCCCGTCTTGAGCATGTATTGGCGACCAGAAGACAAGCGGTGACCTTTGATTGTCCTCCTCAGTTGTGGACATCAATTCGGCCCGTCTTGAGCATGTGTTGGCGATCAGAAGACAAGCGGTGACCTTTGATTGTCTTTCTTAGTAGGGGGACATCAATTCGGCCCGTTTTGAGCATGTATTGGCGACTAGAAGACAAGCGGTGCATTTGATCAATTCGGCCCGTCTTGAGCATGTATTGGCGACTAGAAGACAAGCGGTGACCTTTGATTGTCCTCCTCAGTTGGGGACATCAATTCGGCCCGTCTTGAGCATGTACTGGCGATCAAAAGACAAGCAGTGACCTTTGATTTTCCTCCTTAGTTGGGGACATCAATTCGGCCCGTCTTGAGCATGTATTGGCGATCAGAAGACAAGAGGTGACCTTTGATCAATTCGGCCCGTCTTGAGCATGTATTGGCGACCAGAAGACAAGCGCTGACCTTTGATTGTCATCCTCAATTGTGGACATCAATTCGGCCCGTCTTGAGCATGTATTGGCGATCAGAAGACAACTTATCTACATGAATATGCATCACGCCTTTGAACACTTGATTCTCTTGATCCTTGATGCCGCGAACGCCTCGACCTTGCGAATTCAACATTCTTTAATGACTTGAATCTTGGACTTTGTTGACTTGGGAGTCTCAAACTTAAAAATCTTGAATTTTGACTTCGGAGTATTTAACTTGGATGACTTGAGAACCCTTGATTTGAAAGTCTTTAGTTTTGACTTGAAAGTCTTTAATTTTGTTGACTTGTGAGTCTTTTACTTGAAAGTCTTGAATTTGGATTGGTGAGTCTTTGTTGTTGATGACTTGGGAGTCTTGGTTTTGACTTGGAAGTCTTTAATTTTGGTGACTTGAGAGTCTTTTTCTTAATGACTTGTGAGTCTTTGACTTGAAATTCTTGAACTTTGACTTGAGAGTCTTCAATTTTGATGACTTGGAAGTCTTGGATCTCGACTTGGGAGTCTTTAACTTGATGACTTGAGAGCCTTTGATTTGAAAATTTTGAATTTGGACTTGTAAGTCTTGATTTGAATGACTTGAAAGTCTTGAACTTCGACTTGAGAGTTTTTTTCAATTTTGATGACTTGAAAGTCTTGATTTTGGATTTGTGAGTTTTTTTTTTTTTTTTGGATGACTTGGAAGTCTTGAATTTTGACTTGTGGGTCTTGATTTGGATGACTTGAAAGTCTTGAATTTTTGACTTGTGAGTCTTGATTTGGATGACTTGTGAGTCTTGATGTGGATGACTTGTGAGTCTTTTTTTTATTTTTTAACTTGACTTGACAACTTACAATAAGTTCAATCAGATTCATCGGTTTCATCTTCATCGAATACGATCTTGCCTTCATTTGTAAGCCTCATGACAAGCTCCTTAAAAGTTAGACACTTCTCCAACGGATGACTAATGATCCTATGGTACTTGCAGTATATAGGGTCATTGATTCTTCCAACTTCACTTGGACGCTTCGACTCTGGAAGTTTAATAATTCCTTTTTCAAGAAGTTTATCAAGTATTTCAGGTGTATCACCGTTGGAAAAAGGATATTCTTTCTCTTCAAAAATCATAGAAGAAGGAATTCCTTTTCGTGTGCCCCCGAGGGAAGTTTGCTTCTCCTTGACACTTGGTCTTCTTGCATCATGTTTGAAAATTGTGAGCTCCATGTCATGTGCTCGCGTTGCCAAGTCTTGAAAAGTTGTTGGCTTATTCATATGTAAAACATAAAGCAAATCTCATTCCATGCCTTGTATACACATCTCGACGGCGGAGGCTTCGGACAATCGATCTTTGCAATCAAGGCTGAGTGACCTCCAACGATTGATATAGTCCAGGACTGGCTCCCGGTACCACTGCTTCATGTTTGTCAACTCCATCATACTGACGGTGCGCTGAGTGCTATAGAATTGATTAAGGAATTCTTGCTCCATTTCTCCCCAATTGTCGATGGACTCTGGCTCCAAGTCCGTATACCAATCGAAGGCGATTCCTTTAAGAGTTCTAACGAACTGCTTCACTAGTTGATCTCCCTCAGTTCCAGCATTATTGCAAGTCTCGATGAAATGAGCTATATGCTGCTTAGAATTCCCTTTACCATCAAAGTGGGTGAATTTCGGCGGTTGATAGCCGTAAGGCATGCGAAGTGCGTCAATCCTCTTTGTGTAAGGCTTCTAGTACAATTGAGTTTTACGAGGGCCTCCCTCGATCTGGGCTTTTATCGCATCGGCTACTAGTTTTTGGATCTGCTCCACAGACAATGAGCCTGAGCCGGAACCTTCTTCATATTTCTCTTCTTCGTCGGAGTCTTCGTGATTGGATCCTCCGTTGGAATCTTCATCTCCCAATCCATCGTCAAATTTGCTAGCGGGTCGCTTTTTTAATTTCTTTATCAATTTCTTGATCCGCTCATCTTGTCGCTTAATATGCTCAGTCTTTTCCTCACTTTCTTTCTCAAGTCTTGTCAGCGTGGCCTTCATAGTCTTGAATTCTTCTTCATAGTTAATGGCATCTCTGACCATGACCGGCATAATAATGGTGCCGATAGAGTCTAAATCAGAATCGGATGAGAGAGGATCCCTTGGTGATTTTGGTGTCTTCTCGCCATCTTCATAGTCTTCATCCTCTTCACTCAATGGTCAGTGGCGGATTTCATACATCCATTGAGCGGCCATCTTCTTCGGGTCAACGACTTGAGTGGAAGTAGTTTGGTTTGCCCCCGGCAAGTTGGAGTTAAAGATTTGCAACGGGGCACTCACAGCAACTTGTTCCTCGGCCTCCACAGCGAGAATCTTGGCCATCCTTCTTGTGGTTACTCCATTGGATGTTGTACTAGTTATTGATTCTTGTGACTTGGCTTGAGAAACTTTCTTCAAATCATGATAGATGTTGTTCTTAGGATCCATCTTCTTCGAATGATAAATAGTTCGTTCTTGGAGAAAGATATGAGAGGCAGAGGCTTCCCACCGAGCGTGCCAAAATTTGTAAACACAAATTTCCGGGTCTAAATAAATAAACACAAGAAATTAGTGAACAAATATAATATATTAATTTCAAAGGATTTCGGGTACAATCTCTATGTATTTGTTACAAAATAAAATGTAACTCCTCCGATTCGATCTCCTTGAATGAACTTGAACGAGTCTTGAATGAATATGGTTTTGGATGAATGTGATCTTGGATGAATATAGTCTTGAGTGAATATATTCTTGAAAGAATATGGTCTTAAACGAGGGTCGTAGAGAATTGATCCCGATCAAGAGGAAGTGGTTTGATCTCCCACGAATGGACGACACGAGCTTAAGCTTTGTTGTGTTTCTTGTCTTCGAGAGAGAGAGTATGAGAGCTTTTGAATCCTCCTTTTATGTTTTTTCCCCCACCTCCCTTCAAATGATGAAGAATGGTCTCTATTTATAGAGAACATGGGATAACATTTAGACTCCTTTAACTCTTTTTTAAAAAAAGAACAAATATTTATGCGTCATCCATGGCACATGACATGATTTAATTGGCCAAAATATAATATCATTTAATTTATAATTAAATGATCCACCATAATTAATTTGACACATGGCGGATTATAATTGCCGAATTAAGATTTAATTTCCACGTGGCGAGTTCTTATTGGCTAACAAATTTTTGCCTTCTACATATACACTGTTTTTTTTTTGTTCCATCGACGTCTTCCGTTTCCTGCGGTGGTAAGTCTTGTTTATGTTTGGCAAAATCGATTCTTCCATGGTTGCTCCAAGCCTCCAACTAATTGAAGCAAAAATAGAGAAGAAGATGAACAATGATGGACTGAGGAAGAGAAGAAGTGACGGAGGCGTCGGTTTAACGGTCGGCGGGAGGTTGTTGTGGCAATGACGAAGCCGTCGGCGGCGGAGCAGCGGGAGAGAAGAATTAATGTCCGGGAGTAGACTCAAGTGAACGAAGGAGTGGTGAATGGCGGTTAGCAGCACAAATAGCTTCAAAATTGAAATTGGAATCTGAACGGTTACTCAGGGATTTTATTTTATTTTTACCAGATAAGTTGCCAGCCTGGAAAATGAGCCTGCCACGTAGGATCTGGAGTATGTGCTCTAGGAGCACATAATATATGGGGGTTGAGATGGATTTTTAAAGAAAAAATAAAAGTTTGATTATTTAATCCAACTCAGCAAAAAAAAAATTTTCCTTTTTTTTTTGCTAAAATACCTCCACATAAGCGAACACCGCCGCCACATCAGCTTTCCGACGAGTCAGACTCGGTGGCGGTTCGCTGGAAAAATCAACGTGACAAGGTTGGTTCGCTGTAAATTAATGTTGAAGGTTGGTTCGTTATTTCAAAGTACCCTAAAGGTTGGTTTATTAGATTCCAATTTCCCAATTTAAAATGATATAATAATATGGTAGAATACATAATAATATTAAAATTTTGTAGTCACACATAAATACATACAAAGTTGGCTAAAATTTAATTACCATCAACATGAATTTATACAAAGTTAGAATAGGATGAATGTATCTCAGAATATTTATCTTTCTAATTTTAAGAGGAGGGGCCGTTGAATTAGAATACAATGTTTTTTTTAGGTGATAATATTTTGATATGTGTGATTAGTGCCTATAATATCATGAATATTTTTTTTGATTAAAATTTAAATTTTATAATAATTGGGTTTCCGGTCTGGGTTTGGACCGACCCGGACCGAAATACGAAAACATAAAAAACTTAGATCGAAGACCGGACCGGTTACCATTCGGGTTCGGGTTTGGTCCGGGTTTTTGGTCCGGTTTTTTTGAGTCAACCGATCCGGACCGAAATATGAACAGTCTAGGTAAAAATAAAAAGGGTCTGATCAAACTTATTTGACTGTGACTACAACTAATAATATCCAGCCAAAAATTGTTGATACATATTATATAGTCTATTTATGGTGGCCCAACCATATTATGTAGTCAAAATTTCTTATAATTTTTCCATTGTTGTGTGCTCATTTTCACTGCTCTTGCTACAATGCAAAATTGCAAATAGAACCATAGAAGTACTCAAAGACTTTAACAACAAAAACATACTAGTATTCCTCCGTCTCTGGTTAACTTTATTTTATCCCTAGTAATTTGTATTTTACATGTCTAATGTAAAAATTTTACACTTGATAATTATATATCCAACCTTTCACTAAAGTCCTGTTTGGCAGTAGCGTTTGGATAAGCTTATAGCGTTTGGAGTGGTCAAAATATTGTTTTATCAAATTTTTAATATTCGGTAAAACAACGTTTAGAATTAGGGAATAGAGTTTCGGATAGCGCTTGACACAAAACATGAGACGTTACACATATTAACGTCTGAGGAGGAGGGGCAGCGTTTGGGAAAGTACATTATCGGGCCATCCTTAACTATTGTAGAAAATTGCAACTACTGCCATTTATATAAAAGGCATTGATTTCAGGTCTTGCAGCTTTCACCGCCTCTGTCCAATTTGTTCTGACCCTTCACAGCTTTGAAGCTTGGATAGAGTGATTTGTTAGTTTGATGTGTTTGAATCACAAGTATGCATATGTGAATATATGATCTATCATCCACTTTTTTTTTTTTAAAAAAAGTTTATTTTACTTAAATCTACTGAGAATGAAAGCATCAATGTGAGTGAATAATATCCTATTTTTGTCACTTCACAGCTTTTGGCCTCATAATCTTTTTGGACTTGGAAAATGGCTTCTTTGATTTTCTTTTTGTTTTTCTTCTCAATAAGATTTGTTTTATTTCTTGAAAAACAAAGAAACCAGTTACTCTTTTTCTATTAGATTTGTTTCTCATCTTTTTTTTTTCCTTTGGAAAAGTAGGAGTTGCAATAATAATAATAATAATAATAATAATAATAATAATAATAATCCATGAAAAATAGTAAGAATAATAGTTATGCCCTTTTTGGTCATTTTAGATTCATCAACTAATCTAACCGCTAATTTTACCAAACATATGTTTTGCAAACAGCTATCTAAACAGTTATCAGCTATCCGCTAGACTGCAACAACTATCAATTATCTTAAACGCTATCAACTACCTCAACCGCTATCCGTTACTAAATCCGCTACTTTTGCCGAACAGGGCCTAAGTAACTTTATAATAATGATTTAGGAATAATTTAGTCAAAGATTTAAATCTTCCACAAATTAGCTCAAAATGTTTTACTTAGGTTCTGTTTTTTTATGCGGTAGGTTGTGTGGTACCACACTGCACCACATTGCTCAATATTTTACCACATTTGACCATACTTTACCACAATTATTACCAATATAACTTCTTACTTTTCTCTCTCCTCACTTTTTCCTTGTACTTTTTACATTCTCTCTACTCACCTACCACAACTTTCACCACACTTTTTCAAATTTCACCGCGCAGCATCATTACCACACCACACCAACCGTATAAAAGAATGCAGCCTTAATTAGGGATCGAGGGATCATAAGTGAAGTTTTTCTAATCTTTTTTGGCCAATTTACAATGCTTGATCAATCATAACTTACTCTCTTTTTTCCCCTTTGGCTTTAAGGCTGTCTGGGTGGATAGAGAGTGAAGAAGAGGATGGGGGAATAAATGTGATAGTTTTATAGTAGACTAGTAGTAGGTGATGTTATGGAATAGAATAGGGCATACCAAACCCAACTAATATGGAAATATTCAAAGGACCACAAATTTGGTGCCAATTGATGAATGACAGAAATATGGCACACAGATGTTTGAATATTAAAATTTAATTTTCTGCTCCCCACTCAGATCACTGTGTGCTGTTTACATCAGTTTATAGTGGTAATAAAGAGACCTGAAAAAGACCTATCCCTGCTCTCTCTTTTCTGTTGTAGGCAGCCCTACATGCACCCTTCCCATCTTGTGGGACTAGGGTTGCTATGCCATCCCATCTCACCTTATCATTGTTTTTTCTATTTATTTATTTTCTTTGTTTATTTACTCCCTCATTTTAAATTATCTTTGGACCCTTTTTTGTATTCATTCATGTCTTAATTTTTATTAGTTGATGTCTCGACTGTACAAGTTCATAATACAACTAATTGTTAATTATATGTTCATTGATCGATAAATAGTTTTAAAAAGCTACTCTGGCATTTGTAGAAGAACTCTTTTTAATATTAGTGTGACTGATGTTACAATTAAATTACTGATCTATATTTGGTAAAATGTAAACCCTAAAACCATTTTGTAACATAAGAGAAAAGTGATATTTTGGTTTGAGAGGGGTGGGGGGAGGGACAGTGAAAAAGATTGGTACATGGGCCATAGGTTTATGAGTTATGAGTGGGCATGTGGGGTGATTGTTTTGGGTGGGGTATGTGATCCACTTCAAATAAGAGGCTTTTTACCCTTTTTTATTTATATTTTTTAATCATGGTTGATTATTCTTTGGGTCTTATATTGTTGTCTTTAACATATTAAAATGTTGATGGTGGATTACAGTGGAGCTTATTAAGAATATATGTATTGATGTTATTTTTATAAGGGTTCGACATAAATAAACTTGGATGATAATAATATTAGTCAAATATATTTAGTTCTGTTCTTTTATGCGGTAGGTTGCAGTGTGATATCTCTTTAATTTTACATCACACTTCACCACACCTACTACAATCATTACTAGAGATGATAGTGGGTCCTGGACCGAGTCTGGGCCCTATCTATTAAGACGGGCCTGGGTCCAAAAATTTTGGACCGGTGGGTCTGGGTCTCGAAAAATAAGCGTCCAGTCGAGCCTGCAGACGACCACCGACCCCAACCCGTGGGCCATTAAAATATAAACATATATAATTTTTCTTTGAAAAATAAAACCCACAATCTTCTGTTATTCATCTATCGCTAGCGCTACAGGACTCTGTAAGTATTAGTCATTGAACTGTTGATTTCTATTTTCTAAAACCTTTGTATACTATTTTTTCCTTTAAAATTTTTTTATTTTGCTAAAAATAAATGTATTTAAACATAATAGTTATTATTATATATATATATATATACAAATATAAATTAACCCAACAAATTGATAAATCTAGTAAAAAATGCATAATAGAGTTGGAACCCATAAAGTACTCGTGGACCCTTGGACCCGCCGAGTCTGGGTCTGGGTCTGAATTTTGGACCGGTCGGGTCCCGGGGCGAGTCTGGGTCCAAAAAAATCTGGCGAGTCCGGGTCCAGCTGGATCCGCCCCAGACCCTGCCCATTGCCAAGCCTAATCATTACCAATATATCTTTTCATTTTTTTCTCTCCTTACTTTTCTCCTCTACTTTCTTATTCTCTCTCTTAACCTACCCCACCTATTACAACTTTCACCATAACTCACCACACCTTTTCAAATTTTACCGCACCGCACCATTACCACACAACAACCAATCGTATAAAAGAACATGACTTTAGATAAATATGCAGAAGTTGTAATAAGTTGGGTTATATTTACAACCTCTCTTTCGGACTCAACAATTTTTACTACTCATTTTAGAATTTTAGAAGTTTGAATTTCCAAGTTATATAATTTTCATAATTTTTTTTATATAAATTTATAGTAAATTTTAAATGATAGGCCCCTAATAAATCAACTTTATACATGGAATATTTTGGTATTATGATGGTCTTTGAAACTCCCAATTTTCTTTTTGTCATAATGCTCAAGTCACTAACTAGAAATTCATAATGCAATGGTCCCTCATTTTCTTTTTCTATTTCTTTATATCAATAGTTTAATTTTCTTCAAGTCTTTCCATAAACCTTTTGAATTCTTTTCAATAAAATTTTCTGCACATATGAAAAAAAATAAGAAAAGCAAACATACACTACTGATTTTTTCCCCTTAATTTATTATTATTTTATCAACTACTTTTTTTTTGACCAACATAAATTAATAATTAATACGAGGGAGATTTTTTTTGCCAGAGACAAATCCCACTCAGAGAAGAGAATCCCGGCAGAAAGCAACCTGAAATGTGATTAACCGAAGGCCAAACCAAACAAACCCTCTGTTAGTTCCTCCATTAAAGAAGAGCACGAGTTTCACAACAAGCTTCTACGAGCATTATATAAATGGGAAATTTCAGGAAGACGCCCAATGTTTCACCTCATGTCAATTATTCAACACATACAACTAACCATTTAAAGATTTAAACCCCACCTCTGACCTCCCCACCCCATTTCTCTGTCACTTAATGTGCTCACAGTCACCTCACTGTAGTTCATCGCTGTTTAATTTCAGCCCAGATTCCGAAATTCAAATTTAAGAACTGGGTACGACTCTGAATTTCGAAACTCGTATCATCCTATCCTAGCCCACTTCCATGGTGCTCAATTTAGGGTTCTTCAGTCATTAAAGATTGTGGTTGTGCTGTTTATAATGAGGTTGGAGGCAGAGAAAAAGTAGGAAATGGGGGGAATTGAAGCCATGAATGGGAATGGGAATTCAAATGGGGATGTGAACAACAACGATACCAAAGAATTATCGAGTAATTCGAAGCTACTACAAAAGTATCAGATTAGTAGCTCTCAGAAAAAGCCTTTTTCTTGGTCGTTTCTTTGTGGGGTTATGCTTTTTGCTCTGGGTTTGATCTCGTTGTTCACTGGCCATGTTGTGTCTGATCTTGAATACTATTCTCAGCGTTTGATTAAGCGGAGTTTGTCCATGAATATGAAATGGGTAACTTTCTCTTCCTCTGTCTACTTTTTTGTGGGTATTTTTGGTTCTTGGATGTCCGCTTTCTTGCTGTGTAGGTAATTAATTTATTACTGGGCTAGTTTTGTTTGGTTATGGTTTTGTGAGTTTATATAGTTTCTTGTCATGTAGCCAACTTTGGTTCAGGGTGAGTTTTATACTAACTATCATGTCAATTATCATGTGAATTTCGGACAGCATTGCTAAACATTGGGTGTTGTTTTGTTTCCCTCCTATATGCAGAGCACAGAAATCTCTTCTAAACTGGAGATTACTACATGTACAGACTGTCAGATTAAGGTTTCATGGACTGGGGGAATATGTTTGTGATTGTGCAATGACTTTACTTTACAAGAAGTGATGTTGCCCTTTGTGTATCTATGATGTCAACTTATGTTGATGCTGCATTTATTGTAGGCTGGCGGTTACCGCGAACCAATTCATATATGGCAATCTAAATACTCAAAGGTCTACTATGGTTGCAGTGAAAGAAGGCTGAATTTTCGTTGTAAGTCTAGTTACTCAAGCATCATGTTCAAGTTGAATATCTCAATCTTACTTGAATATTTTTCTATGAATATTACAAATGTGCTTGGTATATGATGTGTATGCTGTGCTCGTACTATTTCACTATGTGCTCTTTGAATACTTTTATAGTGATTTGGAGTCTTAGGTATTCATAGCCATGAAAAGGGAAGATTCGATCAGTCATCTTGGAGCTCCTTATTTTGTGAACTCCAATGTCAGGACAAATGGTTTTCCCTTCATGTGTAGTCTTTTTGGCTGTCTAGCTGGATATATTACTTTAGGTTTTCTCCCTTGTTTTGGGGTTCACAAGTATGAAAAGTTGCTAATAACAAATTGATGTTCCCCTTCAATGCTGACTGGTTCAATTTAGCTGCTATTCCAGAGCAGTTGTCAAATGGCTATTTGCTGATTGCTGCTAGTGGAGGGCTGAACCAACAAAGAACAGGAGTAAGTTGAATTCCTTGTTTTTTTAACTGGTACTCTACCTTATTAAGATTTCACAGTAGTGATTATCACAAACATGCATAAAAACAAAATTACGTCTCTTGGAATCAGCCTCTCTGCATGCAGTTATGTGCAGGAGGTAAAACTGCCTACATATGATCCCCCAAACCTCATGCAAATGGGACCCACACTACAAGTTGTTCTATTCCTTTAATTAGGGTTAACTGCATAATTTGGTGTCACAGATAACAGATGCTGTAGTTGTGGCCCGGATACTCAATGCTACCTTGGTTGTGCCTTCTCTAGACCACAATTCTTATTGGAAAGATGATAGGTGTGTGAATTTTCATCACCATTTTGATTCTTGTAACATTGTGCTATTCTTAGGTGATCTTTTGATTACCTTAATCCTGATATTCTTTAATGTCGTATGCAGTGACTTTGGAGACATCTTTGATGTCAACTGGTTCATGTCTTCTCTAGCAAAGGATGTGAAGATTGTCAAACGAGTGCCTGAAAAAGTCATGAGATCTATGGAAAAGCCCCCGTACACTATGCGAGTGCCAAGAAGATCTACCCCAGAGGATTACATAGAGCTAGTCTTACCGATACTATTGAGAAGACGTGTAAGATAGTTTCTTCTCCTGCTACTGCATTTGTTTCCTTATGTTATTTTTCGATTATTTCTGATAAAATGAGGCAGTGAAATGTTTCCTCATCCCAAAATGAAATGTTGTATGTTCACTCTTATTCATATGGTTGAAGCATATTAACTCCTTAAATAAGCAGGTTGTTCAGCTGTACAAGTTTGACTACAGGCTAGCAAATGATCTTGATCCTGAACTTCAAAAATTGCGGTGCCGGGTCAATTATCATGCACTGAGATTTACCAAACAAATACAAGAGCTTGGTGAAAGGCTTGTGATGAGAATGCATAAGATGGCCAAGCAATATATTGCTGTTCACCTAAGGTTTGTCTCATGCCCCTTCTTTAGGACAACTGATAGTAGCGTCTCTTATCAAAAGTCACCCATAGGCCATAGATGCATCAGAAAAAGTCACCCATAGATTTATCATTACTAAATTCTCTGAGCTACCTGGAGCCGATCAATGTTATTGAGCATAATGGCTTCATTGGAAGTTTGGGACCATGTGCAGATAGAAGCACGATTTCAGAAAACTACAAAACAATGGGGATTACAGTGACAGTCAATACCCCCTCAACTGTATAGAATTGATCTAAAATCTGATAAAATATTTTGAGGTGTCAGTTGGGGACCAATGGTCACCATTTGACAAATTCTCAGTCTTTTTCCGAAAATTGCAAAGGCCATATCAGATGGCCTTCCTTTTAGGGCTGCTAAGAGGCTTGTGCCGGTTTTCATCTGACACTGCTTAGGATTCTCAAAATGTTGCAGAAATATCTTGTTTGTCTGATTCAGAACTGCTGCAGGTTTGAGCCTGATATGCTGGCATTTTCGGGGTGTTACTATGGTGGAGGTGAGAAGGAGATAAATGACCTTCGTGAAATCAGGAAACGATGGGACACATTACCTGTGAGTTCCTGACCTTTGCATATCTTTGGTCTTAATTATCAAGAATGCTAAAAATCTCAGGGACCATAGCCAGGTGATTGACATTTCACATTCACAGTCTGGAGCCCTAAGCTAGCTTGAATCCTTGAATTATTGTCACTAACTGGCAAAATGTTTTCTTGTACCGTTTGTACCGTGATCTATGAGCTGGGAAATATGTGATCTTGGCAAATAGGTGCTGGTTGGCGGTTGTACTCTAAATTTGATAACAGAGCTCTAGAAATTGCTATGATGCATGCTGAAATTTGTAGATGGAGGTCTAAAACTTTTGTCTGAGATTAGTAGGTCTAGTATAGGACCATCTCACTTAAAGTAGATTATGAGATGGTTACTTTGTGATGATTTTTAATTAATTTAAGGTGACCAATAATTCCCTTAGGATGGCACTCATCAAGGTCACCTGCCGATGAATTATTAGTCAGTACTTTTAGTATGACTTCTAATAATATCAAAACTTCAATATGTCATCCCTAAAGGAGTCTGTCTCACCTTAACTTTAAGGTGAGATGGTGTCACACTTTAATTTTGGTAAGTTTAGATCACAATGCTCTGGCATAGGGAATCCTTGGCTTACTGAATTGTCTTCTTAGATGAAGCACATCAAAGATCAATTCTAAACTCACAGTGATCTTAAAGGCTCGTTGTCTAGCTCACGTAGAATGGTCTTTTATGTTTGTTGTCTAGGATTTGGATCCTGTTGAAGAGAGAATAAGAGGGAGATGTCCACTTACCCCTCAAGAAGTGGGCATAATGCTCCGGGCACTTGGTTTCAAAAATGATACCTACTTGTATGTGGCATCTGGTGAAATCTATGGTGGGGAGGAAACTCTAAAACCTCTTAGGGATCTTTTCCCCAACTTCTATACAAAGGAGATGCTTGCTGGGGACGAGCTCAAACCCTTGCTGCCCTTCTCCTCTCGCCTTGCTGCCATTGATTACATTGTGTGTGATGAGAGTGATGTATTCGTCACCAACAATAATGGGAATATGGCCAAGATACTTGCTGGACGAAGGTAACTGCTCTCAATCTCACAAATTTTTGCTGAATCCTCATCCTAGTCTTATAATGTGTCGCTATTTTTCAGTGCTGCATAAACCTGCAATATGTGGTTCCTGACTGATCTGAATTTGCGGCCATTTTCTCTGTGTGATTAGGAGGTATATGGGACACAAAAGGACCATTAAACCCAATGCGAAACGACTGAGTGCTTTGTTCATGGCCCGGGACAAGATGGACTGGAAAACATTTGCGAAGAAGGTAAAGTCTGCCCAAAGAGGGTTCATGGGAGAGCCTGATGAAATGAGACCAGGAAGGGGTGACTTCCATGAATTTCCTGCTTCTTGCATATGTAAAGCACAACAGCCAGAGAATAGGACTCTTGAAGAAGAAAATACTTCCAGAAGTCACAACTTACATAGATTGCAAAACAGAAATGTTTCAGAAGGCATTGTTGGGTCTTCAGTAGATGTGGAAGATGATGAGTTCCTACCCAGATTGTGATTGTGTTCAAAGTTAGATCACAAGAAGATTGTAAAAGTGGCAATAGGATAGACAATTTTTTTTCTTCCTGAATTGTATTTTGACGGACGAAATTCGAGCTGGATTGTTGTAAATATGTCGGATAGGATGCTTTTCTGTGCTGCAATTTTTGGAAAGATGTTTATCAGTCTGCATTTTATGGTCCATGGATGGTAAGTAAGTAAACCTTACTAACTTCCTATTTTACCTTACTTTAATTACCAACTTACCTACACCCTAAAAGAAAAAATGGCAGCTGCACAATCAGGGCAGACCAGATAAATGGCAGTCTTACAGTCCATGTGTATGAATTACAAATGTATTTTCTCTCAAGAATGTTAAATACTGCACTGCTTTCAATTTCCAGCTGCCATGGTATATACGAGGAGGCTAATAAATATTCTGAGTTTGTCTTGGTGAATTTGGCCATTTCATGTACAGGAGTTAAAACCATGAATCCAACGGAACATACCAGTTGGTCGACTTTCAGTTTCAGATAGCCATTTTTTCGGTTTGGCAAAACCCCAAACCATAAACTGAATAGTTATGAGCGGTTAACTGGTTTCTACAGTTCGATTTGGTTAATTGAAGGAGTCTACAAAATCACAAAGGTTAACCGATTTTTCTGATTTGGTTTGGTTAACTAGCTTTTCCGATTCAGTTGGTTAATTGTACATAATTGAAATTGTAAAGCAACAGATAACATAAAATAAAAAAATTTAGTGATACAATGAATCAAAGCTTATGATATATTGTGGATGTGAATTCTAAGACAAAGATAAAGTTTCATAGACAATCATCTTTTTCTTTAGTTAAAATGTCTTGAAACTACATACCTTAGTGATGAAGAACACGAATACTGAAAGAGATATTAACATAAATCGATCCCTTCCAGAGGAAAAAAAAAAGTATGGATTCTCCATTGTCAGTCACTGTCTTTGTGCGAGGACGGAAAACTGCGGTCTTACTTCTTAGTGAAAGGGTCTTGGACAACGAGTTTGGCCCAACCGGTCCCTTGGTTGATCCGAAACTGCTCTCCGAACCCAAGATGAGCCATCAACAACCACACCAGTGTAATAAGTTGTCCTCCTCGCCGAAGTTGCTGAACATGGGCAGTAGGCGGGCATCGGCAAGCTGCATAACACAAGAGCTCTACCCATACCTTGAATATGACTTCCCACCTGTCCTCTTCTGGGATTTGATTCAACTCTTGGTTCAAACGTCGCGCTTAGAACAACACTGATTTGCTGCTGTCCCCCTTGACCTTTTCAGGGTTCCATTCTGCTTTCACCTCAACTATCTCGTCGCACAGCTGCCCGACTTTTGGGTTGTGTAGGGGTTTCGAATTGCTGGAGGTTTTGTCTCTTCTGAGGCAGCAGGAGAAGAGAGTTTTGAATCCAGACAGTACCCACTTGAAGGCCTTCCATAGTGATCGAACGATGAGGAGCCTTTTAAAGGCCTCTATCTTTGTTCGTTTCCGGAGCTGTTTCCTGAGAATGAACTTCCTTGTCTCTGCACAAGTGTCCTCGAAGCGCACTTGCGCAATGCCCGCCACCATGGAGGTCATTGAAGGTTGCATGATCAAGAGATACATCATGTAATCTGACAGCTTCTTGCTATGCATTTGCAGCTCTGAAAGTTTCCCTGTACTGGTGGAGCTGTTGGAATCTGTTGGAAGGCATAGGTCCGTTGCAATATGTTAAAGGAGCAAACTCTGGTCATAATCAATTCCCGTTGTCCATGCCCTTAAGTTTTTTGCGTACTTCATGTATTTGCTCTCTGAAAAAACAAGGTTGCCGCGGACTTCACAGACAACTTTCCCATCCTTTGCTGTCTTTGCTTTCCTGGCTTTGGCTCTAAGCTCCTCAAACATAGCATCCATGAACTTTTCACTGAAGCTGCTCTCATAATCATTCAGAGCGTGCCTGATCCCGATCTCTAGCCTCCTAATGATGGGTAGGACAAGATAGATCCAAGAATTGGGCCAGTACTGGTCAGTATTGAGGCAATAGTTGAGCAAATTGTACTGCGACATCTTACCAGACCACATTGGAAGCCGGCACTTGAACAACCACTTAAAGAGGGCGGTCAACCGTTGCTTTTTTTGGCTGGTACTAGGGTCAACGACGAACCAATCAGAGAGTATGTACATGAGAAATGCCACGACGTCCATAAACGCAGCCCCTCCTAGCAACACGTAGGTTATGCACACATCTACAGCAAGGTAATGTCGCTTATCCTCCATGTAGAACACAAAGATTGAAGCGACAAGGAGAATAACTGAGATAATGCGAGTGGCACGATGCTCTTTCCACAGCAGATTCACCTTGGTGTAGAAGGTGTCGTAGATGAAGTTGAGCTCGATTTGGATGACCTTGAATGCTTGCCTAGCTGTTATGTTGCTGTCAAGGAAGAATCGACGACTGTCATCACGGTCTACATGGGTCAGCAGTATATCCACTATAAGGCCTTTAAAACGGTTGTAAAAGTTGTATGCTTTGTTCACCAACTCTATCTCATCTATCTTGCTTTCATTACTGCTAGGATCATCTATCTGCACACTTTCACTGCCAGGATCACCTATCAGCACCCTTTGACTGCCATAATCATCTGCGGCAACTTTCCGATCCTCTTTTTCTTCTGCTTTCTCCTCATCCAGACTGGATATAATATGCACCGGGATATTAGCCTCTTTCATGGAAGTGTATTCTTCCATAAGGGTGGCGTAGTTTAAGCCTGGGTTTGGATGGCTCTGAAGAGATTCGCGGAAACTGTCCATACTAGCCGTATATTGGGAGGCTGTTCGCTCCGTGTACTTCAAACAACCAACCAAAAACATCAATGTGGTGGCGATCCGTAGCAGTAAAGTCTGGGAGGTTCGCACGAAGAGGTAAGTGGTGCCAAATATCTGAGTGAAGAACTGGAGCAGGTGTCGAAGCCAAAGCTCGTTGTCTTCGAGTGCTAAGGAGGTGATGGTGTCTGGGCCCCCTAGGTGAACCAGCAGGAAGGGGGCCCAAAACACGAGCAACTCGATGGATTTCGATGATGACGATGGAGACAACGAGGAGGATCCTTGGGTGTTGGTGATGAGGCCAATGGTGTACAGTGCGATCGCGTCTGCAGACAAGTAGAGAAGCCAAATCAAGAGACCCAAGCCGGACCGACTTTTCCTCCACATAGCACCAAAGGTTAAAAGGCCCTGAATCAAGAGGCTGGCAAGAATGCATATTCGGATGTTCCATGTTTGCCAGAGAAGCTCTGCCTCCTTCACCATTAGGAGTGTCTTTGTTTGTCCCCTCATTCTTCTCCTTAATTATGCTGCTACCTAGCTACTTGAATTGTGCCGTCTCGATCTGCTCCTGAGTAATAAAACCAAAATGATATGAGTAGATGTGGAGATGTTATTAGCTGTACAATCTGGTTTAGCAGATAGGTGGTAGTCAAGTGAATCCCACATTACCGCCTCATATTTAGTGTTTACGGTCGGTTCATATTTGTTAATTGTTATGGGCAGTTTGTTATCCGACCTATTAAATTTGCTGGTTGTTATCTTTGAGATAGAGACTTAATAGGAGGGCCAAAGTTACTCGGTCTAAAAAAATTAGGTAGACACGATCAAGTCTATGCAGTAAAGTAAATCTATATATACTAGCTGTAAAGGTCCTGCAAGGCACGAGTTAATTAAATTACTTTGGTAAATTTTAAATTTCTTTAATTTTATAGGTCTATATTACTTATAAATTCATTAATAGTTTTATATTATAGATTACTATATAAATTAATTGTACATAAATTTATATATATTTATCAAAAACTTATTTTATAAAATTTAAATTATGTTTTTTTAGAGTGGTAAGCTAAGTTTATCCTTACCCTACTCTATTTTACCTTACCTAAATTTATACAATCCCCTAAAAACATTCAAACCAAAGTCAAAATTTGGGTTATAAAATACGTTTACCCCACCACTAATTTATCTATCATAAATTTTATCATTACCTTTCCTTTCCTTATCAAACCTAGCTTGATCCTACCCCTTTAAAAAATGAAAGAAATCCAAAAATACTTTCAAATCCAAACAATCTAGATTTTTTTAAAAGAAAAACAGTTATAAAAAAATATTACTTATAAATAGAAACATATAAATTAATGTTTAAGGGCACGTCGGAGGTTGAAAATTAAATGTCAAATAAAAATTAATAAGTAATATCAGGTTTCCAATTTCTTGCATAAATAAACAAACTACAGCAATAAAGACAAATGACATTAAAGAATATTACATCAACTAGAGATGATAACAATGATATCCCATTCTATTTGTTGCTTACTCATTATGGATTTATTTCATTCATCCTTCGTACTCCAGTTTCCTTTGGTTCATGAAAAGGGCGAAAGAAATGGTAGAGAGAGAGAAGAAATGTGAAAGGCCTAAGCACTGAAGCAGCTAGATAGAAAATTGAGGGCATGCAGCAAAGGGCAATAAGGGACAAGAGGTTGTAGCTAGACCTGTCAATACGGGCGGGCGGGCGGGCGGGTTACGGGTCGGTCGTATATCGGGTTCGGGTAAATACGGGTCGGGTGTATTCCAGGTTCGGGTAAATACGGGTCGGGAGTATTCCGGTTTCGGGCGGTTTGGGTCAGGTTTACGGGTCATGACCGCCCTTTTTCTTAATCACTTACAACTAATAAAATTGATTATAATTAGTCAAAGACACTTGTGTAATGTACCATTGCATTTCAAGTTCGACCACCACGATATATCATAGTTGTATAGACATAATACTATACATCTAAGGGACAAAATTTGGCAATCTTCAAGTCTACAAGTATTATGCGGTTTACGTCAACAATCCACGATCGAATAACAGTACTTATGAAATATATAGGGTTTTGGGATGCTAATATACTCAAATTTTGGGTATTGGACAATAATGTACTGAACTTTGACCTTGGACAATAATACACTATTTTACTGAAAGAGAGGAGAGCGGCGGGACTGCAAGAGTTTGAAGGTTCACTGAAAGAGTAAGTGAGTGACAATGTTAGGGTTTTGTTTTGATCATTTGTTATTTGATTATTTCATTTGTATGTCTTTCTCTACGCATAACTTTTCAAAGCCACCAAATATTTTACTTTTGGGTCTTAATTTTCATGAAATGAGCCCATTTTTTTGCACAAGGCCAAAGTAGACAAAACACTTAAAATTAAAGTGTCTGACCCAACGGGTCGACCCAAACCTGACCCGACCTAACCCGTTTTTTACCGGGTTCTTTGGGTTGTGTCATTTTCGTGTCCCGGGTCGGAATTTCGCGTTCAAAACCCATTTTTTACGGGTCGGTTGGGGTCGGGTTTCCGGGTCGGGTCGAGAATTGTCAGGTCTAGTTGTAGCACATAGATGGTAGTTAGGGCCCGCCAAGCAGGTATGTCATAGCAATACACGTGTAGCTCTATTTAGGCAGTAGATTGATTAGCTGTTGTGGCATGTGGAGGGTGTTCTCAGTGGGCCTGTAATTCAAAGCCCAAATCCTTAACGAGTCAAGTACCCTCTAAGCAAGCAGCAAAAGAAAATTTCTCACAACAAAGTACATATCCTCTTTTCTTTACAAAACTAGTTGACCATGCCCGTGCAAAGCACGGGCTGTATATGTTAAATGATTGTACTACCTCCATCTCTAAATAATTGTTCTTTTGCTTTATGTATTACTACCTCCATCTCTAAATTACAATGAGTTACAATATGAAATTATCACCATTAGAAAGATATAGTACTAAAAATTACAATAATATTAATTTTATATTGTAAATCATTGTAATTTGTGAGTTGTTAAGTTTCACCCAATTTGGGGAAACTAAAGAGAGAAGAGGGAGAGAGATTTGAGAAATGATATTATTGATGAATCTCAACCCAAAGATACAAGAGGGAGAGGTAGGTTATTTATAACCAACCTCCCTAACTAACCAAGAAACAAGATAAAAGAAAACAAAGAAATAAAATTGTGAACAAATTGGAAATACAAGATTTACTATTCCTAACACCCCCCCTCAAATTGGAGGGTGTCAAAACTCCAATTTGCCAACAATGGAAATCTTGAACTTTAACTCCAACAGCTTCCTCGCCATCACCACAACTCATAACGGGTGAAATGGACGTAGACACGGAAGAACTTCGTGGAGTCAAATGACGAAAGAAAGAGAGAAAGATAGATTGCCGAACTTTTCCAGGTATTGAAAATTGTCTCCGGCGAATACAATGGCCTAATAGAGACTTTCCTGGTTGATCGGACGAGAGAACAAAGAGGATCAATCATAATCCTTTTATCAGACATAGTAAACTGAAAGGGAAATCTCTACCCTCAGTTATGAATTCAACAACAACACAGCATGTTCTGGATGGAAGCGAACTGGAGGAGTCGTTTGTTACTAGCACTCTGAGATTAGAAGTTCCCATGGAAGCACCGACAAATTTGGTAACATTAGGGTGGTCAAGTTGTTGCCAAATAGTGACTTCTTGCTGGAACGATGCTCGTAAAGCAGCACTGTCTACACTGGTGGCCATACCATCCTCACCCCATAACAAATGAATCACAAACACAAAATTTCTCCCCAGAAAATTCTCTCCAATTTGAGGTTTAAACTCCACCCTTATCAAAACTAACCGACTTTTTAGGGTTCACTGAACAGCTATGGGGAAGGTAGAGAAACAGATGAAGGGCAAGGCGAAATCTAATTACGATGATGAAGAACGAGCGAGTAAAAATCAGAATTCGGTGAGTGACAATACCGGCGACGAGGACGATGTAGGTAACGAGGATTTGAGCCTCGAAATCGTCCAGAAGGCTATGTCGCGTGGATCTCAACTTACTGCCGCCGGTGATGCTAACAGAACTTCGAACGCTGTGAAAGAGAAGAAGATCTTGAAAAAAAAATTTGTCAAGGTGGTGAAGAAAAAAGGCCCCAAACAATACAATTTACACTACTGCGTCCATCGACGGCACCACACGTGCCATTTTAGCCTGAATCGGAATCTTGAACAAGAACAGCCCAAGCTCCCCCTTAACCATCGAAACAGTATCAAACGGCAGATAACCAGCAGCAATATCCTCAATCAAGAACACCAAAACATGCAAAACCTCCAATCCATCCAAATCAAGCGTGGCATCTTGAAGAGAACGTCGGAGCCGGCGAGTCACCGATGGGATCTTGAAGAAGTCGACAGATGAAGAAACTCCGGGCATGTCGAAACGAAGAAAGAATTGGAAATTGATTCAGTTCTTGAATCACGTACCAAAATCAATCACTCATACCCCAAAAAAAACAACTAAAATCATCAGAATCAATCAACAATATCCTACGACACCGGAGCTCCCTACACCCTTCACCAAAGTTAGAGAGAGAAAGAGAAACAATGGCGGCAGTAGATGTGGAAGCGGTGGATTTCGAGCCGAAGGAGGATGATTTGATGGATGAGGACGGAGACGTCGGCTCTCCGAGGTCTCAGCCCAAGCTCAGGTCCGCCATTACCGGCGGTTCTTCGTCGGGGTTCCGTGCTAAGAAGACCAAAGGTCGCGCGATTTTGATTCTCTTGATTCCGATGCTGGTTTGTGTGATATTGGGTGAAGGGGGAACAGTGGGGTCGTGAAAGAGGCCGCCGACGAAGATGTTGGCCGGAAATTGAGCCGGAAAAGGGATGATGGAAGATGGAATGGAGACAGACCGCAGGAACTAAGCCCGCTCTGATACCATGTTAAGTTTCACCCAATTTGGGGAAACTAAAGAGAGAAGAGGGAGAGAGATTTGAGAAATGATATTATTGATGAATCTTAACCCAAAGATACAAGAGGGAGAGGTAGGTTATTTATAACCAACCTCCCTAACTAACCAAGAAACAAGATAAAAGAAAACAAAGAAATAAAATTGTGAACAAATTGGAAATACAAGATTTACTATTCCTAACATGAGTAAATAACAGTTACAGTTTAATTAAATGGACAATTATTTAGGGACAGAGGTAGTACATTGTATATGAGAAATGCGCTTAAAATGTACTATACCTCCATTTTTATTTATCAGTCGTCTAAGAAATTGTGTTAAAACTTTGATCGTTAATATCTGAATTTGTATAATGATTCATTATATAAAATTGATGGCATTAGATTCGTAATGAAAAATACTATTAAAAAATATATAATATTATATTTTTATAAAAAATTTATAGTAAAAATTATATATTAAAAAATGATAGGCCTTTAAAAAAAATGGTCCAACACATGTCAAGCACCCAATTCAATACTACCAATTCTATGTCAGTGTTTCCATTGAATTACAATTAGAAACAGAAAAAGAAACGAAGAGGCACGTGTCCACAGTTGAGGAAGCAAAAAAGAAAGGAAAATCATAAAGAAAAATAGAAAGTAAAATTACCAACCAAGCAAGCACATCATCAGACTGCAAAAGAAAAATTTTCACAACAAAGTGGATATCTCCTTTTACTATATAATAAAGGAAAGTAGAAGGGGCACTTAACTTGGGAAATGTGCATGTGTTGTGTTGTGATAGTAACTACCTTGCTTCCTTTGTTTTTTTTTTCTGTTTTTCCTTTTTTTCTTACCTTTGTAATATATATGGGCCACAGATTACATAAGTATAGGCCAAGGAAAATGGGCCCATATCTGAAATACTACATAAGTAATACTCTCTCCGGTTTTTATTTGTTATCTAGAAAATTGTAAAAAATTTAGCCGCTAATATCTTAATTTATATAATGACTCATCATATAAAATTGATCTCATTAGATTCGTTATAAAAAATACTATTCGAAAAGTATAATATTACATTTTTTTATAAAAGTTTTATGTTAGAAATTATTGATTAAAGATTGATTCTGAGAACCGTAAATGACCCTTAATCGACACTTAACTACAGTAACTTTTTTATTCCAAAATAATTGTCACTTTCCATTTTCCAATACGTAATTTAACTATTTTAATTTTAATAACTATGTTAATGTTTTACTCCTACTCATATTCTCTCACTACTTACACCTTGATATCCAAAACAACACCTTGGAAAATAGTGTTATTTACTTATGTGGGTAGTTTTTTAGTTAAACCTGGGTATGTGAAAAAATTTGAAATATGTCAATTAATATGGAACGGAGGGGGTATAATAACAAGGAGTTTGTCTTGTAGTTTATGTTCACATTCAAATTTACCATTTTGTCTTCGAATACAATTGTTAACAAACGACTAGCTTTGTAGTTTATATTCACACGTAAATTTGTTGTTTTGCCCCCGAATACAATAAATAAGAATCATAACATCAATTGAAAATTATGTTATTAAACCTATAAATTCGGACGAATGGGTTGAATACAGGTTGTGTATATATTTGGTAAAGGCCAGTGCACGACATGTGTACTTTCGGTTGGGAAATTTTGACACTAAAAGTACAAGTCGTTGTATCTAGATTTAAGTAAAAACTAATAACTTTAATAGTTACAAAACTTGAGTCATATTCTTCTAGAGAGTAATAAGATAGTTGGAGGGTGGAATGAAGTGGGTGGATAGGATAGTGTTTGGAAAATGTAAATCACTTACTTAAAAATAATAATTTTTAAATATAGTTTATAGTCACATTACTCACAATATTTATTAAATATATGAAGTTTTAAATATATATTATAAAGGTATGTAGGAAGTATGAATAGTATAAAAAAAAGTGGGATAAAGTAACTAAAAATGTCATAAATAAAATAAATTTATCATATCACAAAAAAAAACAGGGTCAAACCCGTCCGTAGGACGGGTGCTATAGCTAGTACTTATAAGTAAAGGATCAAGGTCTACCAAATAATTTGTCGTTGGTTGTGAGGGACTTGCTTCGCTCCAAACTAATATTTATTATAACTTTTTAATAGTTAGCATTGACTATCAATTATCGGAAGTTAACATGCATTGGTTACATCAATAAATATAAATGAGACCATATTAAGGAGGTGTTTGATGTCTGGCCTTTCGATGAATTTTTGGGGGCATTTGGCTGTTTGACCATTCAAAAAGTCAATTTAGACCGTTTGGTTGGTTGGCGGATTGAAGCAGTTTTTTACCCCCAAAAAGCTATTTTGTAAAAAGCTACAAATAGTAGCTTTTTGTAAATGATTTTTGGCCTTTTGGGATGTAAATTACCATGTTAACCACACACTTCATAAAAATTACAAAAACTGTCGTCCAAATTATTTAAGGTTGTTTCTGTTAATTTTTCTTCCATCTTCCACCAAAACTATCATCCAAATTATTTCGGTTGTTTATAATGTAGATAACCATGTTGATATCTATGATGTACAAATAAAACATATCTTTGCAATTAATAAAAATTTTAAAAGTAAATTTGAGATAAAACTTTATAAAATATCAACATTAATTGTAAAAGTAAATTGGGATAAAAATTTTAGTCTTACTCAAGAAAATTTGGCAATCAATGAACAATTTAATTTTTAGTGATTATTTTTTTACCACACAAATTCGACGGAAAAAGGCTATCAATAAAAAAAATACTAGAAATATGGAGGAAAAACGTAAAAATGAATTAAAAAATTATAATGTTAAAAAATATTGAAGATAAAGCTAAGGGTATAATAATAAATCAAACAAGAAACTCATACTACAAACAACTAACTCTACTAAACATTTTTTTAGACAAATAGCCAACAAAAGCAGCTAATAAAACAGCCAAAAGTTAAATAACTAACAAAACAACTGACAGCCAAAAAAAGCCAACAGCCAATAACTGATTGCTAAACACCCTCTAAATCAACCCTATTCGTTGTGTGTATTTTAGACCCACCCATTTTTTTTATATACAAATATGAAAAATTATAGTTGAAAATAATTTTTTACACAAATTATATGTGGTATGGCTATGGGATTCAATCATATCAACTTATTGTTTTTTTTTTTTTTTGCCAAATCAATGTTAATGAAAATGACATGAGTCTTGGGCTAGGTTGGGCAATGAGTCGAGCCCAACCTGAGCTGGGCAGATTTGAGGCTCGGCTCGGCTCGACTCTTGGCTTGAAAAGTGCAAATAAAATGTAATTCTTAGAATGAAAATTTAGTTAAAAGAACATTTATGACGAAATCAAATACTCCATCCGTCCCAAATTAATTGACATTTTGATAAAATTTTGACCGTAAATTACTCACAAATCACAATGAGTTACAATATGAAATTGTCATCATTAGAAAGATATTTTACTAAACATTACGATGGAGGTAATTTCATTTTGTAACTCATTATAGTTTGTGAATAATTAACTATTCAAATTTAGTTAAAATGACAAGTAATGTGGGACGGAGGGAGTAATGATGAGCTTTAAAACTAATTAAATCCAAAGGACAAATTATACAATGAAAAATAAAGTAATTCTATAGCGATAATGAAAATAATTTATAATTACATAAAAATGATATGTTGAAAGTATAAATTCCAATTTATATAAATGCAGTAATTTAATTTTTAAAATTGTATCATCAAATATAACATATATTATTTAATTTTCCATGCTAAAAAACCGAGCTTCCTTAAACTTTGCTTAGCTCGCTAATATAACGAGTTCGAGTCCTAACTCACTCACTGCCAGCCCTACCTGGGGCTTATGTGTCTTGCAACAATTACTATCAATTTCCCCCAATCATAGATTGAAAATGTGAGCCATTATGACGCTTCAGCGACAGCAACAATATTGAGTCCGATGTGTCTTCATAGAGGAAACCAAATAATCTATTGATTTGGAAAATGAGAAAGATACTTTGACTTATATGTTTTATTTGACAGTATAGCGTTTTAGAGTAAAAATAATATGTTGAAACTAATTAGCATTTTTAATTAGTTAAAATAATTACAGTAAGTAGCTTTTTGAGTTAACAGTTTGGACTAAAAAAACTGTTTTTCAAAAAGTTATTCCAAATAGTTTTGTAACAATAGTTGTTTCTGAAACAGATAATTATACCAAACATTATTACTGCTAACAGCTAATACAAACAGTTAACTGCTAACAACTAATATAAATAGTTAATTCAAATAGCTAACAATTGATGGCTAAACATGACCATATTCTCATACAATCATACTTTGTATTCATACCCTGTCTAATTTTGGTCAAGATTTATCTAGGAGGATACTTTGAAATCAGGATTCCCTACTCTCCCATAAATTACAGTATGGTATCTCTTTTACATGGGGTGCTTAGATAAAAATGCACTTCAACTTTCCGGTTTAGGCAAAAATACCATTAAACTTTAAAAATTATCAAAATTGCCACTGAAATTTCCATTTTGATAAAAAATACCCCTCAAAGAAAAATTAATCTGCTATAACAAGTTTCTTCAAGCTTCAGGTTGCCATAATTTTCCAAAAAAAAAGAAAAAAAATGAAGCTTCTCCATCAATCTTCTTCAGCGGTGCCCCCTTGTGTTTTGACAATTTTTGAAGTCTCTCCAGCAATCTTCTCAAGTAAAAATTGTCAAAAAATGCCCATCAATTTGCACAACAATTTTCTCCAGCAATATTTGTTCAACCAACTTTCATTCCTTCTACATTACAGGAGTATCAAACAACACCAATTCTTTCTCTTCAATCCAACACCCAGTTAACCTTCTTCTTCTCTCCATTCTAGTTCATCAATTGGGTCACCAAAATCTTGGATTTTGATAGTTGGAATTCTTTCCATTTGCTTGGAAAACTCCCTTGTGTTGCTTGCAGAATTTGAAGCTAGGGTTTTTAATCCCAAACATGACTTCTCGGGTTTTCAGTTTTAGGGTTTAGAGTCTGGTGTTGGATTTGGGTCTTTTGTTTCAGCAGGTTGGAGGAAGAAGAAAGGTGAAGTTGAGAGAGTTGAGAATGGAGTGAAGCAATGAATGGTAATGGAATTCCCGTTTCCTTTTTTTTTCTGTTTCTTTTTTTAAATTTATTCAAAAGTTTTTCAATAAAAGTTAATCGGCTGTTACTAGTTAAAAAATTTTTGAGGGACATTTTTTATCAAAATAGAAACTTCAATGGTAATTTTGACAATTTTTAATGTTCAGTGACATTTTTACCTAAACCGGAAAGCTGAGGGGCATTTTTATCCAAACACTCCTTTTACATGCCTAATTGAAATTTATCCAACCAAACTCAAAGTTACTCATCATTATTAAAAAAAAAAAACCCCTCAACTTGTCAAAATTTACACAACTCATTAATTCTTTACTTAATAGTTCCATGCAACAAAGAACGAAACCTAACAATGGAACATCTTCATTCATATTTCAAAGACATTTTTAGTTGAATGAGAGACCGATTGCCATATAACAAGAAGAAGGACAGCAACAACTAGCTCCTTCCACTATCATTCCACCTTTACAAGTAGCAGGGAGATTCACATATAGTCAGTCTTACTCCGACAAATGTAACTACTTACTAGTGGAGACAATAATATAATTATTAAAATAACCCAAAAATAAATAGAGAAAAGAAAAACATGATGAAGGAGTCATACAAGCTAGTTACCTGAAGGATCCTGTCCTGCTGGCTTTTTCCCTTGGCAAAGGCTGCTCTGTCGCTGAGATTTTGATTTTGAGGTCTTCCAACTTCAGTCGTCTTTCTCCTCAATTTCCAAGTGGGATGGTAGCAGTAGTCCGGAGGAAAAAAAAAAAAAAACCAGCAAGTACTCACATTAAAGTTAAAAAAGATTGTTAACTTTTATGGTCAACGTTAAAATATTACTACAAAGGTGGCAGGTCATAGAGCACATGGTGTTCCAGTTTTGCAAGTGCGAAGGCTCATCTGCGCCAAGTCCAAGTTCCTATTGATTATTATCTCTTCTCTCCAACTTTTCATTAAGATTTAAATTTGTGAAAATAAAGATGGTTAAGTAATTTTCATGCATGTGAAATTTATAGGGTTAGATCTGACATGTTTATTAAGAGTGATTTGACAGCTATCCTTTGCACACAAACTTATCGGTTGCCTCTAAAATTATTCCATCTCCATCTATTTCTGTATTGGTGTTAGGCCGTTGACTCACAATAATGACAATAATATACCAGAAATTTAGGATTGAAATCAAAATTCTTGTACGAGATCGAACAAGTGAAGTCTGAGAAACAATGAGAGTTTTGTGAAATAATGACTTAACTGTTGTACAAGAAATGATGAAACTGTTATGAAAATTAACCTATCACTTCAAATAATTTCTAATACGGTTGATATTTTGAAATCGACAAAAGTTGAAGTTTACCAGATAAAATTTTTATATTTATGTAATGGACTCGAAGTTATTTAACTGAATGTATGACATGCTTTAAAGAAAAATGTCTCTCTATTTACGGATAATGATAGGTGTCTTAAATGAAGATGCTTAACAAATATTTTAAATTGTTTACAATTTATATCTTTCACGATTTTAAATAATAATTTTATTTCATCAATAAATAATGAATTATACTTTTATAACAATTTAAACTTTCATAAGTTCAACTTATTATCATACTCCCTCCTTTTTTTTTTATTATGTGTCACTTAGGAAATTATATCAAAAACTTTGGCCGTTAATATCTTAATTTATATAATGATTCATCAAGTCGTTAGATTCGCAATAAAAAATACTATTAGAAAAGTATAATATTATATTTTATACAAATTTTATATGAGAAAATATTGATTAAACATTAATCTTGAAAAGCATAAATGACAGATAAAAAAACGGAGGGACTATAATTTAAGTGTAATAATTTAAAGATAATTAATAAACATCGCGTAACATTAATGCTTACCATTTTGATTTGTCAATTTATTACTAGCTACCTCTATCTCATAATATTTGTCAATTTATCTATTCTTTTCACATATTATATTTTGCTTTATAATCTCAATACTAATTTTTGAAGGGATACATACACTTATAGTGATTGTCAATCATGACAACCACCATAATTCAAATCAATCTCATCCGTACATTTGTCAAGTTTAATCTTAACCGTTCATTTTTTACTTAATATAAAATTATAAAGTATATTTTTTTAATTACAAATTTATAATCAAATATTAAGAAATTAAATATTTCCCCATGTTTGTTTGTTTTCCATCCATTGTTTGTTTCTAGTAAACTTCATCCATTATTTGTTTCATGAGCTTCACTAACCCCATTCCCCCCCCCCAAAAAAAATGTAGTCCCTAGACTCCATTAATTCCGGCAACTGTGTTGGTGCCGGTGCCGATGCCGGCGACCGTCCGGTGGTAAGACTTTTCCGAACACCACTTTCATAAGAAAAATGTCAAGATGGTTAAACCACCATTAATGGTGATATTGAAGAGGATGGAGGAAAAAGAAAATAACAATCTGACCCTCCATTTTCGTGGGATTATTGGACCACCATTGTTGTGGATATAGAATAGGAAGGAGAAAGAAGAAGATAACAATATGATCTTTTATTTCGAGGACCACCATTGAAGGTGCAACTTGACCTTCCATTTTCGCCGACCACCATTGTTGCTGGCATTGGAGGCGGCGCAATTGCTCATATTAGGGTTTCCAAAGGTTGAAGATGAGTGTTTTTTTTTAATATTCGTTATGTATATCTTTCAATTATATTTATTGTTACAGTTATTTCAAAATATTTCTATTAGTCTAGTGGCTGCTTAAACTCTAACACTGTCCATTTGAAGCATGAAGTTAGACGATCCTTCTTATCTTATGCCCCTTAGTTTTGATTTGTATATTAAATTTTTTGTCACCCAACAATGATTATCACCTTTTTTGGAGTTAATATAATGGTAGGTTTTTATTCTCACTTTATTTTTAAAAATTCTAATATCTTATTCTTCAACAAATTATGGCAATCCCACCCAACAATTGTAATATTTTTTTCTTACCTTTTTAAAAACACAATATCTTATAAAATGGAAAAAATTGTGCTTCATATCTTTTCATATGATTTTATAAAACTTTCTCTATAAATACTAGTGTTTAACTAATTTAATGTAAAATTTAATTCCATCAATTCTTTTACTATGGAATCCTCAATTAAAAATTCTGATAGTCATGATGACCCCACGAAGGTTAACCAAGTAAGTCCATATTACTTTGATCTAAAATTGTAACATTATTCATTTATTACAAATTTCGTTTGCATTATTTATTAATTTTGAAACTACAATACAACTATACAAGTATTATGATTATCCTATGCATGTTTTTTTTATCAATATTTTATATTTATTCTGCCTTTCATCACCAAATTACTTATAAAACGAGTTTTTGGATAATTTGTATTTTTTTTTCTTGTAGATTGATGAGAATGCCTTTGCCAAAAATTGCAACCATCCATGTCGTTGTACTAAAGACTTTGAGAAATTATATACTAAACTTAACACTTTTAAGGACACCATGCATATTCACTGAAATTGGTAGTATTAAAAATACAAAAAAATGCTCAGAGGTGCCATACATTCTCTAAAACTGATTATTTGGGGACCACATTATTTTTTTTTACTCTTTGGGGACCAGATTGTTGTCAAAATTTGCTGGTTGGGTCTTTTCCGGCCAAAAGTTATGAAAATCCGGTGAATTCAGCCGGAGTCAACATAAAATGAATTTAGATACATGGATTGACAAGAATACCCCTATTTGGCTCCAATTTGTTTTTCTCTCTCTTCCCTTTCTTTTTCTCTCAAACCCCATCCCTCTGCTTCTCCTTCCCGTGGGTGTGCCCTTGCCTCCCGTTGATCGCTTGGCGCGCCAACAATTGCCGCCACCGGCTGCCACAGAAGACCACCGCGACGCCGCTACCGGCACTTTCACCACTCTGTTTTTGTTCCCTCTTTATCTCCTTCTGCTACATCACCCACAAGCTCCCCCTTTTTTTATCCTCGCCTCTTTCGCAACCAACGACACCGCAGCCATCGCCACCAAGGCGACCGTCGTCCGCCACCTTCCTCACCATTGTTTATGCACGGCACTCTTCCTCTCTCCTGTTCAAGGTGAACCCTAAAATCCCTAAAATCAGATTCTTAATTATCAATTTAAAAATTTGTTATGGATTCATCAGTTTAAAAGAGTTTGGGTTGAATTGGTGAGGAATTTGGTGAGGGTGTTGAAATGAAAGTGTAAATGGATTTAATCATCCACTAGTAGAAATCAAGGCGATAGATGCAGAAATCTTTGATATTAAGAACCCAGAAAAACTAGAAACAAAGAGATGAAAATGTATTCCAGTGATAAAATGAACTTAAATGTTAAAATGGAAACATTGAGTTGTAGCTGGGTTGGATTGGACCCAGGATTTCTATCAACTTCATTCATCAAATTTTTTTCACTTTTCTGTATGATGGATAAGGAGAACTAAAATAGATGGAGAAAAAGAGAAAGAGGAATTACTGAAAATCTTTGGAGGCATTGCTGCAACATAATCAAATAAAAGTTGAGATAGAAAGTGAGGTTTTACCGTGGAGCGACAGGGAAAGGAGGGGTGGTCGGGGAGAGGAGGAGAGAGAAAGGAGAAGAAGAAGAAGAAGAAGAAGAGGAAGAGTAAGAGGAGAGAAACGAGAGGGAGGAAACGGCGGTGTAGGTGGCGGTGGCGGGTGGCGCCGCGGCGGAGATTGAGGAATCCGGCGATGGTGTTGGGTGTGGAGGAAGAAGAAGCCGACCACGTTGCATTTTGGAGGGAGAAGATGAAGAAGAGGGAGTTGGTGTGGAGGAGGGACAGAAAACAGAGCAACGCCGATTGACGAGATATAAAAGGGACAAATTAGACTTTTCAATCAATAGTCAAGGGGTATTTTCGACTTTTTATTAATTCCGGTTGTTTTGGCCGGAAAAGACCCAACCAGCAAATTTTGACAACAATCTGGTCCCCAAAGAGTAAAAAAAAAATAATGTGGTCCCCAAATAGTCAGTTTTAGAAAATGTATGGCACCTCTGAGCAATTTTTTGTTAAAAATATGGTGTCCACTTTGCATTCAATATCAGTGGATTATTTCAATCAACATACTAAAAAGGATCATATGGAAGATAATTTTGATACTCCCCTTAAAACTCATAATGATACATTTGAAAAAGCATCGAAACTACCTTGCAATTCACCATTTGTGGAAGCCTCTAACCAAAATTTTGGGCAATCCAGTAAGGGTGTGAGAAAATTTGATCTCAATGTTGAATATAGTCCAAAAACCCCAGCTGTGGAATAAAGATACCTGAAACTTTAACTAATTTGTGTTTAAACAAACCTTACTTTCGTAATGGATTAGTTACACTTAGAGAAAGTCCTCTTTCTTTTAGTGATGGGAAAAAACAGTGTCGTATGCAAAAGATACAAACGCAACTTAGCAATAAGGTACAAACACAATCCACACACAAAAAAGGTAAAACTGTGAAGCCATCGCAGCACGATACAAATGTGAAGCAAGCCACTGATAAATTGGCAACAAGCTAGAAATTATCACAAGTTAGAAAAAGATGGCACAATGAAAGGTACTGAATTATCTCAGCATGGGACCCAGCAAAGTAATGTTAAGAGAAATTCAACTGATACGTCTTTGAATCCAAAGAAACGAAATGAACATCCAATGGTACGATTCCAAAGTCTTTGTGTCCCTCTCTGTATTGATATCAATTAACAAAACCCTAAAATTCTTACTATTGTGATTCATTTGAATGTTGTATAGGATTTAAATTGGTTCGATTCAAATGAGACGAATGATTCGAATGATTTTCATAACAATGCGTTGTTCAATGAAGTCATTCACATTCTTGAAGATCAAGTGGATGTCGAAGAAGAGCAGGTATATGTTTTTACTTGTGTATGTGTGTGTTGGGCGTGTTTAGTCTAGAAAATCGATCAACCATATTAAAATTAACAACCAAAACAGATGGCGGGAATGCACGCTACTAAAACTAATTGGTCTCATATCAACAAAATTGAAATCAAAAACATAAAATCCATAAACTGGACTAAAAACTCAAATCAACAAAAACCAAGACAAATAAATGAAGGGCAGACCGTAACCACAACCCAGTAAATCGCTACATTAATCGAGAAAGGCTTAATGTATCACTCCGCAAGTCCTTGGCATTTGTGCTTCATCTAACGGCAAAATTTCCTCTGATTGTGATATTCCTTCTGGTGACCTTACATGCAATACCTGCAAGTGCCGCCATCTTAGCTTGTACATACTCATCAAAGTTCTGTTTGTCTTCCCTTCTTTCCTTTGTGCTTTTCTGACTGGATTGATTGGTGAGCCAAATTATGACTTGAAAAGAGTGTAAGAACTCTCTCTCCTTCATAAACCTGCAGAGAAGCTTCAACTTTTCTGCAAGTATTCAATTTGCCGACTTTCCCATTCCTCCAATGCACCAAGCGATACTAATAAAAATTGAAAGTTAAGTTGCAACAACTTGAATCTAGAATGTAAATTGAGAATTTCATCGTGGATCGGAATGTATATGGTAGAATCGCTTGAGGAGTTTGTAGCGGAGTTTATTGCAACTACTTAAGCAGCTACTAACATAAAACAATTAAGGGAGCATCTGGTAAGAATGTCAGGGAAATTTTTTCTGAGAAAATTTTTTTATGGGAACTTTTCCATGAGAAAATTTCTTCGAGAAAAATTTCTCTTAGCCCCCTAAGGGAAAGTTTCCCTAAGAAAATGTGGAAAATGGTATGCCCCCATAAAATTTTTTTTGAAGGTCAATATATACCGAAACATGGGGAAATTAAGTCAACATGGGAAATTTGACCATTTTTATAGGATTTTTCACCAACCAAACCCATCGTAAATGGGTTATTGACTCCAAAGGATGACCCATGAAGCAAATGTACTATAAAGTTTCTAGCAAGACTATGATGTTCCATTTTATGAAAAACGTAAATTTCAATTTTTTTAATGTTTTTATTGGATGTACTAAGGCTGAAACTTGTCCTAGAACCACTGAAAATATGAAATAAAAATAATAAAAAAATTAAATTGACATTTCTTACAAATTATAACCTCATAGTCTTACTTAACTTTATCGGAATTAACCCACGTAGGATCGTGGATCGGAATGTATATGGTAGAATCGCTTCGAGGATTTTGGATCATAAAATCGTAGGATCGTAAATCATGATCGATATTTTAATAACTATGCTCTCGGTAGTGTTTCACAAGAATCCAATTTTATTTTTTTGGACCACCAGAATCCAAAATTAAAGTAGGACATTGCTATATAATTTGTGAAAGTAGAGATTATTAGAATCCAATTTTCCTATAATTTTAATGGTCCCATAATATCATTTTATTTAGATAGCTTTTATTATTATTATTATTATTATTATTATTATTATTATTATTTTGTAAACTATATATGTTGAAATACAAGTTCATTTTCATTTATCCGTAGCTCTCTTATATAATAATAATAATAATAATAATAATAATAATAATAGTAGTAGTAGTATAGCTTAGTAATAATAATAATAATAATAATAATAATAATAATAATAATAATAATTGTATTATTATTCTATACAACTATAAAGAGCATAAGGATTCAATTGTCTTAAAATTAATTTATGAGTAATTAACGATCAACATTTAGTCAAAGTGTCAATTAATATGGATTGGAGGGAATACTAAGTTTTGGATCAAATGCTAGTATGCAACTCAAAATTTACGATTTTTAGGGTATACTCTCGGTAGTGTCACATAAGAATCCAATTGTTTTTTTTTTTTTTTTTTTACTGCCAGAGATTCCAAAATGAAAGTAGGGAGTAGGAGTATTGCTATACAATTGGTGACACTACTAAATATTTGTCTATTACCAACCACTTTTTTCCAACCAATTTAAAATGGTTGGAAAAACCAACCATGTTAGCAACCACTTGATATTCCAAATATTTTTCAAAAAACTTTGTGAGAAAAATGGTTGGAAATTCCAACCAATTTTGCTAAAATTGGTTGGAAATTTTTCCTACCATCATTTTTCATACTAATTGAAATTGGTTGGAAAAATGGTTAGTAATCCAACCATTTTTCCAACCATTTTCAAATAGTAGGAAAAAGGGTGGTAGGAAAATTTTCCAACCATTTTGGCAAAATTGGTTGGAATTTCCAACCATTTTTTCCACTAAATTTTTTGAAAAATAGTTGGAATATTAAATGGTTGCTAAAATAGTTGATTTTTCCAATCATTTTAAATTGGTTGGAAAAAAGTGGTTGGTAATACACATATTTTTAGTAGTGTGAAAGTAGGGATTATTAGAATCCAATTTTCCTTAATATATGACGATAAATTCACAATAGCCTTAACTAGTAACATATTTGAAATTGCAGATGTGAACACATAACATATTATTATATGCTTGACAATGGGGATGATCAAGGTGAATTATATACGAGGCTTACATGTAGATATTGTTAATCTATTCACAAGTCAATACTTGTGTTTGTGATATAATTTGATTATATTTGCTCGTTACCAATACTTATGTGTAAAACCTCGAGTTTTGGGTGGGACGGAAACCGTTAGTCTTTACCGAACCGTTAGGCTTAAGTTTAAGTTTCGAGGACGAAACTTCTTTTAAGAAGGTAATGATGTAAAACCCCGAAAATCCCAAGATGTTGACCGTGACGTCGTTAGTAAATTAGGTTTGACTTCTTGTTTTACTATTATTCATATGTGTTTATTTATGCTAACGCTTGAGCTCGTAGGACCGTTGAGGGGCTAACAAGGGTAGAATAGTAATTTCCGCTGGTTAATATTATTATGTGGTTAATTACGTGAATATTATTTGCTATGTGATTATATGATTATTAGTATTAGTATTATTTTACTACTATTAGAATTATTTGGGCTTTTAGAAAATCTGATTTATTTGTTTTAAATGGGTTGGGTTAGGATTAGATTGGGCTAGTTTGGGCCTAATTGGTTTGATATATATAAACTCTCTTCCTAAACCCAAACCCTAATCTCCCAAAACCCTAACTCCCTCTCTTCTCTCACCCTGCTCCCTCTCTGTGCGCCCACCACCAACCGACCACGCCCACCACCGCAGCCTCGCCGGAACCACCACCGCAACCGACCCTCTCTCTCTCTTTCTTTTTCTCTTTTCCTCGCTCCTTCTCGCCTCCTGCCACCGCGACGCCACCACCAACCGCCACCTTGGTCGTCGCCGTCGACTCCCGACCACCGTGCGACCCTCGTCATCATCGCAGCCACCACCGTGCTCCTTCCCCTCTCCTCCCTTTCTCTTTCTCACTCTCTTCCCCTCTGATCGAGTCGCTGCACCCCAACCGAGGCCACCACCGGACATAGCTACCGCCACCGCCGCCGCATCGCCCGACGACCGACGACCGCGATCGCCGCCCGCGACATCGCCGGAACACCCAGTCGAAGGGATTTTTCCCGTCACGCCGCTTGCCGCTCGCTTAAAGTCCGACGCGTCGCCGTCAGAATCGCCTCCAACCGCCACCGTTGACATCGCGGACCACCCACCGCCGCTCGTCGTAACTCACGACTTCATGAAAAGCTACCCTAACCCTGCGAAACCCTAAAACCCTAACCCTAATCTATACTAACCCTAATCGCTTTCTTTTCTTTTCTTTTTCTTTTATTTTTCTTGTTTTTAATATTAAAATCTGATTGTAATATTATTGTTATTAATTTCTGTAATTTTGTAATTAGGGAAATTAATTGTAATTAGTTCTTTGTTGTAATTATGTGTAGATTGTTATTTGTTATGTGTAATTTGTGTAATTAATATGTGTAATTTTATGTTATAAATTGTAATTAGATTTAGGTTGTAATAGTTGATTATTAGGGTTGAAAGTGATTCTTTAATATTCGTTATATTCTTTACATGAATCGTTAGACCACAATATTATTGTATGTACGAACTTGGAAATTTATTACTTAGGTTAAATTCTTGAATGTTTAATCGTTTAATCGTTAAGTCTTTTATTGTTTCCTAGGAATTAATCTTGTAAAGTTTGTTACATGAATTAGGGTGCTTTCTTGTTATTAAAACCTTAGGTTCTTGATTAGTAGTTTAAGGTTACTAAGTTCTTTATGGTTCTTGTACATGAAAACCTAAGCCTTCTTGATTCTTGAAAATTAGTTAGGTTTCTTGTTTCATTGAGTTAAATATTATGTTCTTTCATTTTTCTTAGGGTTCTTTCTTGTTTAATATCATGTATAATCTTGATTAAATAAGTTAGATTAGTTAAGCTACTAAGGATTCGGTTCTTGTCTTTTAATTCTTGATTCTTGATCAAATCTTGTTTAAAGAAATTAGTTGTTTAGGATTCTTGATTTGAAGTTAAATGTTTACATGTTCTTTATAGTTAATCACATGTTCTTAAGGTTTTCCTTGTTTATTGGTTAAGAAATTCATGTTTTAGGATAGCGTTAATATTTCATGCATGATTATTATGAGGTTAGTAATAGAATACATGCACATAAGGTATGCTATGTTAGTGTATGATATTTTATGCATGTTTTAGGATTGGATTGAATTATTATAAAATGGTAGGTTTGCAAGTTAAAGTTTTGAACATTACACTCTTATATTATTAATACGCTACTATCGGTGTTCTTTACGTAAAACGAATTAATTTTAGCTATATTCTTTTGTGGTAATTTGACCTTGTCTAGGTTGTTAAATTCTTATGATGTTTCGATGTCAAAATTTTAGTTTACTTATTTTGATTGAGGTTTTAAGTTTGGCTTTATATGATTAAATTGAGTTGGAGTACATGTCGTTTAAATTAGTAATTGTGGTTGTTCACTAAATTTATATTCTTGAATTAGTCTAGGTAAAAGAATTAGTTGTTGTGATCTTGTTATATAATTCCTTGAATGTGTTAAGTGTGAATCATAAATGATAGGAACCTAAGTGTTCCTAGGGGATGGGTTAGATAGTTGGTAGTTAATACTAACCTCGTTAGAACGCGTTTTGATTAGTTAACTACTTTTATTCTAGGCCCGAGTTAGTGCGAGACGTTAGTGAGCTCAAGTGTGCCTTTCGTTACTACTATCTTGTGAAGTATTCAGGTAATTGTCTATGCTCTAATCTCCACCGGGATGCTCTTTAAATGTGTTTGATGTTTTATAATCTATTTTGAGAACTGCATCCCGAAAGGGGACTTTTGTGGAAATACGACCATCTGTTTTGATAATCTTTTTGTTTTCGATTGTGATCTTGGTTTATTTGAGTTAAGAAATTGGATGGTCTTTTATTCAAAGTTTTGTTAATGGTTTGATAACTTGGGATGGTTGACTTGAGCGTCGTGAGTTGAGTTTGAATACTGTTAAATAATTCAAGTGGAAACATTAAGCGGGTTTCGGGGGATAACCTGTTGTGCAGGCGTAACAACTTGCAGGGTTATGGACCAGGAGATCGGGGCTTCCTTCCCTGATATAGAATAGTATTTTTAATGTCTTTGGTGGGCGAATGTTATCATGCCTTTGGTGGGCGAATGTTTCGATATGCCTTTGGTGGGCGAATGTTATCATGCCTTTGGTGGGCGAATGTTTCGATATGCCTTTGGTGGGCGAATGTTATTATGCCTTTGGTGGGCGAATGTTTCGATATGCCTTTGGTGGGCGAATGTTTATGCCTTTGGTAGGCGATGTTCTTGATGCCTTTGGTGGGCAAATGTTACTTTAAGGGATTTGGTATCCCGCCCGCAAATTAAAATATGGATTGGATGGGTTGAGGAAACAGTATGGGATTAAAGATTTCTAAAACGTTTGATTCGATCCCTCTCCCCAAAATGAATTGAAATGAACTTAAACTGTTTTAAATGTTAGGGGTAGACATTATTGAGATTTCCCCCTCATTTTCTGAAATGTTTTGATTTCAGGTGAAGATCTAAATGCTGGGGACGGGAATTAGAAGTGAGGACGACGAGTTTAGAAGTCCTTGAACCTTTTATATTGTTTTCGTTATGAATTCTTAAAGTTTGTTGAGTTGTTAGTAGTTGCCGTTAGCAGACAGTTGTGTTTTCCTTTCTCGCCTTGTATTCCTTCGGGGATACGGCAGTAACGCCCAAACTAAATTTGAAGTCTTCCGCTAAGTTTTGTCTGTTAACGTTAGTTTGACTTTGACTTTCTATAATTGAATTTCCGGGGTGTTACATTATGTCTATAAATAGACACTATAAATAAGTAATGAACTTCGACAATTTTTTAAAGCTCATTATTTACAAATTATTAATACTATTATATTATAGGTTGTTGACAACACTTCTTATGATCTCTCAAGTGTTTATATGAAACGTCTAAAGCTATTAATTATGTTTCAATTCTTTTTAAACTTGTGTTTATATGAAACATTATGTTAGAAAAAGTCCAAATAAATAATTATTTTAATTTGTATTAGTTATCATCAAGGTTGTCAGGATCGGGATTCTAGTTAGGATCGATAGGGGTCCTTAGAATCGGGATCGTAGGATCGGATCGAGGATCGTAAGATTCTACAAATAAAGTAAAATTGTTATAATTGACCTAAAGTTTTCCCTAGAAAAAACATTGTTTTTTAAAAATCGTACAAAAAGCCATGATTTTCACCGATCCTAATGCGATTCTAAACGATCCTAACCGAGTCTAGTACGATTTTAACTGATTCTAGGGAGATTGTGAGCATTCTAACAAAAATAGGCTATAGTTAGGATCGAGTCAATCCTACCGATCCTGACCGATCCTACCGATCCTGACCGATCCTGGTACGATCCTAACAAGGTAGCGATCCAGGAACAAGTTGGATCGTTTGGTCATTTTTGGATCGTAGGATCGTACGATCCTACGATCCGGATCGCGATTTTAACAACCATGGTTATCATAATATTATTAGTTTGGTCTACATTATTACATTTTCATTATACATTTTATATAAGCAAATAATTGACTAATAGAATCAAACTAAAATTAAATTAAAATTTTGGTTTATGTAAAAAAATATCTATTTGACATTAAACTTTTACATTTTATATTTATAACTGTCGGGTCAACGTCGTGCAAAGCACGCGTTGAACTGACTAGTATTTATTAAAACTTACGTGGTATTTTTGACAAATTTTCAAAGTTATGTAGCATATTTGACAAATTTAAAGGTTCAATGATAAAACTGACGAAAACTGAAAGTTATATGGCATAGAAATGATTTAACTCTAAAGTGCAATAAGTATTTAAGTAGCAATCTACAAGGTACAAAGGCATGCAGGCTATGAGAAATTCTCAATAAACCAATTGTTAGATGGTACACTTCGGAACCTAGATACGGCCCATCAAGATGTCAAATTTTAAAAAGATTCATCAATGTTTATTATGAAATTTATCATAATTTTATCAATGTTATCGCAAAATTTATTTATATTTTAAAAATGTGTCCATTTTCTTTACACAAATTCATTAGATAAAAGATTAACCAATTTTAATAGATGTGGTGCGTTTAGGTAGGTTCATCACAGGATAGGGCATAATTTGCGCTAATATGGGGTGGGCAACAGGCTAGGTGCCCTTAAGATCAAAGAGGGTAGAATCATATGAAATGATGGTCACCAAATTATCGTATCATTAGAGGATCGCGCCTATCAAAAAATTACTCAGAAGTCTTCGAGGTCGAGGTAGCATTACCGGAAGAAGAGCTTGGCCCATCCACGTGGCCTGCTTAACGAACGTCAACGACGGAGAGACATCGTAAATTGGTCTGCGGGTCGGCCGGCTCGTTTGACAATGCTAAAGGGTCGTTCAATAGGTTGGACCGGATCGACCTGTTAGGACCATGATAACCATCTTAACTCATCTTGAATTGTTGATATTTCAGATTTTTGTAACTTTTATTAATATTTTTTTTAATAATTATATATATTTATCAATTAATACACCTCATTGAACAATAATTAATATAATTAGTTTTTGATATAAATACACTTCATTTTCACTTAGGGTCAAATGAATCGACCCATACACCAATCCTTAATTTTTCTTAGAAAGCCCTAACCCAGCCCTCAACTATACAACGGATCGACCTTGACCGACCAAACCCTATATAGGTAACAGATAGACTCGGACGTAACACGACTCTACCAAGCTAACGGGTCGGTCCTCACCTAAACTGACCCTAGTGCTAATACATGGGCTATATCTTGATCGGACAATGATTCACATTTTGACTCATAATCATCTTGGATTGTCCATATTTCACCTTTGCGTAACTTTTAATAATTTTTTATTCAGTAATTATATATATTTATAAACTATAAGAATATAATTAATACTTATTAGCTTGGTCAAAAAATATAAATAATAGTCTAATTTAATTTTATCAATCATAGTAGAAAATACACATTTTATGTATAGTTTTATATTTATGAAAAATATAAATAAATAATTATTTAAGTATACTTACATTTAAGTTTATGAGTGATTTAGGTGAAATACAAAATGGTTATTAACCATCTTGCATCAAGTTATTTATGATTTTGCATATGGATTCTCTTGTTTATTTTTCATATACTCTTTGAATTCCGGCCAGCAGCATGAACCCTCTCCTAATTAAATACATACAAGTAATTGGCAACACCTAACTGTTGGCCAAAATTTGACAGCTACACTGTAACTCGATCTATTCCTCCCGATTCAACTTCCAAGAGTGACGATTGATTACAGGGCTCTGCTGCAGCATGAGCAACTCAAAATCGGACATGGATGAAATCTTGAAATATCTAAGTTTGCACGAACACGTACTGTACCCGAAGCGGGTATGGTTAGAGGATGATCAGGAGTGCAGTCTTTGCGGCACTCTGATCGACGGTCCAACCTATCACTGCAGATCCTGCGTCTTCTACGTCCATGAAGCCTGCTACCATAATCGTTTACACCACCACGCCGGGAAGTCTATTGCCCAGTGTAGCTGCCGGAAAACTGGAGACCGGTGCAATAACTGCGAAATACGACAGCAAAGTGTAAGAAACAGCCGCAAATGTCAGGGCATTTCCTACCAGAGTAAACACTGTGGCGATCCTGAGCATCGTCTCTTCCTGTTTAGATCCAAAGGAGACAAACGTTGTGACTTATGTGGAGGTGGTCTGTCAAAAGATTCGCCATATTACGGTTGCCAAGTTCCGATACATAGGTTCCACGTCTCGTGCGTTAGTCTCCCTGAGGAAATTCACGGCCACCCCATCCACCGCAACTGCCCTCTGAAACTGCAACCATGGGTGACACAAGAAAAGAAGATCCAGTGCAAGGTGTGTGGGGGTGACATTGACAGTGTGGTAGGCCTGTACTACAGCTGCGAAAACTGCGTCGGCATCCAGATCCACCACAAATGTTGCCGGATCCTCCCATCTATCCGGTACTGGAATCACCCGCACCCATTGGTCTCCGTGGAGAGACCACCGGGGAGTCGGGAGATCTTTTGCTGCGAGTGCCGCAAGACGAGCAGCAGCGACATTTGCCGCTGCGTTCGGGGCGAGTGTCAGTATTATGCCCATAAAAAGTGCCTGACGTTGCCGGAGAGCGTCTTCGTCAGGGGTGTTCACAATCATTCTCTCCGGTTCAGCCTGATCGGATCAGATGGCGGCAGTCAGATGGATCCAGATGAGCTATACTGTGATGTCTGTGAGGAGAAAAGAAGCCGCCGTCAGGCTGTCTATTCTTGCCACTACTGCCCGGGTCCCTTTGTTTCTCATGTTGCATGTACTCTCCGCCAACATTCGAATCCACACTCCTCTCCCACGGTAACATACGTTCACCTTCCTCATACAAATATACAATTCAGACATAAAATTTTCCATTTTTCATCTAACAAACTCAATATTGGTCCCAATTAAGATTTTTCTCAATTATCCCATCTGAAATACTTGAAAAATCCAGCTATCCAATTTTTTATTCATCCATGGTCGAAATGACTTGAACCCCAAATTTTGATCATCTTAGGGATTCTTCGTTAAAGTAAGTTTGGATATATTTATTTAGATTCTTCGTTAAAGACATTTATCATTTCTGATTTATGTAAAAGTAAAACAAGTTGAGTAGGGTGCATAACATAGTATCTATATTTATCTAAGAAAATGAAATACCCTGTCGATTGGGCCCTAAACCTTTAATGGCTAGCTTCCTACCTTCCCATTTCTTTTCTCTAGGGTTGGATTTTTAGGAGCTAAAATAGATTTTATATAAACGTGTGTGTTTTAATTTTATCTGACATATATATATTTAGGGAAATTGGATTCTAATAATCCCTACTTTTGCAAATTGGATGATGGTGGTCCCTATTTTCATTTTATATTCTGGTGGTCCAAAAAAAATAAAATTGGATTGTAGTGGAATATTTTCGAGAGTATGCCCTAAATATCATAGATTTTGTGTTGCATTTGATTCAAAACTTAGTATAACACTTTACCATGATTTTTAATGAATTTACAGTATTTCTCCCTATTTTTTTATTTTTTTACTATTTTTTACGATTTTTTCACTTTTATTATTTTTTAAAAAATCATAATAATTACTTGGAGTCTCAAAAAAATAATTTAAAAAATGGTTTAGAAACTACAATTCATTAACTTTCTAGGGGCAAGAACCAAAAAACAAAAAAAAATATAGGGTAAGAATGAAAAAAAAAAGAAGAATGTTAAGGTGGATTTTGTACCACTACAATCCATTTTTTTTTTTTTGCCACCAGAATACAAAGTGAAAGTAGGGACCGCCATCATCCAATTTGCAAAACATGATATTATTAGAATTCATTTTTCCTCTATATATATATATGTGTGTGTGTTTTAATTTTATCTGACATACTTCATCAGTTTCTGTTAGGACGCATTAGCGGATGAAGGGATGGCAATTGCGTACGTGGACACCATTTCAAATGAGATAAAAAAGTTGAGAATAAAAGGGCCCGGGTTGAGTTCATTTTATCGTCAAAGTTTTGACGTTCGTCGAAAGATGGCTGAGCTTCATTCAGAGATTATCCAACTGGATGATTCCTGGAAACCATCAAGGTGAGCACTTCATCACTTTGTCACAACTAATAGATTTAGATGATAAATAAAATGGATATGATTCGAGTCATGAGTATTACTTAAAATTATAATAATCATAAGTATGTTAAAGACTATTTAATTTGATATTCTCAAAAAAAAAATTGTGAGCTGATAGCTACAATATGTTCATTGAATTGCCAGAAGTGATCCAAGTGCATTAACGCCATCCAAAAGTAATTCAAGAGCGGCAGCCATAGTGGCGCAGGGGGAGAGTTCCGTTAGAAAGCAAACATCTCGAACTAAAGGTTCACCGGTTAAGAAAAGTGTTAAAATTTCTGCACAGAAAGGAATGGCAAAGTCAGGGGGAAACAATCGTCAAAAGCCCAAAAAGGAGGGAGGCCAAGATAAGAAAGGCAAAGGAAGAGAAAAGAAAGAGAAAGACATCAACAGAGAAAAACAGATCAAGATTGCGACACAACAAAAACAGAGCCACACAGAATATATCAGTTAGCTCGCTCTACATATTAGACAATGATCATGAGATCATATTGCACTATCGTGCCAATTCATTTATACAATTTAATTATGTATTTTAAAACTTTTTAATTAATTTGTATTTGTGATGTTTTAAATATGATAGGGTTAACCTAGCATACTATATTTAATGTTATTTTATTTGTTCATCATATTTTGAAAATGGTATATATGTGATTTTTTTTTTAAAGAAATGATAGGTATAGGTTTATGAACATTATTGATTTTGAACATTATATTAATAAGTTTTTCAACATCGATATATTGGGACCACAATGCTAGGTGGTCCTGACACCATAATTTAATAGCTTATATGATTCGCGGGTTTTTTCTTGTTGTATTATCGCTTTCCTACTATTTCTAATTGTTATTTTTTGTAACTTAGAGAAACTATTTTCAATTGATCTAAGATTTAGAAATGGTTCATTACCTACTATTTCATGGAAAGAAGCATAAGAGGTTTAATAAGATAGGCTAAACTATACTTTACTTTTTTAGAAAAAGGGGGGGGGCAGATTTAGAAATGGTTCATTACCTCAAACTCCTGCATTCCCGCCTCTCTCCTCTCTTTCAGTAAAATAGTGTATTATTGTCAAAGGTCAAAGTTCAGTGCATTATTGTCCAATACACAAAAAGTTTAGTATATTAGCATCCCAAAACCCTATATATTTCATAAGTATTGTTATCCGTGATTGTTGACGTAAACCACATAATACTTGTAGACTTGAAGATTGTTAAATTTTGTCCATTAGATGTATATTAATATGTCAATACAACTATGACATATTATGGCGGTCGAACTTGAAATGGAATGATACATTACATAGGCATCTTTGACTAATTATAATCAATTTTATTAGTTGTAAGTGACTGAGAAAAAGGGCGGTTATGACCCGTAAACCTGACCCAAACCGCCCGAAACCGGAATACACCCGACCCGTATTTACCCGAACCCGAAATACACCCGACCCGTATTTACCCGAACCCGATATACGACCGACCCGTAACCCGCCCGCCCGCCCGTATTGACAGGTCTAGTTCTATGTTATTTAAAGAGGGATGATTAGGGGATTAAAGTAACACAACACACATAAAAAAAAATCTCCAAAAAAAAAATGCTCATTGCAGTCTATTATAAGTGAGACTCGAACTGGTAATGTGGCATGGCGACTCTTATAGTCACCGGAGATTGATCGGTCTTGACTCATTTTGATGGGCACAACAACCAAACAATAACCGGGTTGAGCACTAAGGCTAGTCCTTTATTTACTAATGGATGGTAATACTATATAATAAATAATTACATATATTAAGAAAAATTATAAATATCTTGATGTAATAACCATCTTACATCTCACCTAAATCATTCACAAATTTAAATGTAAGTATATTTAAATTATTTTAAAGGTATGTTTCATTATTTTGAGGGTTATTATAACCTATAAATAATATAAAAATATTTTTATTTATATTTTTCATAAATATAAAATTATGCATAAAATGTGTGTTTCTTACTATGATTAATGAAAATAGCTATTATTTATATTATTTGACCTATCTAATAAGTATTATATTTTTGAGTCAAGATCAATGGCGGATATGTAGCTAGGCTACGGGTGTCCACAAACACCCTTACTCAAAGAAAAATTTGTGATTCTCTAATGTTATTCAGAAGAAATTTTCTTAATTGGACCAAGTGGACACCCTAAAAAAAATCCCAAAAAAACATAAACGGGTGTCTAATTTAGCAACAACCCAAAAACCCTAAAATATTACCCTCTCTGTCCCAAATAAGGTCATGTTCTTTTGTGCGGTTCCATACCGCACCTGTCACATTTTTCCACAATTACCACAATCCTTTCATACCATACCCATACAATTCCACACTTTATCACAACAATCATAACTTTCTCTCTCCTCACTTTTCTCCTCTACTTTTCACATTTTTTCTCTTCATCTATCATATCAATCGTCTTTACCATAAATTTTACTATATATTTCCATACCATACCACAGTGTTCACAGTATTGCCACACCATACCATTTACTGCATCCAATTTGCCGCACAAAAAAACAGAGCCTAAATTGTCCATGTTGACTAATTAGGCCAAAAATTTTAAATTTTGATTGTTAATTTATCAAATTATATATTGAGTTAGTATAAAACTACCACTATTAGATTTGTGATGAACAATATTTTTACTTGAATATAATATTATTAGTCTTGCTGAGATAAAACCTGAAATTAATAGTCAAAATATTGCATCGAAAACCGTGAAAAAATAAACTGGACAAATAATTAGGACGGAGGGGGTACCAAATTATTTTTTTTTATACACAAAAAGTATAAGTCAATGAATTGGATAATTGGATATCAGTATAAGTTTAAAATATAAATATCTAGTTTATGTGAAATTTCAATTTATTTAGTGGACATATATATATATATGATGGTGTGAAATTTTGTTAACCTTGTGAATATGTTATTTAATATTTATTTTTATTGTCATTTATTTATATTTTATTTTTCAAAAACGCTTACATGTAATAACAAGTATATTGGACACCTTTAAATTAATAGTCCGGATCCGCCGCTGGTCAAGATGTGTATCATTGTCCATAGTTAACATCCAATGTTTTTAGAACTTAACTAATTAACAAGATTTTTAAAATAATAACAGTAAATAATATAGGAGGAGGGACTATAAGTCTATAACATATCAATAGATTCAGTACTCAACTCTCCCTTGTTCTCAAATTGACCACCAATACACACCAGTCACCACAGATACAGAGAGAGAGAGAGAAAGAGAGAGAGAGAGAGAGAGAGAGAGAGAGAGAGAGAGAGAGAAGCATATGGATGGAAATAAAAAAAAGTGAAGAAAGCAGCAGAGGAGGACTCCATCAGATGCTCGAAATGTAGCCAACAAATAGTTGGGAGTATGTTGGTCCCGAAGAAGCACCATGTCTCCTACTACGCCCACAAATGGTGCTCTGATTATTTGGACAAGAATTTGGATGTTCGCGGCGCTCGGCCAAAGAAGAAGTTCACATGTAAGGAGTTTACAAATGCGGGCAGCAACGGGAGCAGTATCAAGTGCTCAGCCTGCACAAAACAGCTGGTCACTGGACAAATCTATTTCAGCTACATCGACGCCAACTTTCATGTCGAATTCAAGTGTTTTGCAGCTACAAACAGTTTTTCGACAGAGGCTGCAGCGGAGGCTAGAGGGATGCCTAAGATCACCCGCTCCAGAGCTCATGACCATCCTTTAGAGTTCTTCTATGTCAACGACCAAGGTGAGCTCTGCTGTAGTTCCACAGACAAGGGGGTCAAAGAACACCAGCAGCTCTTGGGTGACAACACCAATGCCAAAAACCTGTCCTGTGCAACTTGCTTGCTTCCCCTCTCTAACCAGGTACTCTCGGGTCCTCTTCTTCTCCATGGTCGATTGATTAGTTGCTCGGATCGGATAAATTGATGTGAATAATGTGAATCAACATGAATAAATAAATTTCGTAAAGTATGGATAGAGTAGACAAATATATAAAAACATTTATAGTTTTTAATAAGGTATTCAAAGTAATACAAATTACATCAGTCACATCATGTATAAAATATATGAATTTTTAAATATATATTATATGTAACGTCGATAAAAGGAGAACAAATGATATTATAAAGTTGGTAAACTGTTGATAGTGCGTATAAACTTAACCTTACAAAAAAAACCCCTCAATTTAAAAAAAAAAAAACATTGGATAGTTGAAAAATTTTTGGTAGGAATGATAGAGGAAGAGTAATAGTGTAATATTGGAAAGAAAAAAAAATAAAAGTTAAGTACATAAATAAAAGAAGTGAGAATATATCAATAAAATTTTAAAATGACAAATATTATGGAATAGAAAAAGTCAATAAAAGTGACTTATGATATGAGAAGGAGGGGTAAGTATCACAAATTAAAATTGGTAGATTATTATGCAATCGCCGATGTCCAAAGAAGGACCCACACCCACCACAAAATTCGTCAACTGATAAGAAGAAACACTCCATCAAAATTCGAACCCTGAAGGCAAAAGATGGGATGGAAAGTCCTTACCTTTAGGGGTCGTTTGGTACGAGGGAGTAGAGCCTTGGGAATGGGAGTAGGCTAATTGGGAATACTATTGCCATATTTATTTTGCGGTAATTAAAAAAAAAGTGGGTAATGGGAATGGGAATAGAATGCCCCAACTCCCAATAATCTATTACCAGAGGGTGGTGGTAATTGGAGATGGGAATTCAGTAGTCACTGCTAAATACCAATTTTGCCCTTATGTTTAATTGTTATTACCAAGATTATCCTTCCTATTTAGAAGATGTACTTGTTTTAAATTTTTAATTCATATTTAATGCTTAATTAATTTTATTAAAATCTTTATGAACTTAATTTTCTTTAAATTTTTTTTTTCATATGGTAATTGATTTTTTAGAAGTAAATGTGTATCATTTATGACCTTCTATCCATTTCAATTTATTAAAACATTCATAAATTAATAAAAGGGTATTTTTGTCAATTTGTGTTTATTCTCAATCTCATTCCCAATTTGAATTACAACAAAACAAACAAGAAGGTTGGTAGTTCATAAACACATGTTAATTCTCATTCCCATTATGAATTTCCATTCCCAGTCCCATTATAAATTCTCACTCTCATTCCCATTGCATGTCAAACGACCCCTTATAGGTAATTAATTAGATCCAATGTACGTAAATTCTTTTTTTTTTTTTTTTAAATTATGTTTATTAAAATTTATGCAACATCACTATATCGAATCTTACCATACTCCTTTGAAAATACACGTACTAAGATCATAGGCGGATCTTTCTGATGATTAAGGATGGCCATAGCAACAACCAACTCAAAAGAAGAAAAAAAAAAATCTTAGTATAAGTTGAAATAAATATTATAAGACCAATGTATGAAATCCTAAATTCACTACGGCCTAAGATAACGTTGTCAATGTAGGTATATTGTTGTCCGCCATGCAACTTTTGGATCCACAAACCTTGCTTCTCAAATCTAGAACGATGGGAAGAATTTGTAAAGGACCATCCCTTCCACCCACGTGCGGCACTAACGGATGATCAACTAAAGCCTGACCAAAAGGAGCCGGAGTCGAAGCCGAAGCCGAAGCCGGCCACACATATCTTAAAGCTTGATCATGAGGACCCTCCTTATCCCAAGGGGATATTTAAGTGTGACGCGTGTGGGAGGAGACACACGAGTGACATTGTATTTTACTGCGACGATTGCGGATTCTGTCTCGACGCTTACTGTGCGTTGCATTGGGCTCGCAGCATAGAGCGTGACAAGAACAAGCTTTGCGACAGCGGCCATGAGCTCTATCTTTTCAAGGATACGGGGATCCTTTTCCCGTGTAAGGTTTGTAATGACCTTATTGACTCACAACCTGTCTATCGTTGTGTACCATGCAACTACAATATCCATGCCCAATGCGTTCATAATGATCTAGACTCAAAGGTACGCATGCTATTGGTTAATTTAGAGTGCATTTGCTATAAACTAAACAAACTCTTCAACCCATGTTTAAGGGTATTTTTTATAAGGTTTCATTTTTTTTCTCTGTCCCGTATTTAATTATTGGTTTTATAAAAGTAGTTGTGGCGAGAATGGAGGTAGCGTATTTTAATTTGTTGCATTTTAATACGCTAGCTAGTAGTTGTCATGAGCTATATGCTTTTAACTAATGTATACCTGTTCTCTATTTAAACCATATATGAGGAGCAGAAAGTGTCTGCAAATATGATTGAGGCAGCTGGGGATCCAAACACACAAAGTAAAGCCAATGACGAAAAAAGGGTTCGTCATGAGAAGATACAGGCAAAAACGAGAGAGCTAGCAGCATATACTTGGTTACTCAAACTTATGGAACTAAGCGAGAAACCAAAGGTAGGAGAAAATAGTGGATCAGCAATTAAGACAAGAGAAAATAGTGGACTAGCAAATTAGAAGTAGTTGACCTAATAAGCCAAGTTAATTCCTCATGGTTTTTTTTCTGAGTCGTTTCGAGACTTTCAATTTTTTTTATCATTTTGTTCTATTGTGTTTTCTTTGCTGTTGCTACTATTTTAGGACAAAAGAGTTGCTTAAATTATATTGTATGTATACATGAATGCTTCTCGTGGCTTGGTTATGTGAGTTTATGCCAATCAGACTTTTCGCAGTCTCTAATGTAAGGTTTTGTTTATCATTTTCTAACATTGTATTTCTGAAATATTATAAAATTGTACTTTTATAAAAGCATTTTTTTACTACGAATATGTTTTTTTTAAAACCAAACATAACGATTTTATTAATAGCAAGTCATACGATATTTACAATGAAAATCGTGATTGAACAATTGTAGATCCAAAACATAGATCGATATGAAATTCAACTTCCAAATAAATCTTACTGACTTTCGGCTCTGATTTCTTCGATGACTCTGCATCTTTACCATCGATGGAGAACCTCACAATCCGTGTTATAGCAATTTGAAAGTCGATCTTCATCCAACGTATTAGACCACACCAACTGAACAAAAACTCTAAAAAGAGACTAAAAACTCTAAATAAGGGTACAAAAAAACTATTACAAAATAAGAGACTAACTTTCTTTATATAAACGTAAAACCAAAGTAATTATTGGGGTAGAAATCAATCAAACTGAGGCTTACCATCAACAAAAGAATTGATGGCAACCCCTCCATGGAAAACGAGACTAGGGTTTTCCAGAGAGGAAAAAAAAAGAGCATGCTATTATAAATCATTACAATATTAAAAAATTTACAGTCAAAATTTTTAAAAATTGACTATGAAAATTCCACAACATTTATAAAATTGTTGGGAGTAAATTCAATATGCATATTATCATGCATCCTAATTTATATCTTTACTATTAGAGCTAACCTTGCTTATACTAAGGTCTGGTCTATAAATTAAATTTGTACAAAATACTACTTGTAAATCAGGGGCTTGTTAATTCCACTATTTATATAAATGTTTAAATTGACAAATCTGCGTCTACCAAAGTTTTGGTTCTAGTTTTGTGTTTGAATATTTTTCTTCTTAACAACAGTAAGCTCAAAAAATTTAGTTAGTCCTCTTAATTAAGGGCATGGTTCTGCGAATGGCATTATCGTATAAAACATTGGAAAACTCTAAACTCAGAACTATAATTTCAAACTATTAGCATATTAGTAGAGTTATAATATGTCTAGGTGTCCTAGTAAACCTAGAATTGTTCCTGGGGTCTTGTTGAGCACCCGCAACAGTGGTCGAGTTTAAGTTTGGTTAATTAGATGATATGGAATCTGTGGACCCCTGTTAAGAGAGTCAAAATTTAACCCTTCATTTAGTTAGCTTTCGAATGGTGAGTATGAGTTTTACTCATATTAATTAAAAAAGTAAATGGGTCCTACTTAATAATATAATTAATTCGTTTATATTGATAAAAATGAGGTGGAGAAGGAGAGAGTAAAGGGTGATGATAAGTGTCTTGCCCCAAGACACTCCTTAAATGTCTTCTCCCTTATAAAATCAATACTTATTATCGTTTTTAACCCCAATTTTTTTGACAGATACTATTAATTATCAATTATAAGAAGCTTGAAATGTGTTGGCTACGCCAACAATTAAAATTGACACCATAACGAATGAACCTCATCCGTTGGGCATATTTTAGACGCTTTTTTGTAAATTTTTAAAAATATAGATAAAAGTGTGATTTTATACAATTTATATATATTATTATAGTTATAGAAGTCAATCATGTAACTTTTTTCCAATTTAATTCACAAATATATAGGTTTTCTATAATGACAAGACACAAAATATGTGTCTTGCACAAGACTTTTATCATTTCCCTTAAAATATTAGTGTGTTAAACTCGCTTTCAAACTCATCTCGCGAGACTAACTGCGAGATTCTTGCGAGACGAGTCTCATTCTCACCACTGAAATGTTCTACACAACCTCATTCTGTTCTCATTTCATACCACGTTAGCAGTGAGTCGAATTGAAAGTTACCATTTGTAGATGACCTTAAATTTGTTGAATGTGAAGGTTTGATAATGGCTACAAGGTTTTTCCTCTCTTTTCCACCTTTCTTTGTCCCATATAGGAGGAAGAATGAAATTTTTTGTGGTTTATATATCTCCCTTTGTTATCTTGTGTTATATTGATTTGAAAGAGAGTTCTAGTTAGGGGAGAGGGTTTGATTTGGGCCTCCACACACGCTTACTATTGCCACCACTTATCTGGCCGGGGGGACTAGGGCATGGATTTTTTCTTATTTTTTTTGAACCAATTTTGTTTAGGAAAATCTTGCATATTTATTGTGCTATCAAATTTCCTTGCCCATAAACATATAATAAAGTAACTTAATTTTGTGTTTGAATATGATCGAATTTAATTATATGGTGATTTGTAACTAGTTATGATAAGCCACATGGAAATTACTGATCTTGTTTAGTTGAGGAGGAACAACCTTGAGAGTTTTTTTTCTTGGGAACACTATATTAATCATTTCTCTTAATCGTTTTGAATCTTTTACTTCTCCTATAACGTGGATCTTTCACATGATGAGTTCAAAAAAAAAAAAAAAGACTTGATTTATTTGACTTTTGATAAATAATCAACGACAGACAACCCCAGCGTGTATTGTCATTGGGAACAGTATATCAATCGTTTCTCATAATCGTTTTGGATCTTTGTGTCGTGGATCTTTCACTTGATGGATTTAAAAAAGACTTGATTTATTTGACTTTTAATAAATATTCAAGCTCCAAGTATATTATACACAAATATTAATTAAATTGCACCAATGATTTTGGTTTTTCATGGTCTTACAGCTAATATATTCCGTATTATCTACAATTCAGGAGCAATAGGCACGAGCAGAGAGATGACTTGCATACATTATTTACTAATGCAGAAATTAAGTACACAACTAATCAAGACTTTTGAAATCAATATTAATCAAGTAACTGCTGATGAACGGGGAACGAGATCCAATGCTGACTCTGTCCCCACCCGGAGGTTTTCTACTGGATATGCAATTAATCTATGATCCAGTTATAATACTGTCATAATTTTGACTTTTATGGTGTTTATATAATGTCAATTTTGATTGATAATTTTTTACATAATTTGTTATTATCAATTGCAATATTATACTTTTATAATAGTATTTTTCATTACAAACCTAATAGTGGTAATTTTATATAGCAACTGATTGTATATATTGAAAAATTTATGGTCAAAATTTTTGAAATTTGACCATACGATTTTCAAAGACGACAATTAATGTGGAACGGATGGAGTATATCTTATAGCGTATTAATAGTTATCACTTCCGTTTCAAAATATTTGTCCATTTAACTAAATTTTAATTGTTAATTATCAAGTTATATCCTCGTAGAGAAATGGTTAAAACATCCACCATAAACTCAGCAACTTGTAACAACCATTTGAACACCCCTTATAAACGTACGAAGTACTCAGAGTATGTCCATAACCCATAATAACAGTTTGCTTAATTGGTTGTTGGTAACAATTGACAACCCAACTGATGAGCCAAGTGTTCCATGCATGTGTGCATGCTGCCCTAATCAATGAGCATGTACGTGTGGAGTTTTCTTGCCCACATAACCATTAACCATCATTGCAGGGAGTCCTGGATTTCTAGACATAAACATTCAAAGAAACTTCGGATATCTCTTCCACGTTATCCACGTCAACACCACTATTTAGTATTTACCCATAAGACAAAATTTGACACATAGATAAATATATAAGTAATTTCCAAAAATAAAATTTTTAAATGGTTTTTTTTATGAAAAGTTGCTTGAAACACTAGCTTGTCCGAACATTAATATATATTCAATTTGAGTCTTGAAACACTAAACGCTACCAAATACTATTTCAATGGTTGATGTTAGGGGTGAGCAATACTGGGTACCAGCCTAAAATTTAAGGATCCGGTCCCGAATTCATTTAGTAATGGATCCTGATTTAGGATCCAGGCCCGGATCCATTTCAAACTGGATCCTAAAATCAAGATCCAATCCCGAACCCACTGGGAATGGATTCGGATCCGGGTACCTGGATCGGAAACTCACTATCACTATCCAAAATTTTATACTTACACTGTCAACTACAATTTGGAGATTTCATTGATATTGATCCACTTAATTAATCACTACTTCCAACTTCAATCTGGAAAGGTATAAACGAGAAGAAGATTTGTGGCAGTGAGGATTAGAGGAGTAGCGACTTAAGTTATAAGCAAAATTAAGGTTTCTCAGCACGTGGGCTTGGAACATTGATCCAAAAGGGGACTTTGGGGTGATTGAGTAGTTGTCTTCACTTAATTTTAAGACTTAAATAATTTTTGTATTGAATAATTATATGGATCTGGATACCGGATTCAGTTCTGGATCCTAGATGCCAGGATCCAGTCCTGGATTCATTTACAAATAAATCCTAATTTTAGGATCCAGTCCCAAATCCAGACGGATTTAGATCAACTGAATCCAATCGGTTCTAAATCTGGATTCGAGTAGCCGATTTTTTTTGCTCAACCTTAGTTGACGTGACATTTAACACTTTGACTAAGTCGAAATTCTGACTGTACAAACATTTTAGTGTTTAGTAAGCTCCCTTTTCAACCAGCGTCTAATGTTTCAAACGTCTTCCCACCCAAAAAAAAAGGAGATTCTACCATAGTAAATTCAACTATGGTAGTTGAAAAGTATAATTTCCCTTAATTTTGTCATTAAAAATTAAAATTAATATATATATTTACCGTAGGACTTGTTACAATAAGTAAATCTATATGTTAAGTTATAATTTTTTACAAAATTGAATATTTTAAAGGAAATTCTACCATAGTTGACTTTTTTCAACTATCGTAGTTGAAAAGTGAAAAACCATTAATTTTACAATAAAAATTCAAAATCGTAGGTTGATCAAAGTAACTTGATACAATAATTAATCATGTTTAGGAGGATATAAATCTTTTTAAAAAATATGATTTATTTTTAATAAATGAATAGTATAAAATTTTCAACTAATTCAACTATGGTAGAATTTTCAAAAAAAAACCAAAAAAAATATTGAAATATGAGTAAGAAACTACTAAATAAAGGTGGGTTGACTTACTAAAAATTTAAAAAAAGAAAGAAATAAGAAAGTAGGAGTGGTTTGACTTTTGATGACCCTATCCTCGGGAAAATTTGCTCTTGGCGGAACCGTTGTCAGTCCGGAGGAATGGACTGTGGCTAACCCTTCTCTGCTCTCAATCTGTCGTATTATTTCACATAAGCGAATTCCGATCTGGGAAGGTAAGAAGCATAAGCCGCTTATTTCTGATTGATTTGGTGTTCTTGCAGTAATTAATTTGGTTTGTGTATATACTCTATATATCTTCCCCACTGGTTGATTCTTTCCATGTATTCATGTTGATTGATTTTTCAAGCACAACTCGATCGATCTACTACGTACGTACACAGAATCACTTAGCTTTCTGGTGTTTAATTAGGGCTCCAGAAAAAGGGTGCATGATGTCTGGGGTGCCATGGAGTCCAAAATCAGGAGAAATGAAGGCCAAGATGATGCGGTTAACTAGTAGGCTCTGGCGTCAAACTCCGCCTGAAAGAGCCACCCAACCACAAGATCCCAATCCCATCCCCCAAATTTCGGAAGATGAAGGTAACACTTTCATATTCTTCAATATAGTACTGTATCATTCAGATGATCGATTACTATGTAAACACACATGCATGTTTCTGAAATTCATACAAACTTTAGGAAATCCTAGCTTATAATTTGGTACAACTCAATGTCCCTCGCATCAACCTACACTGCTAGCTCAAAAATCTTCAAAGTTACCATATAATTAATTTGGAAGAATTCAATGTCTGTATTAACCTCGATCACATCAAACCTGCAGTTGGCTGCTAGCTAGGCCATTGTGGGATCCAAAGTTCATCAGAATTCAGAAGCGCGGCAGCTGTTGTTGTTGAGCTCTGATGCATGCGTGCTCCTGTTTGCTTTCACTCTATGCTGCTTCTAATTAATTATGTCACTGAACCTCTACTTGCGTCCATAATTTTTATTTATTTGTCTCATTTGCTGCAGGAACTCGGAGTATAGAGAAGATACTTGAACTATTGAACGACAACAATGTAGTTGTACTTCATGGAGATCAAGGTGTAGGGAAAACATGGATTGCCAGAGAAATAGCTGTTCGTGTTTTCGTTCAGGACTTGCACAAAATAGATGTTACACTGTGGTTGCGTATGAACAGAAAATACGATCTTCATGCTCTTTGCAAGAGCATTGCTCGTCAGTTATTCGTGCACCCTGAGGACTGGGAAGCTGATGCTGCCACAGAATCTGTCCTCTGCAACCTCTTGATTGAGAAACTTGACGGAAAGAAGAGTCTTTTAGTCCTGGATGATTTAGATGACAAGGACGAGGAAAAAAGTGGAAAGCATGTCATACAACTGTTGAAGAAGCTTCTGAAATCCAAGAAAAGCTTTTTTGAGTGCTTTCCTAAGGTGCTAATCACAGCAAGAGAAAAGATAAGCATAGATAAAGACCAGGCTGTGCCTAAACATGTGAAGATCAGAGAACTGTCAGAGGAGGAATCTGTGTCTCTGTTAAAGCAGAGTTTGGTGGATACACAAACACCATTAGCTGACGACCAACTTAAACGAATCGCTACAATGTGTAAAGGTCTGCCGTTGGAGGTTGTATTCCGAGCATCCATTCTCAACCACTTCGAAGTGGAAAGGGGCAAGCGTGATCCTGACCCTAATCGTGATTGTGAACCTGTTCGTGCCTTGGATCGTAATCTTGCTCGTGCCTTGGGGGAGGTATCCAACGTTGAGAAATTTCTGCAGCTCCATAGCATTCATAAGATGCTACGAACAAGCAAGAGGATCTGGTGCTTGTGTCTTAGCAAATGTTACTTTGAAGAACAGCAGCTCGTAGATGTCCACTACACCGAGTTGATATCATATTGGATCATGGAAGGCTGCTTTTACAACGTAACATGGGTTGAAACGACATATAGAGAAGCACACGCTATGCTGATTGACCTCTGAGTGCAGGGCTGCTGGGGTACGGAGAAGCGGGTGAAGTTGTCATCGAAAAAGCCGGGTTGGACCTTGCTAATTATTATTACGAAAATTTTTACTTTTGTTTCGAGCTCCATCGTTTGAAAAGGGGACTCGGGTTAGCTTCGCTTGCAAAGGAGCTGGGAGGCCTTGGGAGACTGAGGCTCATGGGGGGTAAGATTGTGGGATTGAAGCCTAATGATTCAAAGCTGAATCTGTCTCTTCTTCTGGCTGATGGCATTGGTTACCAGCAAATAGATGGAAACACTATCAGCAAGTTAGCTGAAACTGTCCAAGTCATTGGTCTGTTTCACCCTCTTACAACTAAATCAGAGTGGAAAATGCATGAGTTGAAGATGCTTGTTTTGAGGGAAGGCAATGATTCACCAACAGTACTGCAAGGTATAAAGGCAAAAGGGTTGGAGAAGTTATCTTGGCTTGAAATATCAAATGGGTTTTCATCAGTTCCAGATGAACTACTGAGTAAGAATCTGGAGAGCCTCAGTTTGTCCTCCCTCGAGATCAAATCTCTCCCTGAGGAACCCTTTTCTGGTCTTGCAAAACTGCGCTACTTGATCCTCAGCAAATGCACTCTTTTGAAGACTGTTCCAAGCTTGGAGGGTCTGAAAGAAATGGAAGTGATTGATCTTTCTGGATGCAAACAGCTGAATGAGCTTAAAGACAATGCCTCTGTGCAAATCACAAGTTACAAGTGCTGGATTTATCAGACACCAAATTTGCGAATCTACCCATTTTGCCCATCTCATTGCGATACTTGATTCTCAAGGGATGCAAGTGTTTGAAAACACTGCGAAGCTTGAAAGGTCTGGATAAATTGGAGGTGATCTGTCTTGCTTCCTGCAACAACCTAGAGAAATTTGAAGACAGTACCTCTCACGCGAATCCAAAGCTTCGATTCCTGGACGTGTCCAACACGAATATTTACGAGTTCCCAATAATCAAGCAGCTCAGGGAGGTCACTCATCTTTTGGTAAAGGGATGCTCGAGATTCTTCAAGCCAAGGATATTGACCAACCTGAACAACCTTCAAGTGGTTGATTACTCCGGATGTATGAAGATCAGCACAATGCCACCGGATCGACTGCCAAAGAGTGAGAAGTTGGTCACCCTCGACCTCTCTGGCACCATGATTGAAGAGCTGAGTCTCGAAAACATCAAAACAATTCGACATCTCCGATTAAAGGGGTGCAGTCAGCTGAGGAAACTGTCATCTTTGGACAACTGTGCTGGGCTTAAAGTGCTTGATCTTTCTGGTTGTACTGCCATGAAATCTATGCCAGAAAACGCTTTCGGTTGCATGAAATCGCTCCTAGAACTCGACCTCTCGGGGATGGAGCTTCAAAAACTACCCACCTTACCAGACCCCCTACCACCAAAGTTCATCAGTCCTGAAAACATCCAAACTCAAAACAGCTCCAGCAATGAGATAGCGGTAGTAATGTCTGATTCTGAGATGTAAGTAACGTGAATCTTGTACGGGAAACTTCGATTGAGTTGTAAGAAAAACATGTTGTTACAATTGAATTCTGACAGAAATTTGTGATCGTAAACTAAGGTACTACTAGTTAATTTGCTTTGTATGGGAACATTTTCAATTTCCATGCATGCTCATTTGTGATAACTATGGATGTGAATTGGTTCCACTGCCAAATAAAATACAAATATGTTCCTTGAAAATTCAACCTGACCCGTTTCGTGAAACCTACAAAAAGATAAAACTAGTTAATTGTAAGATCTTTGATCATTTTAAGCTAAGCTGCACCCTTATCTATACAAAAATATTAAAATGATCAAAAAAGAAAGTAGATAAAACCATTAAGAAAGATAAAGACTTGCTGCTCCATGAACAAACTTGCAATTGGTTGCCTTCTCGATAATAATGTTGGACATTAAGGCCCTGTTCCCTTTTAGTGTAGGAAACTTTTTGAATGTAGGAAAGATGTAGGTGAGATAAGGTAAAGTTAGATTAGTTAAAAAAAGGTTGAAAATGATGTTTCAACCAATTTACTGTGCATGAAAAACATACTACATAAATATTGGTTGATCTCATGTAAACTCAAACCGAAAATCATGCTACTCCAATTTACATTCAAATAAAATGATCAAACTTTGCTTAAACAAATCCATTCTCCAACTGAGTAACTCATAAGATAAGCCTTGTTTGGCAAATAGTTGTTGACTATTGACTACTTATCTTAGTTGTTTGGACACAAATAGCCCATTAAAATTGGCTACAGCCAGTCGTAGATTTCTTGAATTCTCGGATTAAATTGCCCTTGATCTTGGCAGAAAAGTCAAAATTGCCCTCAAAAAAAATTTTGTTAACAAATTGCCCTTAAATCGGTTAAAAGAAACAAAATTGCACTTTTGACCTGATATTGTAAGTTTCATGTGATGAAGTCATTTTTCTGCAGGTTAATTCGTTTTCCCTATTTAATTAAGTTTGAAAAATTAAAAAGGCAATTGTCCCCTGCTGGTCCCCCTTTATTTCGTCACTTCTTCCCCTCCCTCCATTCAAAAAACAACCCCAACCTTTTTTCCTTCCTTTTCTACTGATTCTTCACTCAACTTCATCATTTTCGACTTTGCTGTGGCCATTCCATATGAGTTTGATGATGTTTGTATGTGTTGCATTTTCCTTAAACATGAATTTTTTCTACTGATTATTCAAAATTTTGGGATTTCTAGGGTTTCTGTGATGTTGGCATTTTTTTGGGTTTAATGGGTGGGGGGTTTACTCTATTTGAATGGTGTCTCTGCCTTAAAGATATGTTGAATGTGAACTGTCTGAGATTGATGTAGATGACTTGGTTGAGATTGTGGTGGAGTTAGGATATACAAAGGACAGGATAATAAAGATTTATTTTAGTAAACCAGGTTGGTCATTTGAGGAGAGAGTAGTCCCACTGGATGGAGATAAAGAAATTAGAGAATTGATTGCATTACTCAATGGATGTGATTTTGTTAGGCTGTATGTTGATCATGGTTGCAATAATATTGAGGATCAAGGGGAGGAAGAAGATGAAGATGAGGGTGATCCGGATGACCCTGAATACTTTCAGGAGGATGACAATGAGGATGATGATGGAGACAATGACAATGGTGATGAAGGAGAAGTTGATGGGTGCCAAGGAAATGAAAAATATCATGACTCTGACTGTCCTAGCAGTCCATAGAGTGAGGATGAGGAAGGTGAAGGCAAAAAAAAAAAAAGAGAGGTGTAGGAGGAAAAAATATATAAAAAACCCAATGGCACACTTGTATTCCTAACAGACATAGGAATATGAGTGTAAACTGGTTGGCTGAGCACTATAGGGAGATGTTTAGGATCAATCCATCTTGTTTAGGATCAACACACTTGTATTCCAGCTAGCAACCATTCAGCAGCACGCCACCTCAACCCCAATAACCACCACCAAGAAGAAGATGCACTCATGCATGTTTTATACCAAATCAGTACATGCCAATCTGATCAATATTGTTCCATTCTTTCACAACAAATCAGAAACATACAAATCTTAGAAACATACCAAATCAATACTGTCAAACAACACTGAACAATATACCAAAACAGAAACTAAAAATTCCAACTCAAACAAGATATATGCCCAAAGGAAGGATTTCATTCATTCAGCAAGCTGCATACATCATCCATCATAATTTACATAATAAACTCTAAATTAAAACCTAAAAAACTAAACTACAGTAAAGCCCTAAACTTCAACTTCATCCATGGCATCTAAAAGCCATGGCCAACCAAAATACCACCAGAACAATTTCCATTGGTGTGTTACTCAAATTTTCAGTAACCACACCCAAAAATATTTCCCTTCACCGCCAACAAAAACAAAAAAAGATTTATGCTTGCTGCTGCTGCTGCTTGCATGCTTGCTTGCTTGACCTTCACCTTCACCTTCCTTGGGCACCCATCCCCGCCCCAACTACACCTTCCGTAGAATCACCCCCACCAGGACCACAATCAGTAAACCCATCAACACCACAAGCTTGGACAGTTTCCTTGTGGTCCTTGCCAATTCTGCAGCCAATGTCGTGTTTCTGACAATGGCTGCCACAGCAGGGGCCGTTAGGGTTTTGCACAGGGGTTCATCAACCCAGTCGAAGTAATCACACCCTTGGGGGCCACCATGAAACCTGCATCGTGCAAACCTCCTCAATGGGTTCGATGGTGTCATAGACACTCGAACCACACAAGGAAGCCCACAGAAGCAGGTCTTGTCCGTGTTTGAGTTACAAGGACAAGATTTGCAGGCCATAACACCATTTGTCATGGTTGAGGAGAGGGAGGGAGGGGAATTGAGAAATTTTGGGGCTTTGAACAAGAGAAAGATGAAGAGAAGAGGAAACCCTAACAGTCGACTTTAGAGAGAGAGAAAAGGACTGACGAAGAAGAAGATGAAGATGAAATGGGGGTGGAAGGGTTTTTAAAGAATAGAAAGAGAGAGCTTTCAAATTCAATAGGTGTTGATTAACGTATTAACCACACCATCAGCACCATCATTACCATCACATCACGTCAAATCGTCATTAAAACACCACTTCCAATTTTCATCCGGTTTTCCAATTTTAAGGGCAATTTGTTAACAAAAAATTTTTGAGGGCAATTTTGATTTTTCTGCCAAGATCAAGGGCAATTTACTCTAGATTTCTTCAAGGATATGGTAGGGATTGCTGAGGATTGAGGAGTCAGTGTGTTGGCTAACTAGCTGCATTGTTTTTACCATAAGCCTTAATTCATTGCATCACTTGCGACTTGCCCACATCAATTGTTTATTGGAATTATAAACTTATATGTACAGTTATTTATACTACAATTTGTTACATGCTTTAAGTAAAACATACTGCAACGACGATTCTTCAAACATAATTTAGATCTCGGATTTGCTTTGAACCTCTGGAAGACATTGTTGAAACTTTCCAATTCTGCAATTCGAAAGTCCTTTGTCTACACAATAGAAAACATGAATGACCATCTTTTCTATTATATTATTAAAAACTTAAGCAGCAGAAAGTTGTCACATTAAAGGATGCAGACGACGGCAAAACAGCAAAATAACAATAAACGAACATGCATGATCAAAGAGCTGAGCACTAGATCAAACCCTGCAAACTACTCTAAATTGATCAACCATTATGAAATTTATCATATGCATATCAACCCTTGTTCTTACTTGGGAAGCATAATGCAACTAAATAACAATGCAGATTCTACTACATCAAAGGGGCACGTCTTGTCCTGAGACTCATGCATACATAATACCTAGCTAGCTCAATGTTTATGATTCTGTAGTTTGTTTTGTCCATACACCATTACTGCTATCACAGGGGAACAACGCAAGCTTTGGACAATGAATCATCTCTAGATACGCCACATTCGGGAACAAACCCATAAATTGTCTCCAATCCATCCTCAACTTTGCCAGAAATTTGAAACGCACCACCTTAACACTTGCATGCTTGATCCCCTGCCCCCATTGACCGACATCGTGAACTTTACCCCCCGTGATGTACAACTTCGTCACGTGCTGCAGCCTCCCAGGATCCAGCAGCAAGGTCGCGGCTTCTTGGGGAGCAGCCCTGAGTTCGAGCTTCTGTATTTGAGGCCAAGTTCGGGCGTCTGTTGTCTCGGCCCACGTGCTCTTCGCGTGACGGTTCTTGGTGGGACCCCCCCACGAGATCTTCAGCTTCTGGAGTTTCTGCATCCCTGCAATGGTGCAGAGATCGTGTTTGGTCGGGAATTTCTTCATCTTTGTAAGCACTGACAGCTCCTCCAGCTTGTCCAGTTTACTCAGAGCAGTGAAACTGCAAGCGGAGTACTTCTCCCTGTCGCAGATGACAAACCCCTTCAGCACTCGGAGCTCAGACAAGGAGGCGATCCCTTTGGGCATGTGATCGAGGACGAGTCACCCGGATAAGTCCAAGTGGGTGAGTTTCTTCAGGGACTTTATCTCGGTTGGAAGCAGTTCGAGATTATGGCATGCTCTGAGATCCAAGATCCTGAGGTTGTGGAGCTTCCGGATCGAACTGGGGAGCTCCAGAATCCCGGACACACCTTGGAAGCTCAAAAACTGGAGCTCCTTCAATCCTTCGATGTCCTTGAAGAGTTTCCCGGTGTCTTTGACCTCGATGTGGTGTGTGTTGGGCCGCCATTTGATCCTCCCCATCTGGAGAATCCGGACATCCTTGAGTCCCAACAACCAGTTCCCGTCCATGTCCAGCATGGATTTGTCTTGATTGAACAATATCTCTACCTTGGCGTGGGGGATCTTGTTTTTCCCCACGCTCTCTTGGGCCCCGCCAAGGGGCTTGAAATTACAAGAACCGCACTGATCAGTACTTTTCAGCACTCTGACCTTCTTCTCCCAAACGGAGAACAAAGGGTGATCATCCCGCACAGCAGACCAGACGTGCTGCGCCATCCTGAACCGCGAGGTGGGGCCCTTTTTCTTCTGCATGTCCGCCACATGTTCGATGAACCCGTCCTTGGCGAGTTTCGCCAGCTTGGCGTCCACTTCTTCCTGGGTTGGCACGGCCGTGACATCCTCCCCAGCGCACCAGTAGAAGAGATCTCGCTTCTTGATCTCCACTTCAGGGTCGCACAAACAAAACCGGAACAAAATCCGCTGGCTGACCTCATCTAGCACCGAAAAGGACTCTGGTTTGAACCCATCTTTGCCCTCGGTCTGCTTGACCGTGACATTGCCATGCAGTAAATCAACCCATTCGTAGTACTCATGGATGATACCGCTAGCAGAAGAAGACGATGATGACTTGACTTGAACACCAGTAGCCGGAGGGACCTTCTTGGGAACTTTGTCAACAACTAACTCGATTTTGTCCGGGTAGTAGGAAATGTCATGACTGTGGTAATAGGAACCGCTGCGGGTGCGCACAAGAACTGTGATGTTCCTGTCATGGATATTCAGGGATGTCGCATGTTTTAGTGCTGCATTAGTTTTGTGTTCTTTGGGATGGTTCTTAGCAGAATCCATAGGGTGAGTCGGATTACAATGCAGGTGTGGTTTTCTTTTCCAAGAAGAGGGAAAAACAACAGAGGAACAAGAAAATTCCTACGCAATCATGCAGTGATTTAGCAGTGGTTGGGTTGAATTCAAGTTGGTGAGGGGAATCAGAATTTTTTTTTTTTATTTGTTTTTTTAGGTGCAGAAGACACCCTGGAAAATGGGATCAAAAGATTTATATATCTCAATAATAGTTAAAGTCACATACTTACATTGGATCTCATCCTTGAGTTGACTAAAATAATAATGTTGACTGATCCCAATTCACAACTCACAAGTCATACTAATATTGTATTTAATTGTACCTGTCTTAACTGTCTAGGGTGGGGTGAGGGAGCCCATTTTTGTGGGTTTCAAAATCAGAGGTTAGGAGGTAATTAGGATGACCTAATCAGCTTGGAAAGCATTTTAAATCTCCAACAAGGTTCTAACAGTGTAGCTTGAGGCCCCACTCACAATTCCAGATCTCCAAGTAGCACAACTTCAGGTCTGGGTCAAATACAGTCCAATCAATATTAAAATTCAGACGAGAAATTAAATTAGCACCCAAACCTAATTTTTTAAGCGTTGGACAATTCAAACGAAATTAAATGTGTCAAAATCTACTTCAAACAATAGAACAATGAGAAATATTCTGTCCAAATATTTTGTCAATTCAGGCAATGTCAAAATCCAGACAAAAAATCTATGACCAAACCCACTAGGTTGGACAAATTCATGTATTCAAGTCGACAATTTTACTTACGCTATCTCGAATGATCCAGTTTTCATACTATGAAGCCTCAATTCAACAATTAGCTAGAAGGAAAAAAAAAGGGGGGGGGGGGGGGCAAACGGTGGGCAGCTGAATTAGGGGACAACCTGTTCTAAAATCCTATCAAAACAAACTGTAAGATTAGCAACAAAAACAGACTAATAAGAGAGCTGATAAAGTATTTATTGGGAAGGTAGGAACAGCCTGATGTAAAAATTCAGGGTTTTTTCAATGTTGTGGACTAACTGAGATGGAGACTACATCAAATGCAGAAGATGATACAATCTTGTGTTACTGACTCTTGAGTTAAGAGGACACAGAATTCTGAATGGAGATCAAAGCTTTGACGAGATGAGGTGTGATTATTTTGAAACTGAGTTTGAGAATGCATGCTAATGCTATAGAAAGGCACTTTCAAGCCTGACTACGCCCGATGTACAACTAAACCCCATCATCTCATCTGAGTAACCAACCATCGATATCCGCTTCTAAATGTGCTACCATCATCAAATACTTGCTATAAACATCTACAAAGCAGATTTTACACCTTACAACTCAACTACATAAAAATTCCATCCTAACTCCTAACCAAACTATAGATATACAGACCACTTCTGCGACAGATTAATAACTGAGCCAATTCATAGTCTTTTCTTGTTCCATTGCTCACTGAATCTCTGCAGCACCATCTCAACTACAGTCACTTCCCTGTTGCAGAAAATACAGGTACATTGGTTATTACATCATACACGCCAAGGTATAGGTACATTGTACTGTCCATTTCGTGAAGCTAGCCTAATTAATATCCATAAAATAGATTGCCTATGGTCCAAAAACAACTTGGCCTTCATAGGCAATTTTTAGAATTGGCGTGTATATGTGTATCAGAATATGAATCATATAGTTGGACAGTGCAACAAAATATTACCTTTAGTTGAAATATTCCTACTTGGGTTCCTCGGACCTCTTTCATGTGAGACAGAAGGCATCTTTGGAATTATCATAGAACTCTGTAAACCTTCTAATAGCTGCAAAATATACACAAACACATCAGGTATCAGTGTACAAAATGTTTTGAAAATGATCACACAAATCCAGGAAAGAAATTGATATCCCACATAACTGAGAAGTGAGAACAATACAGCAGGGAATTGTTAATTCAGATTATAATGTAAGAAATTGATTTCACAGGGATAATTCTATGTTAAACCAAACACGTCAGTGTGAGAACCTCAAGAAGAAATACAAACCAGACAAACACCTGAAAGAACTGGGCAAAGAACATTCTAAGATAACATGATAACCAATAACCTGGAGTGGACCTTCAAAAATATACCGCTATTAGCATATGATTTACCAAGTTTGCATTGCATCAGGTCAATGGTCATGCAGTCTTCCATGAAAACCCAATTATACATGAATCAGCATATGTCCCATTACAGTCTTCATAAATTGAATCCACAAATGTCACTAATCAACAATATTTGAACTATACATGAAGCATTGATTATTCACATGCACAGGCCCTCAATCCAGCTCAATTACCATCAAGAAGAAAGCAAAATAAATAAATAATACGTTTGATAATTTGTCCTGTATCAACTCCATAGGAATAAAAGCATTTTGAACAGGTTCAAGCAGCCAGCATGAGGTCAACAAACACTAGCATTCATTTTTAATTTTAAGCCAAAGAACAAGAATCCAACCAAGGAAATCACCCAACAGTTAGCTCAGGAACTTTGGGAGAGGAAACTACTTAGATCCACGAAAACAATTATTCCAGCACATGAAAGCTACCCAACATTAATTGATAAGACCTGACCAAGAACAAAAGCCAACTTAGGTCCCCCGCCATAGGCAGCAAAAATCCTATCCACACATTATGGCAAATTTCCCCAAGTCTAAAATGAATTATTTTCAAACACCACCATTTTCAGCCTCCTTGAGTGGATTCTGCATTTTCAAACATACATGCATGCATGCACGCATACAGGCGCACATATAGTGAATAACAGCAAGAATCAAATGAGTGCAGAGTAAAAGCACGCGACTTACTCTATGTGTTGGCTGGATTCTGCGATTAGATCTGCGGGGCTCAGTAGCTTCAGTTACTGAGTTACCAGGGTTGCCATTGTGGACCTTTTCTTCCATTATCTTACTCAACTTACCACCGGAAGGCACAAGTTTTCCTCTATTCACTCGTTCAGACCGTGTATTTGATGATGATCTTTTAGTGGAAAGCAACGACAAAAGAGGAGTTTCAGATGCCTCTTCGCAGGCAGAGGAACTTGGTTCGACTGATTTCACTGATTGACTCTCATCATGCATAACAGCCTCCTCATTATCCGTTGATTTACCATTGCCTTGAGCCGGTGTGGCATTAACATTATCCTTTTGAGATGAGGGTCGATTAGGCTTACGAGTGGTTGGGGCTCTAGATCTCAATTCAGCTGACCGTTTTTCCTTTGAGTCACTTCTCAATGGTGCTTTCCATCCTCTTGAAGCTGTTGCCTGTGGCATCAAGTACTTTGCAAACTTGACAGACTCATTAGCCTCATTATTCTTATTACTCTTATTTGCAGGAAAATGCTTACTAACTTCCATAAATTTACGCTTCTTCCCAGTGGGCTTAGGGACCCCAAAAACCACCCTTGAACCTTCTTTTTGCTGGCCACTTCTCAAAGATCTCTGTGCGGCATTCCTCTTATCTTCTCTGGTTCCCTTACCAATGTTAAATGTTCTATCACTAGCTGACAAGGCCAATGATCTCGAGCCATCTGCTTTTACAGCTCCTGAATCAACATCATTTGCCGGTGTATCCTTCCCATCGGTAGGTTCAGTAGCACTTCCCAATTTTTGTCTTTTTTCTTGTGGTGCATCACTCTGAAAACAGATTTCACAGACGGACCAAGCATAAGAGGAGTTACATTACAAGAATTCATATCTGCCGAAATGTTGTCAGCGAGAAGCTTTGAAACAGTTTAAATCACATCAACACATCTGTACGTCACAAGGTCCTTTGTCAGCTTCAAAAGAATTATGCACGATTTCACGATTTTGTGACAAAAAATGAGGAAGGAGCCAAACCACCACCCTTCTCATGATATGTACCCTTCTCATGATAAACAATGGACAGATTCATCTCCACCATAATACCCACTTTGGGGGGTTTTGGAATGACACTTGAAAAAATAAAAGAACATGGTGTTGATGAGGTCATTCGGGTGATTGAAATTAGAATTCAAGAAGTTCTTTATCAATTTAGACACAGTATAAACCGTTCTAATGGTAAAAAGTGTATAACTTGTATATCTCTGCCAAAATGCCCATTTATGTGGGGTTCTAGAATTGCACATAAAACCAAAAAAATAAATTAAAAAAATAAAAATAAATGGAGCTAATGAGGTGATTAGTATGATCAAGATCATCTACGAAGAAACATGTTGAATGTTCCAAAGGGTTACAAGAGTGTAGTCGTGACATGTGAGGTCATGTGTTACCCTGAAATTGAAGGCTATTTCCCATTATTTTCATGATTTTGTGACAAAAGGCAAAGAAGTAGCCAAACTATAACTTCACAAGCCCACGCACAATTCAAGAAGTTAGACGCCATTTTAGATCTATTCTAGATCATTCTTATAAAAATTTTAAAAAAAAATTGTACTTTGTATATCTTCACAATAATGCCCATTGTTGTGGTGTGGGGTTATGGATAGGTGACCAAAAATATACTGTACTGTCCATAATTTAGATAGTTGAAAACTTTTCAGCTCATATTATAATGGCTTAAAGCAAAATGTCCCTCCTAACCTCTTCTTCTTCGTTCCATGAAGTTGTTTTGGTCAACCAAAAGCCACTCTCTTCAAATTTTTAAATTCAAAGGTAAGCCTACTACATCATACCCTCACACCCTATGTTACCACAAAAATTTTGGGGTATCATATTTGGAGTTTGATTTTTTATGGGGTTATTGAATTGCATTTTAAGCAAATAACATGGTGCTGTCATCAAAATCATCAAAGAAAATATTTATGTCCGAGAGGATTAGAGTACTACAGTAGTCAGTTGAGGTCAACTTCAAAAGACAAGGCTACTACCCATGATTTACAAGAATTAGTGACAAAATGTGGGGAAGCGGTCAACTACAACTTCACACACCCACTCTCAATTAATCTGTAAGTTCACACCCAACATAACACCTAAAAAAAATTAATTAATTAATTAAAAAAAAAACCCAGAAGACACCATTCTATATCTAAGCACGAAGCATCTTGCACACCTGGAGATATAAACATAAGTGACTATATGTAATACCTGTTCAGAGGCATCATTTCCTCTTGAAGAAGACCATTCAACCCATTTTCCATCCTTCCATAAACGTGATGTCCTTAGATTCCAAGCCCTAACAGTTAAGGTCTCACCTTGAGCTGCAGCCAACATTTCACAGCAAGAAGTAATGTGAGCTATGGCAAAACAAACCATTAACTTTTGCTTATATAAGATAAACTTTTTTTTTGGAGACCATATAAGATAAAAACCTGGAAAATGCACTTTTAACGTGGTCTCATCTTTTTCATTTTTTTCAGTCACCACGCCTTCCCACCAGCTGGACAAGAAACATTGAAATAGAAATTAGATGGAGGCTCAGAATAGACTAATCAGCTGTGAAATGGTAAAACCACATAAAAGGATCATTACAGGAAGAAAAATGAGAGCTCTGAAACAGAAAGAGAGAGGCTCTGTTGTTACAACTATGAGACGCTCAACATTGACTTCCTCAAAATAAAACAAATGAGATTGTTCCTTTCCATTTGCTGGGGGGGGGGGGGGGGGGGGTTTGGGGCTGTCACTGCGCCTATGTTCAAAGACACTAAGCAGCGTGCATATAAAGGCCCAACACAGTCTTATTCAGCACCACAGACTACCGCTACTGATTAATTAAACTTTAAGGTCATTAAATAACATGACTCAAATGACCTGAGAGAGAGAGAGCACGCATATTTCAAATTCTCTCATGGTTCCAGGGTCTCAACTCTCAATACTTTCCATGATCAGACTTAAGACAATAGCAGTGAGAAAGGACATAACACTCTATCATACTGTAATAATCACTTGTATACCCTCTTGAAAAGTTCACATCCTGATTCAAACTGGAAATTCCATTTAATCGCATTCATATGCTCCTGCTTAGAAGAGCTCCCAACTCTAACAGCCGAAGAATGACCAGAAGATATTCACATGTCCTGATGTCAATATTCCAATGGTCCACTTTAATGACAGGAATCAGATTCTTCCATATCCTAGACGTAGTTAATGTGTCACTTTTATAAAAAAAGCCAGGCTCCTATAGAAATAGAACAGCTTAAATATACGGCCTACACACAACAAGTTCAGAGGTGGAAACGGAAACAAGAGAAGAGTAGCAAAGGTGATCTCAAGAGACATAAACAACAGTATTTACCAGTCATCAATCCACACATCAACCCTATCCCCAACAGACCACGCGTAGTCTCCCAAAGCAGCCCTTCGTCTCTTCCTTGTTGCTTGAACTGGCAAAGTAGTGAAGGGAATAAGACGTATGATAGGCGCTTTATCCCCTTCAGCTTCGAGATCTACCCATTCACAGAGATTTGCAGAGCCTGAAATAAGATCACAATAAATACAGGATTGAATGATAAAAAATGAGCAGTACTCATAACCAACATTTCATTCCCAGAGAGAGAGAGAGAGATGTTCCATCATATATATATATATATATATATATATATATATATATATATATAAAACAATTAAAAATCAAATGTTTTTATCTTGATTCTTGGGATGTTTCAAAATGATGAATTCCCCTTTTTGAGCTTTTAACTAACACTTATGCCCATCCCTAATGATCGTTGATGCTTTTGAAAAAGAACAAGACATTGAAATACATACTGATACAGTACTTTTCCGTTTATAAAGTTTGTTATTTTAATTTTTCACTTTAGGTTCAAGAATCACGTTGGCAATATCAGCAATGGGGTATACCTTCATCCGATAGTAGATCACTATAGCATACATAAGCTTTTCCATCTTCTACACGCAGTACACTGGCAGAGTACCATGCGGACTTAAGGCCATCTCCTCGTTTGAACACCTAAGCAGCATATAATAGGCAAAAGCATGAATGTTACTTGCAGAGAACTGCATAAATCTTGAAGCAAACACGTAAAAATAGCATGGGAAACATACTGCAATACTGAAAGGAAGGGAAATAAAGCTAAAAGGTAAAACAGAAAACAAAACAAATGGAGTCTTAGCAGACAGTAAAAGCCAAATAAGCACATGCAAATTGCTCACGAGCATCATGTAGAATTTGTGTGGCACAAACCTCAACAAGACAACTCTCATGGATTCTATTCTCAGGAACAGAGTAAGGTAACTCATCATGGTCCACCTCAGTAACATCAGCTCTCGGCCTAGCATCAAGTTCAGAAACCACTTCACTGGATCTTGGTGTTTCAGAACCCTTATAATCTCCACTACTTTTGAACCCTCTATCAGCATCGACCATGGGCTCCATGGTGCCATCGACCAGACTACCATGGCCATCCTGTGGGTCAATTGATTTCTCTCCTGAACATATCTTTCCATGACCACCAGTCCCCAGTCCTCCCCTCCCTACGGAGAGTTCTTTAGAAACGTTGGTTTCAACAGCAGCACCTTGTCCCAAGTTTCTGGTACTAGCCAGTTCCTTGTTCTTGTCTGTTTCTTTTTCACCCAACTCAGGAGAAGAATGGGGTAATTTCCAATAGCCTTCTGGACCAGCTTCCATTAAATCACTCAAAGGTAAAGGCTCCCCCATTGCAACAATCTTTCCTGCTTGGGATACAGCAGCAGCAGCAAGTTCAGCTGCTTTCACGATAGCATCCAAGTTTTCGGCTTGTTTCGCAGCAGCTGAAGCAGCTTCAACCCTCCTTTTAGCAGCTTCCTTCGCAGCAACCAGAATTGAGTTTGATTGATTGGTTATGCTACCACTTTTCAAGATGGATACTGGTGTAGCATTCCCTAAATCGTGCATGTCTACAGAAGACGTCCCACTACCACTACATTTACTAGAAAGGCAAGCTTCATCGGCCATTTGCTTTGCCTGTAGTGCAGCACTATATGCAACCCTAGCAGCTGCTGCCGCTGCCTTAGCAACTGAGGCAGCAGCTGCAATTGCAACTGATGCTGAAGCTAGTTTAACTTCAGCTTCAGAAGTCAGTCCAGACTCCTTTTGCTTAGCCAACTGACTCCACAAGTTTTCACTGTGACTAACAGCTGCAGCTGCAAGGGCAGCAGCATCCTCCGCCTGATTCTTTGCCTCGGCAACTTTACCCAAAGTCTCCTCAGAGCACGTGACACTCGCTGCTGCATCCATGTTACCTCGTTCAAGGCAATCAATTGGTGGAACTATTAAAGCATCACCGGCAGCCTTGCTCAGAGTAGGTACAGGGCTAGGAGGATCAAGAACAGGAGCAGGAGCGGGAGCAGGTGAGGACAGATTAGTACTGACATTAGAAACCGCCACTGGTTCACTTTGGGCCACAGAAACCAAGGATGCCTCGCCCAGATCAGTTCCCGAGACCTTCTTTCTTTTCCTGGGCTTTGAGTCCGTAGAGTGCTTCTCAGATGATGCATTTGGTTTTGAATCAGACAGAGCAGATACTCCATGTACAGGACTGACCTCCACAGTGAGAGAAGCAGAGGAAGTCGCATGCTTTACTCCATGTACAGGACTGACCTCCACAGTGTGAGAAGCAGAGGAAGTTGCATGCTTTACACCAGATGTTAGCACACCTGAAGCACCTTTCGCAGGTGTTAATTTCAATGTTTCAACCATAGTAACTGGTTGGAAACAAATGTTTGAATTAAAGGCCGAACTTTGTGGGGAGGGAAGCCAAGGGCCTGGGAAGCATGTTTGATCCCATGTAGTCTGACCCACAAAATTCTTTATAGGTGGAGTCTGGTAGGCATGCATAGGTGAAGCTGTGTGTGGGTAATCCACCGTAGGAACTTTATGGGAAACACTAGATGGTGAACTATCACGAGCAGGAGTAGAGACACTCCAAAGAGGTGACGACAAAGGTATGATAGGATTTACAGCTGCTGCAGGGGTACCCTTGCTAATGGCTCGACTCACTGGGGAGGGCAGCACCTTACTTGAATGAGAGCTTTCTTTGACAGCAGAATCGGCAGTCCGAGCACCTGTGGCATACCATACCATTAATTAGGTATAGAATATGAACATAAGCAACAAAGAAAGACAAGAATAAAATGTTACACTGCACCTGATTGTGAAGGCAATGGTGTCTCAGGAGGAGTGGAATTAGACTTCTGACTCCGGACCCTCTCAATAGCAGCTCGCCAAACTGGTTCCCACATGCTCCGCCCACCATCTAAGATTAGAACTATGTAAGGAAACTAAACGTCTGTCAAAGAAAAAGGATGTAAATTACAGAGTGCATAAAGATATACCAGATGGACCAAAGGCTGAAGTCATACAAGCCTCGTCCGGGGCAGTTCCCTGGCTGCAAAAACAATAAAGCCACTAGAGTTAAAGAATTGACAAACAACAAAGTGCACCTAGCAGGATCAACTCCATAAAGCTCTTACAGAACACCTAGGGAGAAAAGAAGCTATTAAAAAACAAACACCCCCCCCCCCCCCCCGCGGGCCCCCACCTCACAACAAAAAGAAAAGGAGGCAGAAGAGAGTAAACAAAAGAGCATCTTCATCATACAACCAATACCAAAGTTAAGTGAAATAATGAAGAAAGGGGGACACAACTGACATCAAAGATCCATAAACAAAGATCTGAGCTCGCAATTGGACTTGTTGTACGTCAGTGAAAGGGGGCCGATATGCAGCTGATGGGGAGGAATTATTAGTGCTCAAATGTGGAGCAGCAACAGCACTAGAAAGCTTTGCGCTACTCTGCTCTATAAGGCCATAGGGCGGAGTCATCCCAAACTGAACAGGAGTACTACTACAAGCAATACTCAACCGAGTTGTTGATCCCTTCTCCACTTTCGCTGATGCACTCTCTTGGTTTGCATCTGTGTCTTTCTTGCCCTTCTTAGCATTCTCCTTTGCCATTCCTTTGGCGGATGCCCGCCGTCCCTTACGTTCAGAAGATCCTTTAGGAGTCCCATGTGCAGGTTCCCCATCAGACACTCGAGAACGAGGAGTTCTCTTTGACGGTGTTTTAGCAGCCTTCCCTTTTACAGTATTAGAAGCCTCTGCAACAACCTGTTAAAAACAACAGTATACCAATAACCAAAACTATCTCTGTAGCACATACAAAGTGAATAAACCTACTGACAAAGTTAACAAAGACAGAACGGAACAATTTCAAATTTTACACAACAGCTGGAACGAGGACAAAGATTTCAGAAGAAATGCAGTGACAGTACTTACCAGAGATGACTTGGATTTATCAACATCGGGAACTGGTGTCCAACTCCTTCCAGCTTCTCCTTCAGCTGTATCTGGTAAAATATTGACCTTAAATGTAAAGCTGGTGTCATCTCCCATTGCATCTTTTAGTTTTGCATTCTCAGATGCAGATCCACTGCCTTCTACAGATTTTTCTGTAATCGCCGAACCTCCTGTTCCTTCCTGTTCTTTATCCATTTGAGAAGGCTCGCTTGAACTTATAATAGTCGGGGAACCACAGGATGCCTTGTCAACCTCTGATCAAACATAACGGCTTTTCAGTAACATAAATGGAACATGTGCAGGTAAAAGCAACAGCAATGAACTGGCACAGGACTATAACATCAAGGCTAAGCCCAAATTTACAAATCTAACTCGTACAAAAATATTCTCTCACCCAAGTTTATCCTTTGAATAAACCTCATGGTTACTCTCATGAATCATCAGCATTTTATTTTATTTTATTTTATTTTTTTGACAAGGCTTCATTTAAGGATCTTGGTGACAGTAACAAGTAGATACATATGCCAGGCTTGTACTCTTATACCTTTACATAACAAAGACTTTAAAATGATCACCACTATGGTTACAAAGACTAGCCTGTAATCATCCCATTCTAGCAACCCCTAATACAATAGCTGATAATCCTGACTGTTATATGCAAATTTCAGTACTACCTCCATCCAACTTTTTACTGTTATAATTTTCATTTCGGGTTGTCCCAAAAGACTGTCATCTTTGACTTCTCAATTAGGAATTTTAGTCTTTAGACAATCTCACCCCTAATTGGATTCAACACTTTCAAGAATTACATGCAACTTTTCCATTAAAAACTAAGGTAATTTGGGATTAATATTGTGTTCACATTACCCAACTACATTAATGAATGCAACTCTTAATATTTTGATTTTTCAACTATGAAAAAGATTAATACGGAGGGAGTAATTGTCAGCGCCTTTAGAATGCAGTGGTTTTCCTCTCTTCATCATCACCCTCCCCCATGTTGCAGTCCGTCTTCCCTTAATTATGTCACAATCTCCTCTCGACATCATAGAGCAACAAATAGTTCCTATTATCCTCATTATTGCTGTCAAGATGAGGATGCATTCCGTTTGTAACAAGACTTGCATAAAAACAAACATAGCATTATGCAATTGCTACCCTATATTGGTCTCTTCATGGAGAATGCTTGATAGGTCAAATTGCACACAGCTTGAACAATTATGTACAATGTACATTGACCAGAATGGAAAGTGTGTAGGTAGAAATACATTCTCCACAGATGACCGGTAGTGAAGTAACGTATCAGTATATTAGTAGTTGTAGCATGATAAAGGTACCGACTTACAACAGAGACTGAAAGCAATAGTGAAGTGGCATATTAGTAATAAAGGCAGAAAATGACTGGTACCATCAAACAATAGCCACACCAGTAGGAGAGAAGCGCACACCAAATGAAGCAGTATTGCCATTAGTATAAGCTACAAAACACCCAACAAAAAAATGACGCAGAACAAAACAAATACAACAATAACATAATCACCTGCAGCTTCTGCTGAATCCTTCTCTTCATCCACCTTCATCGTCGTCACATCCTGATTTACCCCACAAACCAAATCAGCATCAACACACTCCTCCAAACTTGACTTGCCACAACCAACATCAACTCCCGAGTGATTTGAGCTCATGAGATTCATGTCTTCCGCTAATGGAGATTCGGTGATGTTGACATCATTACTTTTGTCCAGGCACTGTGGAGGCTCTGCGGCTGTTGTAGTTGATGGACTCCTGGCAGCAGCATCAACCATGCCATCTTTCTCTTCTGGATCACTATGTACCTCAGTGGAAGCAGTCATACCAGACTCTACCGTAATAGCTGCTTCTTGACAATCATTATCTGGAGGAGATAACCCAGTCACAGCAGCCTTCCTTTCTGCATTATCATAATCATCCTCTGCTCCGGCTTTAGTGCTGCTTGTTGTCTGAGGGGAAACATCATTTTCTGAAGCAGATGACCTCATATTAGTGTAAACACCACAAAAACTGAAAGATATATGAAACAACATGCCTATATAACAGAACATAAACATGAAGACATAATTATTATCATAAGTCAGAAAAATACCTAGTTCCATTTTTCCAGCAGTTTGATGCTGCAATTTATGATCGATAACTATGGCGTTCTTGCTAAAATCTAGAGATTCAGTCATCTCATCAGTTGTTAGGGATCCAACAGTCTTAAAGGTAGGGAGATTTTCGTCCCCCTCTTTAATTTTGCAAATGTCCTGCTCCATTTTAGGAAAATCAATCCGCATATCTGCTGGGTTTTCCTCAATCACTTGCGTGGAATCGCTTTTACAAGCAATCGGTAAAAGTTCACCAGGTTCCTGCATGTGGACCACAAAATCATTATGGCAAACTTCAACATTTTCTGGTTGCTTGCTCCCAGCAGCAGAAGAAAACCCAGGCATATCAGAAGATTCACTAGCATTAGTCTCATTGTTGTAGCTAGAGCTTTCTACAGGGATCTTCTTAGAATCATTGAAAACTACAGGAATCTTAGTAATGCTATCACTTTCACTGCTGCTTAACGGTATATCTTCCAACTTGTCACCATTTGGCCTTAAACTCAATTGCAAACAAGGATCACTTTTCTGCTTCGGACTCATTATCTGTCCAGCATCAAGGCCGCCTAAGTCGGCAGAAAGCTTGTCAACACCATCTACAGGTGAACCATCAAGAAATCCCTCAACAGGACCAACCATAGGTCCTGCAGGCAAATTTTCAGTTTCATGTTTTTCTGCTTCAGCTGGAATTGCAAGTGATGCATTTGTCTCAGCTCTTTCAGATGATTTCATCTCAGAATCTCCTTCAATGGTCTCTCTTACACAATCAAGCCTTGCTTCAACAGTATCCTGATTATTTAACCCCACTAATTCTTTAACTGAACAAAGAGAATTGCATGCAATATGAACATCTTCACTAGCTTTGCCTATTTTTTCATCCAAACTCTCAGTCTGTTCTAGCCCTGTCAATGGGGAAACATGATTTTCTTGTCCACCATAATTCTGTGAAACATCTTTTACTTGTTCTGAGGCTTCAAAGGTACTTGGAACCCCAGCATGGAAATTAACACTATCAGCAACATGCAAAGAATCTTCTCCAGCCCCAGCATTCAAGGACATTTCAGTGACTGTTTTGAGTTCTGCTACGATATCGTCCTGAGAAGATTGTTCTCCCTCATTTGGTGTCCTACCCTTCCCAGAGATAAGGGCTGCAGAAGGAACTTCAGATTCAGGCAGTTGTTCCTCGACATGTACTTTTGAAGCAGGGTTGTTTTCAGGGAATTCACCCTTTCTTACAGTCTCAGAATTCGTATCATGTCCATCAGGCTTCTCATCCTTCCCACTCACAGATTCTACATGTTTTTCCAAGGTACCCTGATCATAACAAGCATTTGACTCTTGAATGCTGGATTTTTCTGGCATAGTTTCTTCCTGACCAACTGATTTTAAAAGCATTTCAACAGATTCTGAGGATGTTGCCTCAGACCAAACATTATCTCTCCGAGAAATTGAACATGAATCGGCAGGAGTTGAATCGAACTCCATTCCATTACTTGCTCGAGAGAACTCTTCTATCCACTGGCTATCTTCTTGACTTTGGATACCCAAATAAACCTCAGTTTCAACTAGGCTATCAAATTTCAATTGCCCTTGCAAGCCCTCACCAAAATCAAACTTTGGAAAATCATATGGTTGTAACACCGAAGAAGATCTAGTTTTACCTTCACCAGCTAACTGAAGATTATGGCACGAAATATCATTACCATCATAATCCATGAGTATATTCCTACATAACAGCAATTATCAAAGGAAATTGTAGCATGTCAACATTCCGTGAATCACTCAAAAACTATTAGGAAAAATGAGTACAAGCAAATAACTAGGAAAGTATTCAGCACACAAGTTGGCAAGCACAAGTACATTACTAGTATAGAAATAACTATTCCGAGTACTAAAGCTCAACTGGTTTCTGCAGATGCCATATTTTCTTGCAAACACTTCGGCCAGTACAAGTCCAAATCAAAATCAATGCCCCAGAATTCTACCTAGGCAAGGTGTGGGACCCAACAGCACCAATCAGATAGATGCGCCCCAAGTCAAGTAATTATAATAATGAGCAAGGTCACAGTGTAGGTAGAATAGGTCATGCTAGTTTAAGGACAATTTTCCCGCCATCCTCCCCAGTGCCAAGTTTGCAGTTCTTGCCCTTTGCTCTTTTTTGACCTTCTCTCTACTTGTCTACCAACAAGTTTCACACTTTACCCGATGTGTCTTCCTCCACTTCAGATATCTGGGAAAGTCTTAAAAGTTACCCAATCCATCTATTTTCAAAAGTCTAATTTCAGCTTCAAGCATGTACATAATTGGTTCGCTGAAACATTCATTCATCATTATGCTCATCCATACGCATATTTTTGGTCCACTGGCTCAATATTGAAACCAAATAACACCGGTCACCATCCACAACATGATGACATCAACAATAATTTTTAGAAATACCATATTCATAACCACCTGAATAGTCTCAAAACACAATTCTGCCAGACCCCACCCTTTTTCTGCATCAATATTTTAATTAATCTTCTAGAGATTTCAAAACTAGCATCACCATGTTTCCTTGTTTGATTTTCTTGAAATTCAAAAATCACCAATTTGAATAGTAATTCAAAGATGTCCAAAATCTCTCTTATTACCCTTCTAATTCTTTAAGTTATTAACGAGCTTATATAGATGAGGAGTGTTTACAAGTGGAAGTCAGAAGGGCAATGAGGCACTAGATACCAGAAGCCATACAGGATGAACCTCAGATTAGCAATTCAATCACATCCTCTTACTCTTATGAACTATTGGGTGACCCACTATATCCTGAACCCATAACCTACTGTTTGGGTTCAGCTGTGGTTTTTCCAAACCAATAAAAATCACAACATGGCCCCGACACATGTTCTGTTAAAGTGCTTACAGATATTACTCAACCCAATTCAATCAGATTCAATTCCTTAAAGAGTGTGAATCATTTTAAAATAGACAAGTTGCTGACAGCATTGAGACCAAAGCATCAACCCTCAGTCGATAGATGTGGTTATGAGAAAACAAACAGGCCAACAAAACCTAGATGCTGAAATCTTTGCCCAAAGCTCTCAGCTTCATTATGCTTTAATTTTCATCATTAAATCATAACAACCATCTGGAAACGCACATGAGATATAATCTGAAATTCTGAATAACATTCCAAATGCATTCGTTCAGCACAAAAGATGTGAGGATCCAAAAATCTCCAGGAATTGCAAGTTCGTTCATATTAACCAACAGAACCTAGATTCAGCAAACATCATATTCCCACCGGTCACCATTGACTTCCTAAATCCAACTAAACATGTTTTCTCCAAGAAGTTTGATTAACCAGCAAAATTCAGTTTCTGCAAAAGATAAGCTATGATAACAAAGAGGCATCTTCCATGAAGGATGACTGTTAATAGAAGAAGATGAATAAATAATGAAACTAATTAATTAATTGGACATACATATTCCACTTTACTTCCACAAATCATCACAGGTTAATGGAAAGTGGGGAAACAAAGTTGGAACCCAAACTGGAAAGGAAACTATCTTCAGGAGACATTGTGCAATTGATCTCTAGAATAGGAACTCTTCCATGCAATCTCCCATCCCAAACAAATAGCCAAATCCAAGTTACCCAACTAATTTTGTATGTCACAAACAGACACGGATTACCAAGAGGGGCAATGAGCATTAAATCCCAGCTCATTGCATTAAGACTAACAGGCAACTGAGGTGGTTATATGCAGAAAAATTATTTCATAATGCACATACAGCACTACCCATTAAGCTCAAACATTCTCAACTGGATAGTTAGGGACATGGGGTAGCGTCTACATACCATTAAAAAGATACTATACAAATCTTGTGGCAACCCAATCTAAGTCAAAGCCGGGGGGAATCAACTTCAAAAATCCTCCCCCCAATTCAGCAAAAACAGCTCACTATGTTACTAACATTAACAGTAGTACTCCCAATTAACATGACAACTTGTAACTTTCCAGCCCGTTGATTCAGCAAAAACAGTTCACTATGTTACTAACTCAATGAAAACACTCGCTTACCCGGTTCGAGGCACGAAAAAGAAAGAGTATCAGAACAAGTAAGCAAGAGAGTAGAGACGGTACCTCCCTCCATCCGGTGACAAAATCCAGCCCGTTGATTCAGCAGTACTTTCCCAATCGAACGGTCATCGGCTCACCCAGCTCAATCTTCAATCCCAGAGTTAGGGTTAGGTCAGTCATGGAAGTTGTAACTCAATCACACAGTTCACAGTGAAAACTTCAAAATGAAATTAAACACACCACAAAATTAGCAAATGAGAAACCCTAATCTACTGACCTACTAATTTTTGAGCTCCCAAATTGCAGTAACGAACAGAGCAACGGCGAATCCAGCAGCGAATCGAACAAAGGCAGAGAGAGAAAGTAGAGAGATAAATAGAGAACAAAAGAAGAGAGAGAAAGTTGCACTTCGATTGAGCGCTGAGAAGCAAAAAAGCGAAAATGCGAAGAAGAAAGAGAGAATGTACGAAAGAAAGAAAGAGGGGCAAAAATGAAAAATTAAAACAAGTGACTACGATCGAATTTGAAAAGAAAAATCGAGCTTAATTGGAAATAGTCACCATCCAACGGCTGTGATACTAACACGTGTAGCGATCGTAAAGACGGAAAAAGTGTAAGCATATGTAAGGAGTCAACCTCGATTGCGTCACAGGCACGAGTGCAAAAGGCTTTGCGTGCGGTGATTGGGCCTTCACGAATACTTGTTACCCGGACAGTGAGCTTAGCGTTTGATTTTGCTTTTGTGTTTTATTGGTGGAAGCTTGAGGATGTGATGCATAATTCATTATTCATTTTTAATGATATAATTGTTTACTTATATCTATTCAGAACATATATTTTAGATGCATGTAATATGTATAGATATTAATATGTACCGGGAGCATGTGCTTTAGGATATTTGAATTAAATAATCATAATAATAAAAGTAAACAATCATCATAATTGTAACGCCCTAACCCTTTCTGGGCCATGGACATTACCGATAATTACTTCGAGGATCGCTGACTGGCTCCACAAATCACCATGAGTCTTTCCAGCGTGTTTCGTCCTCGCTCACATGCTGCATGGGAAAACTTCCCTGAAGATCACTCATCCTAAGATTACTGTCAGCCAAACACACTTAACTGAGGAGTTCTCAATGGATGAGCTACCATAAAAGAAGGTGTACCTTGGTGATATTAGTAGTCATTTCAATCCCTTTAAGCCACACTAAACCATATATCCGAGGTGTTACAATAATAATAATAGCAAACAATCGTAATATTTTAAGCATATACTTCAAATACATGAAGGCACTTTGACACATAGAAGAGAGCCATTGGTTGGCATAGAATCGGAATATGGTAGCCTTTTTCAGGGGAGCCTTTTATTTTTATCTAGGGTTATTGACTTAAAAGGACGACCCAGCAAGTTATTTCACCCTAAGGTCTTTGGCGGACTGTTGAGTCCTAATTTAAGGGATAGTAGAGGCCTGCTGTTTGTGATGTGGTTGCACACATGGAAAGGGGGTTTAATTATATTTTTTGTCAAAAATTTATCTGTTGCCCGGAATGTGTTGTTGCCCGTTTGTTTTTGATTTAGTTGTGTGGAATTTCATGTTGAAGGGTTCGACTGAAGGTGAAAGTGTAACACCCCCAGGTTATAATCACTAGATTAAGACTTAAGCATGCTTAATCCAATGATTAGCGCAGCGAATTAATTAATCTAAGAGCATTATCACCATTCACTACCGTGAACTAGGCTAACAATACAAAACCCAAGGAAATAAACAAGAACCACATTTCACTCACAGCTCAAAAATAGATGACATCCACAAGTACATACATGAAAACAAAACACTTATGGTTCAACAAAAGGCACCATCCAACCATCAATACTACAACCCCCAAAAGAGTTTCCAAACATAATACACAATAAAACCATAAACTCACACTCCAATAGTACCATTCACCATAGCTTTGTTTACATACAACTCCAAATTAGCCTTGTTCCCCATTAATAAAACACAAAGGAGCTACTACCTCCAAGAAGATCACCTTTTATGCTTCAGAAGGTGGCTTAGCAGATTTTTCCTTGGAAGACTTTCTTTGCGAAGGATCACCTAAAACAAAACAAAAAGCTTTGCAAATGAGATAAACTCAATATGCATATCCCTATACAGTCAAACAGTTAGTAATTCATTTTAGTTCGCGCATTTCAATTCATTTTGGAAACCTTAAAAACAATAAAATAACAATAAATAACAATGAACAACAATAAACAAGCTTGCCATATTATTATCTTTAATGGTCCCCTGCTTTGCGATCATCGGTCTAAGCTTCTGTATGCGCATACTGGGACCAATCGGGAAATCAGGATGGGTTGACACTAGGTCTAAGGGAGTGCTCCATGGCACAAATAACATTGGTTGGGGGCCATAATTACGTGACAAAGGCAATAAACTTTACTTATTTTCATTATCATGAATACACTTACTTAGTAAACTCAAATAAAAGAGTTTAAGGAAGGTATAGGCAATATGCGTACCTTGAAACGCACTACTTGAAGGCTTACTTGCACTTGAGCGGACTTGAACAGGTAGCGGTAACGACCCCTTGGAGTTTACTTGAAATAAGAACAAAGAAATGATTTAGGTTGAGTTCCTAGAAGGGAAGATTTCCTTGAATAAAACAATAAAGCAAGCACTCAATGAACTTGGAGGAATTCGGGAATTTTCATGACACTTGGAAGGCATAACTTTTCCTATATATCTTGAAAAACCTTGCAAGAGGACTCTTTGGATAGCTCAAATTAAGTCCTACAACTTCTAAGTAAGAGTTCAATCCAAAAACACTTGCTAAAGGGAGAAATTCATTGATAAAACAAAGTTGTTTTGTTAAGTAAATATAACCAGAAAAGATATTTCGGGAAGCTATAACTCAAGCTCTAGTTATCGGTTGAATGCAAATAAGCACTCTATGGAAAGCTTGAATTGCATACTATAACTTTTATATTGATCTCAACCTCATATAAGTTCTAGAAGAGGTCCTAAAAGTGTCAAGAACCAGTCATGGACATTACTAGTTGCTGGATAGGACAGATTTACATAGTCGTACAAAATAGATTATAACTTCCTCTCTTGATGTCCAATGAAGGCATAAAACTCCATTTCGGAAAGCTCGCAGAATATACTACAACTTTTACTTTAGTCACAAATTGATTTGAGCATGGGAAAAGGTCAGATTTTGGCCAAGAATGCAGGGTAGTCAAAATAAGTTTATGGGTAATCCCATATTACTACCTCCTAATCGGGGACTCATAACTCTCACTCCCGACATCGTATGGCTACGTAGTTTACCTTTCTGAAAAATTCAATGACTCCTCTAAATCTTTCATGTTGAACACTTCACCTAAAAAGGTCTCTAAACAGATGAAAAACATGAATTTCCAGATTGCCTCCAAAATTCGTATTAAGATATGAGGCCACACGGTTTTGGGCATAACTTTTGATATACTTAATGAAATTCCATGATTCAAAAACTGAGGTTTAGCTAACATCTTAGGCTACCCATTCATGTGATAAAAAAAAAGGCTAAATTCATATTCTACATTCCCTGAAATTTCCAGACTCCAATCAGATTCGAAGAAACTATTCCCAAACTTGTTTGCATGTATGATAACCTAATAATCCACACTAATCTCCATTCAAAACATACTTTTCAAGCATAAATATCAAATTCCAAAATTAAACACATTTAGAAACCCTCATTCTAAACCCTATCTTATACATGCAAGGCAAAAATCTTATTAATTCTCAAGCTCCAAAAAAAAACTCTTCACAAATTCAACATCAACATCCATAAAATTCATTTCCTTGCTAACCAAATCCCATTCTAAGTACATGCATTCACCAATTTCACAATTTAGCAAAATCCTAACTAAAATCCTAACATTTCTCCACTCAAGAGTCCACTTTAACTCTCTTTACTTCTACCTAATTAACATGCATGCATTCTTGAACCTCAGAATATCATTGAAAACAACATGCATCAACCAATTTCATCAATTAAACATACTTCCATAATTTCTTACTTGATTCACATCAATCTCAACTATCTTTACTCACTAATCATCAATAAAAACCCTAAAACATCACATTTATACTTGATATTATCTCAAGAGAACTAATTAGAACAATAAAATTCCATAACTTTCATCAATCAACAAAAGAATTTTGATTTAAGAACTTTGGGGTTTAGAGTTTACCATTGGAGACAGAAGAGAATGAAGAAACAGAGGAAAGGACAACCGAGAAAGAGAGACGTAGCAGCGGCGCTCGACGGCGTCGTCGGTCTCAAAGCTGCCGGCGGCCGTCGTCCAGCATCGAAGACAGAGAGGGACGGCGAGGTGCAGCGGGATTAAGACAGGCAAAGCAGTGAATGAAACCAAGAGAGAGAGTGAACGTATTTGACCTTGGAAGGAAATCTGAGAATTTTGAAATGAAATGGAAGGAAGGGATATTATCTTTCCTAATTATAAAAGAATGTGGGTTAACTTGACCCTTTCCTAACATTATTGGGCTGCCAAATAAAACTGAGGCCTAATTACCAATTAATGTTCCATTTGTCCCATCTCTTGCAATTATTTTCTCTGTCACCAATAACTTGGAATTCCGGAAAAATTCTTACGAGAGTAAACTATGAGAAATTTTACGAATATAAATTTCCTGAATACTCCATCCTCCAATAATAACAATAAGTTTAAAAAGAGCATTTTCAGACAAAAGATTTGAATACTATGATTTACTGGGAAAAATCGGTAACACTATTCGAGAGATATCTTTAAAAAAAATTTACTATGATGAAGAGTCGGTGGTCATTACGATGTTCAAGCCCTGCAAAACATACAGTTAGAAGAATTGAAATGCGCGACTTTGGTTAATTACTTGATTAATTAGCTTAATTAAATAATATTAGGGTCCAATTATCACTGGGTTATTACAGAAAGGGATGGAGGGGAAGGCATGGTTTTTATTTTGACATTACCATTTGCAGAGAGGGAGTGTGGCTTAGGGTAGTGGTTACAGTAGAATTTGAAGGTAGATCAATAATGGCTGCAAATGAAGGTATCGTTAGTGCTGGAATGGATCCGCAATGATGGAATCGCCATTTTGTGTTTGCCCCATAAATAGGTGAGTTTGCGAAACTGCAAGTGAATAGTGATGCTAGTTGATATTATTAATTATGGGTTAGAAATGTGTATAGTGTGAAGGTGTGTTGTATATTGTTGTTATATACTTTGAATGGCTACCATGTTCTTTATCATATGGTGCTTGTCTTAATGTACATGTATGAGCAGTACACGAGTTTTTGAGTACCACGAAATGGTGTGATGTTATGTTTTGATTTTTGGTCAACTCTACTTGTTTACAATATATGAGTCATTATAAGTATGACGTTGCTTGGATTGAACGTGCATGCTTGTTATTCGATATATATGTGTGTATGTCCAAGAGAGGGTTGGGGGTGGAGGGTCTATGTTTTATATATGTTAATTGGGTAATAGAATGGTATGCTAGATATGTGTGTTGGTAGTATGATGATGGGGTGATTGTTTTTTAGGCCGGTTAGGGTGTTATTGTAGGTTCGTAGATGTGCTAGGTGTTTATCGTTTTGGAGTGTGTGTAAAATGTTTTGTCGATTTGTCGTCAGGGATAATTGATCCAGTTTTGCCATGCAACGTGGTGATACTAATGGTAGTATAGCGATATTGGTTTTGTATGAGGGGAGGTAATCATTTCAATTGAAGCTAAAATGATTGTTTATTCGGTATTTGGTTGATTTGAGGTGGATCTGAGCAACGGAAGGAGGCGGTACGTTGGTAGATTCACTTGAAGGAGAATGGTTGTTAATGTCAGACAGGTAGGTCGGTTTACCATGTGCATTGGCCGAAACGTTTGGTAGTGTGCATGAAGGGTACCGTGGTAGGAAGATGAAGGATAATTGGGTTGTGCTTGAGTTTCCATGTAGACGTTGGGTTGTTGTATGCAACATTATGTCGGATATTCGGAACGATATGATGATGCGGTTGTTTTAACTTATAAAAACGTAAATGTTGATCTGTCATAATCTCAGGATGGGAAGCAAGTTTGATATTAAATGGGGGGATGAACAAACATGGATGTTTGTTGTGGCGAAGACTGTCATCATAAATTTGATATACCAGTAGAAAGTCGATAATGTATGACTGCGGAAGTGGAGACTGTGCGGTGAACTAAAGCAACGGTTAATGTGTATGAGGTAACTTATGAAGGGGGGTTTGTTCTTGTGTGGATGGTGAAGCTTAACGAGCTACCATGATGCGATACGAATGAAGGTATTATTCGGCGTGATGATAAAAATGTGCTTTTGTTCTCCTGTTTTGTAAGATATATGTGCAGCTAGCTGTGTATGCTAATAAGTTTGATCCATTTGTAACTCTTGATTATGGTTTGTTAAACCTGCATAAAGTGTTGGGCTTTGCAGGGCAAGAGATGGAATATGTAGATTACAGGATCAGCATGTTGCTATTTAATAAGAGGCCGATAGGTAATGTGGAAGCTTAAGTGTATTGAGTGGAGGACATAAGATTTGCTGATTTGGGAGTGTTCGAGGTCTTGAAATATTGGTTACAACTGTGACATATGTCAGAATGCAATAGTGACCGTTGATACTTTAGCATGGTTACTGTGTAAGGTGTTTGTGCAAAGCTTTGGTTCATGATGTAGACGAATTATGATGGTCGATGTGTTTATTTAATTAATTTATAAGTTCCATTGATGGGTTATTATGTAAATGTATTTTTTGAAATTTGTAGTTGGAGACAACATGGTTGGAGGTTTATATATGTGTTACTGTTGAAGAAATGGATGAATGTTAATCAAGAATGTGTCTTGAGTTGATTTGTGTATTGGTTGTGTATTCAGGTATACTTTGGTCGTATTTTTGGGTATGGTCAAGTTCGACCTGGTAGAATTTTGGTTCAAATAAGGGTGGCCTGTGTGTTAAGGGGATGAGTCAACCAAACGTGTTATTATAGTGACAAAATTTTCGTTATTTTCCAATTCAAATATATGTATGTATATATTAATTTTGGTACACTATACATATTTCTATATGAATATTATTTTGCTACGATAGATAAATGCACATAAAATTAAATTCGGTAAACAACAGTACTGTAAGTGGGTATGTGTTTAAATACATAATAAATCGCATTAAAAGTCACAACCTTAAAAATTGTAGAACATATAAAGTTCATGTTTGTGCTCCAATGGGCTGGTGGAGTTTGAACCGATGACGATAACCCAGATGTATTAGGTCTGATAGGAAAGTGAAACCAAGGTAGCAGTTGAAATTGGCATTTGTAGTGTACAATGAGATGATATGATTTAGTTGTTGTTATGCATGGTAATATAACTATGTTGACCAAGGTGTAATTAACTATAACTCAATTTGCAGAATGTAGTGGCATAACGGGTGTTCATAATCTTAAAAACCTAATCTTCATTACTATACTAGGGAAGGTATTGTAGAGTATGTATTTGTATGGGGAATGTACATATTCTGTACGTTGTAGTAGATCAAGGATATCAATAAAGTTATCCTTGGTTAATAATTTTGCTTACCAAGGTAATTTTATAGTGCTACACTTAGTTGGACGAGGAGAAAGGGTGGGAAAAAGTTACTGCACTCCCTCCAAAACAGAATTAAGTGAAAAAAAACCCCAATATCTAAATAGATCCTAGGCGTGTAGGGTGTAGTTTACAGCAATGATTAATATTTCAAAAAATTACTAAGGGGTACCCTAATTTATGGTGAAATATTTTTCTGGTACCTCAACTTTTAAAAACTAATTGTGGAGTAACCTAACTTTTAGAATTAGAAATAATTAGGTGAATTTCCGGCAAATGACTTGAATTCACCGGTGAGTTTTAGGCAGAAAATTGATTAAGTGTTTTTGTGGACAAAAATGCCCTTTGTTTTTGTGGACGAAAATGTTTTGAATCAATCGGAGTTTCGCCAGAAATTCACCTAGTAATTTCTAATCCTAAAAGTAAGGGTACCCCAAAATTAGTTTTGAAAAGTTAGGGTACCAAAAAATTATTTCTTCAAAAGTTAGGGTACCTCTAAGTAATTTTTTTGTTAATATTTGTAATGGTAAATCTGTTGGGTTGTATGGATAACTTCTCAAACCAACCAAAACTTGTTCACATACTCTATTTAAACAAGGTGTTAATAATGGATGAATTGAAAGGACTAGGATTAGCAGTTGGTGAAAATGAATGCGCATGTGGAATGAAGGTTGTTATTGTGATCAAGAGAAGTGATCGGGTACGTTGATTGCCAGTTTGCCCGAAGGTACGCGTTTTTGGAAATTGAATAATGGTTACAGGAAAGATAATTTGGTTAACTGTATGTTTATTTGACAATCTTTGTATAGTACTTATACAATTATGCTAATGAAATCTGGATATTGAATATGACCATAGTTTTCACTAACTTGGAAATGTGGTTTTGTCAAAAAGGATGCTTGTGGATACTTTAAGTGGCATAAAGTGTCTTCTGCAAGTGAGAGATTAACACAGAAGGCATTAGAAATTGAGATGTGCAAGATAAGGGCAATTGTATTGACGAAGAAGGCTCAAATGGACATGATCGAGGAAAGGGAGGTCACATTGAAAGCGCTACTGGACTCAGTTGTTTTTAATGACTATATCGTGGAAATGATGTGTGTTGTCATGGGCATCATATTGGCGGGTGAAATCCTGAAGTTCCTCTACTAATTGTGCGTATGTTGGAGAGTATCTTTAATATGTAAACCCATCGGTGTTCTATATAGAAACACCTCAGCTACATATCCTAAAGCCATAAATTATGGAATTACTCACCAATGTAATATCTGTAGACAAAATTCCTGCTGGTTAGCTTAATTTTGTAAGTGGATATATTGCGGACATTGAGAATGTGTTCCTCGTTATTGTGTCATTTTGTGATGGTTAACAATACATGTGTCGTCTTATGTTGAACGATGGTTTTGTTATGATAGTACAATGTCTACAGAGATTACTAACCCATGATAATAAGCAGACTTTAGCAGGATTCATAATAAATGGATAAATAAATGATTTTGAACATATTTGTACGCCCTTGAATGATGTCAAGTGTCGGAAACAACGACATGATTATCAAGTATGTGACACGAGTACGATATGCGCGGAGTAACGTATAACGATGGTTTATATCTTTGTAAGTATATTTAATGCCGACAAATTATATATTCATGTTGAACTTTGTTATTGTCCTCAGATGTAGTGTCCTGATTCTAACAATAATGTACATAATGTTTTGTTGACCGTGGATTACTTTGTACTTGTTATAGGGTGAAGTTTAAAATAACATTGGAAAACAGGTTAGTTTGACCTGAGTTGTTTTCAAATGTTATTATGGTTTAGATTGTCATAGTTTTCACAGGAGATGACATAGTATGAAGGACCACAAATATTAAATAAATTATTATATTTTTCCCTTTGAAGTGGCGTTGGTAGTAAGTTGTATGTGAAGGGGATGTTTGTTTAGAGTTTTGTTTGTGTGTAAATTGGTTTAGACTATCCATTACTTGTTATAATAGTATAGTGTCAATTATTATCATGTAAAATGACCTTTTTTTTATGGGTTACTATACGAAGTATTTGTTGTCATAGTTATTAAAATCCCGATCCGGATCAACGATTCTACGAGTTTACGATCCAAAAATCCTCCATCGATCCAACTCTTACTAGGATATTAAAGTAGTTAGGATCATACGATCCTGGTTTCGCCTTAATAATATATGTTAGAATCGCAATACGATTCTACGATCCTGCGATTCGATCTACGATCCTACATGAATTTGATAATGTTTGCGCACAATATCATCTTTAAAATTTTATCATAACAATTTAAATTTTTGTATTGAAGTTATCAACTGATATACAATTTAACGTATTGCTTCATTACTAAATAAAATGATAAGATTTTAACTATCATAGAACTTTATTTGATATTTTCTTATTGTATTAGAATCTTACGATCCTCGATCCGATTCTACGATTCAGATCCTAACTACGTCTATCGATTCTAATTAAGATCCCGATTCTAACAACTTTGTTTGTTGTACGACCTTTTCGTAACGATTTTGATTTAGAAGGGAATGGAAAAAAGCAGTTAATTAAGTAGGGTGACCCCGATATCTGTACGATGTTTTTCGTATGATTGTCATATTTATTTTTATGTTTTCCTTTAATTGTAACTCTTTGAATGTTTAGTCCATTAGTTGCTGGGACAGATAAATGGTAAAATGTCTGTTTCAGTTCGGAATGGTTTCTTAGGAATTTAGCAAATGTTACCCAAGGTTATTTTTAATTAATGACAACGGTAACACATTAATAATTGGTTAGGTTTCATAGATAAAAGTTAAATAAAATTTGTAAAATGAAAATAAAAGCTTATGAAATGTATAACTTTTTTAATTGCAATGGTATTTGCAGTAACAAATTAATTATGTTTGATGGGTTTGTTTAGGGTTTAATTATTATTATTCTTTTAATGAAAAATTAAAAAAAATGATATGTTTTCCTTGTTATGTTTTCCATAGTGTCATTATTACCCACAAATGGGAATTATTGGCCATACATGTAAGTTTTAACTTTTTTTTTTTAATATGGAAAATTGCACCTATAAATGTAACTGTTCACTGTTCATTTGTAGGTGTAGAGGCTACTACTTAGATATGACTCCTTCTCGAGTAGAGCATGGCCTCACTTGTGTCATTTCTTTTCTTGAGGAATCTGAGCAGACAAAGAGAAAGAGAGATACTAATTGCTTGAAGGAATTTGACAAACCAATTAAAGAAGATATCCAGGGAGCCTTCAACGAAAATGGAAAGCAAGGTTAGTATGTGTCTGTGAACAATGTTGTAGTACATGTTAATTATTGTAAGTTTAAAGGTTTGATTTGTGTTAGAGGGAAGAAATTGATTAAATCAGTGTGTTTCGGGTTGAGCATTTGCACTGTGAACAATGTTGTTGTACAATGTGCGCTGGGTTGACATTCTCGCTTGCCAACAAAAATTTTACTTTGTTTAATTTTCTTATAGATTCGCTAAATGTTTAAAGTTTCAAATTTGAATTGAATTTGAGGTTTTTAATGTTGTTATTATGCGAAATGTTCACAAATTTTGGGTTGTTCTTTTGTTTGTTGGAAGACGGATTCAGTTAAGCGTGTTCAACAACATATGTTATATTCTGCTTCATCAAAACAGGACCATGGTAAGCAGGCTGGAGTGAATAGGGAGTATGGTAAAAAAAAAAAAAAAAACCGGGGGAACAAAGAAGGATTCTATTCTCCTAAGATCCATAGCAAGATGTCAATTGGTAAGTTCACGGAGCTGGTAAATAAATTCAAAGATAGACACTTGAGATATATACAGGGTCCGGTGTTGTGGCCAACACTTAAGTATCCTTATGTTGAATTGGATGGCCATTTGATCCGATCCATGGCAAAATGTTGGGTCCCTGATAAAAGGGCTTTCAATATTGGTGGTCAAATGGTTAAGTTGACAGTCTATGATGTAAGATTGTTGACTGGACTACCTGTTGTCGGGGACCATGTGATGCTAGATTTATGTGACCAGAATGTAGACATTGTGGATTTTATTGTGGATGAGGATAGTAGCATTGCAAGCAGGGATCAGGCCAAATTGAAAAAGTGTAAAAGAGTGTCCAACCTAAATTCATTAGAAGGTTGGTTGAGAGCGTGTGAGAAAAGGATAGGGGATGAAGATCTGACAAATTTTTGCAAGCTGTATGCTTTGTACACATTTAGCTGTGTTCTTTTCCCAAAAAGCACTGCTAAATTGGCTTGGAATTGGGGTCACTACATTGACAAATGGAAGTTGGAAAAGTATGCTTGGGCAGACGCGGTTTGGCGTTTTCTTCTTTACGGCATGGCCGACCTCCAGAAAAAGATTGGCTTATGCAAGAGTGAAGCTGGCGTACACAGTTTCCTTCCATTATTACAGGTTGAGATTGTTTCAATTTTGTTCATTTCAATTGCAAATGGTAATGATGTCTAGCTGTAATTGACTTGAAACTAATTTTAATTTCATCTTCTAGTGCTGGTTCTACGAGCACCATCGGTTGTTGAACCATACACCTCCTGTAATAACTCAAAGAAAACCACCCCTTAATACGTATTGGTTAACTTAGTTTATCAAGGTTAAAAATAATTAATATTAAGCGCGTGTTCCAACTTTTCTAACCAAGTGTGTGTTTCGCAGGACTTGAACAGTGCAACGATCATCAAGTTTAACGGTTTAAAATTTCCTTTTTCTTGTTTTTTCTTTTTTTGTTAATTTTTAGTGATCGCGGATACGTATGTATTTGTTCCTGAGAACCGGTAGGTCGGTTCATTTTTTTTTTATCCAAGTCAGGTTGGGAATAATTATGAGAATTCACAGGGAAGTGTCAAGGTATATTTATTTGGGTTTCCATAGGTTACCGGTAGTACTTTTCGGGGAAAATAAATTTAAGAAATTGAAGTTTAGGAAGACATAAGTATAAGGAGAATTTTTAAAATTGATAGAATTCTATCCCTTGGGCCTCATTTCAGCCGACCAAGAGAAGGGAGGAGGCCTTGTTTGGGCCTATGGATATATATGTACATTGCTCTTAGTGCTATTAAGTCTTTTTACTCCAATTCAAATACAACTCCCTCTCTCTCTCTCACGTCCGTCCAGCTTCCCCGACCCCCTGCTACTCCCTCTCTGCCGAAGCCGGCCGCCGCCGCCGCCGCCAACTAGCTCTGGGCCACCGTCGCACCATCATCATCTCATCTCTTCTCTCTTTCCTCCTCTTCAAGTGGTAATCTCATCCTCTCTCTCTCTCTCTCTCTCTCTCTCTCTCTCTCTTTTTCAAGTGTAGAACATAATCATAATATGAAATTCTTCTTGTTATTTCATGTTTCTCCAGAAGAAAATCACAAGGTTTTAAGGATCTTCAAGTGGAGATTAAGAGTTAATACAATCAAGTGGAGATTTGGTAAGTATATGGAGGAATTTGTGTTTTATGACTTGAATGAGTATTATCATGCTAGATTGTGACCATGCATGGTGTTTAAAAGGTTAAATTCACTGTGAAAGAATGGATTCTTGGTTAAAGTTTGGTTGCATCTGAATAGATTAGGTTTAGATTACCAATTTGGTGAGTTTTATGACTTTTGACGTGAGATTCATGATGGATTATAACTAGGATATTCAAATATGTGAGGACCTTGCTTTGCATGCATCAACTATGGACAAGAATGAAGATTTCTAATGTTTTTGATTCTGGAAATTTGTATTCATGATTGAGAGGTATGTTTTGGGAAGGAATTAGGGTAGATTTGTGAGTTTTAGCATGCATGCAAACAATTTTATAAAGGGTTCTTCAAATCTGGTTGAATTCTGGAAATTTCAGAGAGTGTAGAAAATGATGACCTATTTTATGACATGAATAGATAGCCTAAGATGTTAGCTAACACCCGATTTTTGAATCACGGAGTTTCGATACGTATATCAAAAGTTATGCCCAAAATCGCGAGGAGTCGCACATAAATACGAATTTTTGAGACAGTATGGAAATCAATGTTTTTTGTCTGTTTAGAGACCTTATTGGGTTGAGTGTTCAACATAAAAGATTTAGAGGATTTATTGAGATTTTCGGAAAGGTAAAATTCGTAGTCATACGATGGAGTGTGAGTTATGAGTCTTTAAGTCGGGGATAGTAATCTGAAATTTGCCCAGAAAATTCAGGTGACTGCTTTAAGTTTATGACCAAATCTCGACCCTTTTCCATGACCAAATCTGAACCGTATGGGGATCGGTTCACTTTTGGTTTGTCTCTATTGAACCATTCCCGAGCCTTCTAAGGGGCTTCGGAACCATCGGCAAGAATAAACACAAGGTGGTGAAGGCGTTCAAAGGCTAGAAAAGGGTGTGCCTTCGCTCTTTTGATCGTAACTCCTTCAATACAACTCCGACGAATTTCAAATGTTGGGAGCTTAATGTGCACACCGAGAGATTTCTATCGATATCTTATGAGCCTAAAACGGAGTCCGAATGGAGAAGTTATGCACGTTTGAAGTCGGCAGGAAAACTGCCCAGAAGGTCGCGCCCGCGACCTCCGGTGTAGCACCCGCGACGGTTGGGCAGAACGACGTAGCACCCGCGAAGCCCAGGGTAGCGCCCGCGACGGCCCTGTCCAGATCTAAATTTCACGATTTCCTCCCTTCCTATATATACCCCAATGTTATATTTTTGTAAAGACTTTTGATAAATGTTTAGGAATTAGACTCAAGAAAATTCCTCTCAATTGGAGAGTTGTAATTGTGGGTTTTCAAACCCTAATCAATGAAGCTAATCCTTTGGTGGAAATTACTTTGTGATTTCTCTTCTTGTGAGTGGGTATCCTTTCTCCACTCTTTGTGAGATTTTTTGGGTGTTTCAAGACTCCTTGCTTGTGGAAGTGTAGACACGGAAAATTTGAGTTTACTTCAAGATAGTATCTCCAGCAGCCCAAAAGACAGATTCTCGCGGATTTCATTTTTGGCCCAAACAGGAAGCTCTCGCGAATTTTGCATTTCTGGCCCAAATAAATTCTCGCGGATTTTGCATTTCTGGCCCAGACAAATTCTCGCGGATTTTGCATTTCTGGCCCAAATAAATTCTCGCGGATTTTGCATTTTTTTGGCCTAAATAAAAGTCTCGCGGATTTTACATTTTTGGGCTCGGACAAGATTTTTGCAGATTTTGCAGTCCAGTATAAAATCTCAAAATTTTGGCCCAGGAAGCTCTCGTGGATTTTGCATTTTCTGGCTCAGATAAATTTTCTCGCGGATTTTGCATTTTTGGCCCAGTCAGATGAAATTCTCGCGGATTTTGCATATTTGGCCCAGTCGGGTTCTAGCGGATTTTGGATATTTGGCCCAGTCAGATTCTCGCGGATTTAAGCATTTTGGGCTTAGATAGTATCTCGCGAATGGGAAATTCTGGCGGATTTCAGTTTTAATCCGGATAAAATTTGCGGGATTTTTTTGTCTCTAGTCAGGTGACAGTTGGTCTTGGTCAAAGGAACTGCTCTTCCCCACTATGCCCACTATGGAGTATCTCGCAGATTTCCTGGAATGAGGAGGAAATGCTGTAAGGAAAAAACTGCCGAAAATTCATGTTATAAAAGGGGAGGTCTCTTGGATTTTGCAGGGAGGAAGAAGTCTGGTATAGGTGCTCCTTAGAGTATCATCAACAACAAAAAAAAGGAGCGAAACACATACCTTGCTCTTGAGTGAGATCCTCACGGATCTTGTGTGGGAGTAACTACAGTTCGGTCTGAATACAAGTGTTAACAACAGTGGTGAAAGGGTCGGATTGTACTGAAGTTCTCGCGGATTTTGAGAGAGGTCGGGCAACCTTTAGGAGCTCAATTACTGCTTAATTCCTTACGGATCTTTGGGGGGTCGGTAATCACTTTTTTTTCTTTTCTCCCTTTCTTTTTGGGTTTTATCAAATTTGTAACCATGTAGATCTAACACCCCGCCCGCTGTAACTTTTTTTACTTGTTTTATTTCCGCTCGGATGTTTGTATTTCTTTATTGCTTTGATTCGCATGTTTTTTTAATTTAGTGTGACAATCTTTGCGTTTTAGTTTTTTAGAAACCCGACTTAGTAAAGGCCGCCATGGCGGGTGATGTAAAAGAATCCCTTTACATCGACACCTTTACCTCCGATCTCGGCTTTGGTTCGAAGATCATGGAGTTTTCCTTTTGTTTTGTTAGTTTTTTTTATTTTATAAAAACTAACTGGCGACTCCGTTTCATTTCATGCATGTTAATGGCTTTGTATGATTGACCCTTATCTCAAAGTTTTCAGTGGCCTGTGACATGAATATCGAGTCAACTTGGCGCACCGCTCAGAAATCCTCGCGGATTTCTGGTAGTGGGTCGAGCCAGATTCCTATTTTTAGTTGCAAAATGGACGCAGGGTGTGAATAATAGATCGCCCAAAGATACTAGTCGAAAATCCGCGATTTCCTACCGTATGCGTGTTGCGCGTTATTTCGACCCCCTGTGACCAATATTCTCGTTTGGGATGTGCTTGAACCTTGATTGACCTAAGAAATCCGCCAGGATTTTGTGGTCTAGAGGTCCCGGTCCATTTCCTAACGAATATGGTCCATTGTAATTTTGAGATCGAGGATTAAACATATTTAAGCATGAGCTACATGAAATGACGATTGAAAATATTTATTTTGTGCATGTAAAAAATATTGATAATGCACCCAAGGAAAATAAGCAACCCTATGTCGATCGACACTCCGTGGGGGACCGTGCCCTCGGGCCGCGGACCCTACAGTGGCGACTCCACTGGGGACTTATTTAGTAAGTGGGTAAGACTTGAAAAGCCGGGGTTTTTTTTTTTTTTTTAAAAAAAGAAAGTTGTCACCTTTTTTTTATCTTAGGCATAGTCGCATTTTTTCGGGTCTTCCCCTTTGTTGGGCACACAAGGCACCGCTTAGGTCAATCACCCTTATTTTTACCATTTGGGGAAAATAAAAACCATTCAACTTGGTGGGTCCATTTAGATCTTCACCAAGCCGGTGGTTGTTTTCCCACTCATGCACCACTCCTTAGTCCTCACGATGAAGGGAGCAACCCGAATGAGTAAATCTTGCCATGCACTCCATGGAAGATGAAGCGTTTGGGACACGAGCTAGAGGTTAGGTTAAATCGACCCCTTAACCCTCAAACATAGATCCTTGGATAGGGTGGAATTCATTTGTGTGCTATATGCTTCTTTCGACCCTCGAGCTTGAGACCATGCCGTAATGCTAAAAAAAAAGAGTAATAAAAGTATTCGTGTTTTGCATAGCGGGCCAAGATAATTAATTTGGTCTATACAAGTTTTTTTGGCCATGGGGATTCTCGCGGATCCCATGTTAGGTCAGGCCTTGTATAGCCCAAATTAATGGTCTGGTCTGGTCCTCCCTTTTAGCTGTCAAATCTTGGTTTAGGCTCAATAGTGGGTTTGAGCCCAAGAAATCCGCGAGGATTCTTGGTGAGCTCAGCCCCTACTGGGTCTAAACTAAAGTTTTTTTTAGGATCATGTGCATTTGCATAAAGTTGTCCTATCTAGTCTAAGCAGGCCATTTGGGCCGCACAAGTCAGTTCGGACTTTGCAGATTCTCGCGGATTCGTGAGTGAGCCTGGCCTTGTGTGGTTCAAATGGGCTCCTTATTGTGTGTACTTAGCTGAAAATGATATATTTAGCCCTTACGTGAGGCCTGGGCCTGAAAGTTTGATGTTGGGTTCGGTCCGGTATGGTCTAAATATGTCTTTCTGGCTCGAGTCTGCATTTGCGTAAGAGTCTTATTCGGGTTCTGCATATGACTTAGAGCTTTGGTTCGGTTATTCGGGATTCAAATAAAATTCTTCATCCATTGCATGCATAAAGTCTTAGGGGTCGACGTTGAGCTGAGTCTTCAAATCCCTTCATCTTTCAGAACAGAATAGGTTGGTTTCGGGTATATCAAAGGGACGAGACCGGCCGATTGGAGACTTTTGACATCCACTACGACTGCAACGAAGATCGTGCATCATCCGAGGTAACCGATAAAGAAGCGACCGACGAGGAAGCATCTGAAGAAGGTGTTGAGTCTTTGGTGATTGACCCATCTGAGACAATGTCGGATCCCAATGGTGAACATCCTGAAGGCCATCCGCATAGTGATCCAGAGGAGGAGCCGGTGCCTCCTCCACCACCTCCTCCACATACTGAAATGGAACGGCTTACCAACATAATTCTGAACATGCAAGTCACTATGAATGCTCAACTAGAGGCACAAAATCAGAGAATTGATGCTGTCATTCATGCTATGGAAGAGGCAAAGAATTCCAATCTGAAAAATCCCCCTACGGGTGAAGTGGAGCAATCAGGAAAGGAGAAGGACGGGTCGGTTCACGGAGTTTCGAACTCGAGACTTGATCGAATTGAACAAATGCTGAAGGAATCTACACTCTTCAACAATCAGTTTATGGACGACATAGGTTTCACGCCTGTCCCAAGAGGTAGACTTCCCCCTAAGTTCAACATGCCTGATATCAAATTTCATGGTACTGAGAGTCCACATCAACATGTGCGGAATTTCATGGGGGCTATGACACTCAAGGGAGTAGAAGAGGATATTTATCATATTATCTTTCTTTGGACTTTCAGCCCGGATGTTATGAAGTGGTATAATACACTTAGTCCTACCAAGTCCTCACAATGGAACTCGCTTTGCAAGGAGTTCCTACACCAATACTCCTACAATGTTGACATGCCTGTCACCTTAAGGGACATGGAGCTAATGAAGCAAGGAGAAAAAGAGTCTTTCTCCGACTACTTTGCCCGATGGAGAGCAAAAGCAGCTCAAATGGTAGACCGACCGTCTGAGGAACACCAAGTTGACATGCTTGTTCGGGGTCTACAACCCTCGTACAACACTCATTTAAGGTTCCAACCTCTCAAAGACTTTGTCTCGTTAAGGTTAGCTGGAACAAAGATTGAAAGTGAGTTCGCTAAGGGAGTCACAACTGGAGGCTGGAAAAATACTTATACCAACAAGAAGCCAGCTGGCCCATCCACTTCGGCTAACAAAGGGAACGAGGTGAATGCTCTACAACACTACACCGAGTATACCCCGATAGACACTACATATGCTCAAGCACTAGAGCGTTTATTAAGCAAGGGAATGGTTGCTCTTCCCGACTTAAAACCTGAGCCAAAAGAAAAGCCACGGAGTTGGGACGCAAGTAAGTTTTGTAAGTACCACAGGGCTCTGGGACATGATACCGAACAATGCTTCACTTTGAAGAATAGAATGGAGGAGATGTTTAGGTCAAAACAGCTACCTTTACCAAAGGCAAAGATGGCTTGAAGCAACACGCAACCCACTAGGTTCTTTACACATACATGCCATTTTCGAAGAATGTGAATGGGATCCTTCTGATTTCATTACTGATAAAAAGAAGCCCAATTACATCACGCGTTGCTTCTTTGATGACTATGGGGTGAATGGTTTATGGGCTAGCGATGAAGAAGATGTCTATGGTGAACCTCACACCAATAATGTCAGTAACAACTTCTGGAATTCGGACAGTGATAATGACTTTTGGGGAGTAGCAAAATCTAGTCAAACTAAAACCCCGGGCGCTACCTTTCTTACCCGGTCCGGACGCCATAACTATCTGGGAGGTCCTTCCCAAGTCCAACCCCAAGACAAAGGGAAGGAGAAAGTCGGGGAGACAGCGATCCCTACTCCCGAAGAAGACCTTATGCTGAAACAGTTGAAGAGATTGAAGATGGATGTCACTGTTTGGCAATTACTCGCCGCCTCACAAAAGCATAGGCAGGCTTTAATCGAGGCTTTAAGTAAGATTGAAGTGTCACCTGAAACCACACTCGAGGAAGTAGTGTCTTTTGTCACATCCGGCAAGAGCACTATAACCTTCAGTGATGAGGATTTGCCTAAAGAAGGTCTTGCACACAACAAGGCCTTATACTTAACTGTGGGTTGTTCCAATAAGGTGATACCTTTAGTGTTATTGATAACGGATCCTCCGTGAATATTTGTCCATGGAGGACAGCTCAAAAGCTGGGTATTCAATCCCATCAGCTTACTTAACAAGCCATCCAACTTAGGGCTTATGATAATACTCCTAGACGAATTTTGGGTTCAATCCTCTTGCCTATCACTATGGATACGATTTCTAGCAACATTGAGTTTCTGGTACTGGATATTCCAGCTTCCTTTAACCTGCTACTAGGGTGTCCTTGGTTGCACGAACAACGAGCGGTGTCATCTACCTTACACCAGAAAGTAAAGATGATGGTCAAGGGGCGAGTAATAACCATCAAGGGAGAGGAATTATCTGCCATAATTACTTCTAAAAAGCCGATTTTAGAAGTGGAACATAATTCAAAGGATGAAGAATTCCATCACTTCGATATTGTTGCTACTTTAGAGAAGGACGAAGCACCCTTGGATTTTGATCCTTATTCCAACCGGAAAGTTAATGCTATCCTCAAGAAGCATGGTTATTTTCCTGGTTTACCTTTAGGAAGGAGAGCTCAAGGGCTTACATCTTTCCTCTTGACTCAAAAGGGCAACCACCATTTTGGACTAGGGTATACCCCAACCGAGGAGGAGAACGGTTAGCAAAAAGGGTTGTGAGGGTTAAGAAAAATGAGCCAATACCGGTTTATAGTGTAAAGCCGTATCCACTCATGCTCAATGGGCAGTTTATGAAAGAAGGAGATTGTTTTCCCTACTTTGACTTTCCGGGGCCATATTACTTAAAAAACAAAGGGATTTTGGTTCCAGGTCTGGAGATTTTCAACGAATGCATGCTACTTGAGGAGGAACAATTCACACCAGCACGGGAGAAAAGGTCCCCACTAGATTGGACTCATTTAGCCGGGAGTAATATCTTTGGGATTTTGTTTGGACAAGAGGCACAAAAAGAAGAGAAACCTGTGGAGGCTCTTTCTTTAGCCCTATCAAGCATGGATTTTGATCCTACTAAGCTCATCGCAACATGGGGCCAAGAGAGAAAGCAGATCACTTGGATAGCGGCTGACGGTGACAAGGAGTTCACTCTAGCTTTAGGAGAGTCTGTTTATGGGTCTGGGTCTAGTTTTCATTCCGTTTCTGTTCCATTTTCCGAGTCTGTTCTAGGGTTGGGCTTTAAGCCCACTAAGTCTATTGCATCTACTTCAAGAGAGTCTGTTGAGTCATCTGTTGATGTTCTTGTTTCTCAATTCAATTCAATGAACTCTTTTGCTTACGACTTTTCTCATTCCCCATCCCTAAACTACTTGGCCTCAAATGAAAATAATAACGATGCTGTAAACGAATATGAAATCCCTAAAGACCTTTTAAAGGCAGTAGAGGACCATGAAAATCGGATCTCGGTAATTGAGGAGACCATAACTGTGAATTTAGGTACCCCGGAAGAACCTAAGCTAACCAAAATCGGGAAATCCTTAACTCTCGAGGAGCAGACGCAATTTACTTTACTCCTACGAGAATTCGTAGATGTCTTTGCCTGGTCATACCAGGATATGCCCGGTATAGACAGGGAAATAGCTGAGCATAGAATACCACTTTACCCTGACGCTAAACCAGTAAAGCAGAAGCTTCGACGTATAAAACCAGAATGGGCGTTGAAGATCAAGGAAGAGGTTGAAAAGCAGTTAAGTGCAGGATTCATTAGGGTGTCAGAATATCCACAATGGATAGCAAATGTTGTCCCAGTTCCGTAGAAGGACGGGAGAGTTCGGATGTGTGTAGATTTTAGAGATCTAAACAAGGCGAGTCCGAAGGATGACTTCCCTTTACCCCATATTGATGTTCCAGTGGACAATACTTGTGGTCATGCCCTTCTTTCATTCATGGATGGGTACTCAGGTTACAACCAGGTTAATATGGCCGAGGAGGATATGGAGAAGACAACCTTCATCACTCATCAGTACGCTCACGTAGTAATGCCATTTGGGTTGAAGAATGCCAGGGCGACCTATCAAAGGACGGCCACCACATTGTTACATGATATGATGCATAGAGAGGCAGAAGTCTATGTGGATGATATGATCATTAAATCTGTGGATCGTGGCACACATTTAGATAGCCTTAGAAAATTTTTCCTTAGGCTTCGTAAGTACGCAATGAGGTTAAATCCACAGAAATGTGCCTTTGGAGTAACTTCAGGTAAACTATTAGGTTTTGTAGTAAGTTCTAGAGGTATTGAGGTTGATCCCGCAAAAATTAAGGCGATACAGGAAATGCCACCGCCTAGGACGGAAAAGGAGATAAGAGGTTTCCTAGGGCGATTACAATATATCAGTCGGTTTATATCTAAACTGACCATGATATGCGACCCTATATTTAAGAAGTTAAAGAAAGGAGTCAAACCAGAATGGGATGAAAAATGTCAAGCTGCCTTTGACAAAATCAAGGAGTACTTGGCTAATCCGCCTGTTTTAGTTCCACCCATGCCTGGTGAACCGTTGCTTTTATATTTAACCATCACAAAGATAGCAATCGGGGCTATGTTAGCCCAAAGATATGAAGGAGAAGAACGAGCAATATATTATTTAAGTAAAAAATTCTTGGAATATGAGACCCGGTACTCCGATATAGAGAGGTTGTCCCTTGCTCTTGTTTGGGCAACGAGGAAATTACGTCACTACATGCTTTCTCATACTGTGCATGTGACCGCTTTCATGAATCCTCTCAAATATCTGATGGAGCAACCATTGGTCAATAGCAGAGTAGCTTGGTGGATGGTCATGCTATCAGAGTTTGATTTACAATTTGTTCCACAAAAAGCCATAAAAGGAAGAGTGGTCGCGGATTTTCTGGCCGATTTACCCATAGAGGAGGCCCACGAAGAAGAACTTAAATTTCCTGATGAAGAAGTATTTCAAACCCAAGAAGATATTTGGGATATGTATTTCGATGGGGCCTCTAATCAAAGTGGATATGGAGTAGGAATCATTTTGATTTCACCTGAAGGAGCACATACTCCGATTTCAGTAAAATCAGATTTTGAAGCAACGAACAATGCAGCTGAATATGAAGCATGCATCATTGGTATGCAAGCCGCGATGGAGATGGGCATAAGGTGCATAAGAATATTTGGTGATTCAAGTCTCATAATAAATCAAGTTTCTAACAAATGGAAAGTGAAGAACGAAGCTTTGGCACCTTACCAAGCTTATGTAAGAGACTTAGCGGAGCATTTCGATTAGATAGTTTTCGCTTATTTACCTCGGGAACATAATGAATTGGCTTATGCTTTAGCTAAGCTGTCATCCATGCTTAATATTCCGAGATGAGCTGTGTCTATGCCTATATGTATAGAGCGAAGGGATCAACCAACTTATGTTTATTCTCTAGAGGTTTGTGAGGTAGATCCAACTTGTTGGTATTATGACATACATCGATACCTTACCAAAGGAGCTTACCCTGAAAATTCCACGACGAGATCACAAAGAGCAATTAGATTTCTGACTTCACAATATTGTTTGATTCAGGATCAGTTGTACAAGAAAACTGACATGGGCATTAATTTGCTTTCTCTAGACCAAAATGAAGCCAAGAACTTGATGGGAGAAGTTCATGGAGGAGAATGTGGTCCACATATGAACGGATGGATGTTATCCAAAAAGATACAAAGAATGGGGTATTATTGGTCAACTATGGAGGCTGATTGTCACGATTACGTAAAAAGGTGCTACAAATGCCAAATTTATGCGAACTTGCAACATCAACCTCCTTCATTTTTAACTACTTTAACCTCACCTTGGCCATTTTCGGTGTGGGGCATCGATATCATAGGGAAGATCACTCCTAAAGGAACAGGGGGACATGAGTATGTGCTTGTAGCCATTGACTACTTCACGAAATGGGTAGAGGCGGCATCTTATGCAAAATTGACTTCTAAGCACGTCGCTAAATTCATACATAGAAACATAATATGCCGTTAGGGAGTACCTCATGAGTTGATAAGTGATAATAGAGTTTACTTTAAGAAGGAAACAGCAGAGTTGTTAGCCAAGTATAAGATCCAGCATCATAGATCTTCGGTGTATCGACCTCAAACCAACGGAGCGGTTGAGGCAGCTAACAAGAACGTCACTAGGATAATAGAGAAAATGGCCACAACGTATAAGGATTGGCCAGACAAGTTACCCTTCGCGTTGTGGGGTTATCGGACTTCTATTCGTACATCCACCGGAGCAACTACTTACTCCTTGGTATACGGAATAGAAGCGGTTCTACCAGGCAATACCCTCCCTACAAATTATAGTAGAAAGCCAGATTCCGGAGGCGGATTGGGCTAAGGCTAGATATGAGGAGTTGGTTAATATTGATGAGAGGAGACTCAGAGCCATGCATAATGTCCAGATAATATCAGAACCGCGTGTCCAGGGCGTTTAACAAAAAGGTTAAGCCAAAGGACCTTGGAGAAGGTGATTTGGTAATGAAAGAAATAAGGGCACCTATCCAGGATCCAAGAGGGAAGTTTAGGCCCAATTGGATGGGTCCATACATTATAAAGACAATTCTTCCCAGAGGAGCTGTGAAGTTGATGGATTTGGAGGGCGACGAATATGCTCAGCTAACTAATTTAGATCAATTGAAAAAGTTTTATGCTTAAGGGTAAAAGTGGATATAGAAACTGGTGACCAAAACCAGCAACTATTCTTAAAATTATCAGCTACTAACTCATCGGGTTAGCAACTGAATTCTTTCTTGAACTACGGAGGCCTGATTCCACTCATAATGTGGGTACGTAGGAAGCTTCTTTAAGTCTGGCCTAAACAAATAAATTTCCTGATAATTTATTTCGGTTATCCGTTTTCGACCCTTAAAGCAACATGGACTCCTCGCGGATCCCATGAAACTTAAAACCTTTGTAGGGCTCAAAATTTCAAAAATCTTATCTAAGCCTCGGCAGCTCCTCGCGGATTTTGGGTACTTAGGTCCCGAACTATGCCCTTTCGCAGCCTAACTCAATTTTGGGCCTTTAAAGTACTATGGATCCTCGCGGATTTTACAAAATCTGGGTCAGAATTTGCGTAGATTGCCATCAACCCAATTTCTCATACACTTCCCCACACCAAAGCTTCTGGACTCTCGCGGATTTTTCTTCACCTTCAGCCCAAAATACATACAAACTCTGTTTCTATTCGAAGTGGGGGCTGGTTTTTTTTTTTTTTTTTTTTTTTTTTTTTTTTTTTTTTTTACTGTGATTCTCGCGGATTTTCATTTGAATTTGCGGAATTGATTTTTTTTATGCATAAATCTTCGCGGATTTTACAAAATTTTGTTCAAAAATAAGTTTTTTTTTTCTTTTCTGTGATTCTCGCGGATTTTCTTATAAATTTACGGAATTGGATTGTTCTTATGCAGAAATTCTCGCGGATTTTACATCTATCGTTGAAAATTCTGAAAGTTCATAAACGAAAAATTCTTATTTCAATCAAACTTGAAGTCCAATAATCCAAAATCACAAAATTCAAATTAAAAAAAAAGCACACCAAGCATGCAACCTTCCAACTTGCAACTAAACCGTTCATCAGTATCAAAAAAAAAAAAACTAAAGAAAACCCTAAAAGTTAAAGGCAAAACAACATCAGTTCTTTAATCTTGCTTGAGTTTCTTTCCTGTCTCTGGAGTGGTGCTCGACCTAGATCCTTCACCTTTTGAAGATACTCTTCATTGTCTTTTCCTAATAGTCGGGTCATTTGGAGCCTTCTCTTTGCCTTTTCAACCATTCTTTGGAGTTTGTTGAGATAAAGTTTGAGTAGGTCTAGGTTCCCTTATCACTAAGGGTCTTTATCGGGGGCGAGTGCGCTGCGTCGTAGCAGTTGAGCTAAGAGGGCGGACTCCAGTGGGTAAGGGTTGCCACCCCTTTTCTTCCCTCTCTTTTAAGTCCTTCCTGATAGTCGGGTCTGTTTCAGTTATCCAATGGCGATAAGCTTCAGATACAAAGGTGCTCCCGCCCGTTGTAGGTACAGTGAGAACAGGTCTGCTCATCCAATAGTCTTGCCAAGATCTAACTTTCACAACATCATTAGCAATGACTCTAGGGTTAGGTGGGATGCAGTCAAGTGTTGGAATCCACTGTTTTCTCCTAATTTGACGTTTGGCTCGCTCAGGGAAATAATAGGTGGTATGCGTCAGGCCCACAAGTCTCACAAACGGGGATCGATGATCAACGGTCACTACTTCCCTCATCCTCCACCAAGTAATATGTCACTTGATGATCATCTCTTCAACAAACCATTTCACCACTTGTCCGTTGAACGTTCTTTATATTTACGGGCACGTTGGCAAAACTGGGACATCCGGAATGTCGACTCATTCTTAGGAGGTGCTAAGAAGCGGGTGTGTTCCATTAACCATATCTGCAAGAGCAAGCAAGAGGATTTAGAACAAGACGAATTCTCGCGGATTTGCGAGGAAATTCCAGGAGACAGTTTCAGGGGATTCTCGCAGATTTCTTGAAAATTGCATAAATAAATCTTAGTAGCAAGTGTATTTGACGAAGATTTACAATGATGTTCAAATTGGATCCTCGCGGATTTAGGGACAAAATTCAGAAAAAGGAATGTGTTTGATATGTATTGCTCAAAAAAAAAAAAATTCTCGAGGAACTCATAGGAGTTTTACAAATAAATCAGTCTGGTACTTGTTTTGAAGACAGGATCCTCGCGGATTTCAATTGAAAAGGTGGAAATTAATCTAAAAATTTACCTGAAGCAGCAGGGGGCTTCCTGAGAAGTCACTCTCGGGTTCCTCACATAGTCGATCCAAGCACAAGATAGTTTCGGTCACGATCATTGGTGCTAGATTTTGATCGCAGCGGAGACTCTCGCTGATGTTAATTAATGAGGCTGGACCGCTATTCATACCACCGTGATAGAAACAAAATCCCCCCAACAGGCACAGAACTAAAGCCCTAACTTTTCTCTCGACACTGTTTCGTTCGTCATCACTTTTGAACAAGGAAATTAAAGGCATAAAGTTTACTCTTTCACCTTCTAAAATTTTCTCTAGGTTGTCTTTCTCCAACCCGAGTAGAGAAGTATATCTCGGGACAGTATTTTTGGAAGAAGTCGGAATTACGGGTGTTGAGGTGAACTTAAAGCCTAATATTGCCCCGAATTCCTCGGGGAGAGGACGCAGTTCTTTTTCTCCAAATCTAAATAGATGGAGTTTAGGGTCCCATAATTCAATAGCAGCCCTCAAAAAATCCCACATGATTCTCACTTGCCTTAAACTAATTAGGGTGTGAAGATTGTACCTTTTCAGTTCTTCCTTTTCAGCAAATGGAAGTGAAAGCATCCATTGTTCTAACTCTTTTTGGAACGACATATTTTGGGTAGTAGGGTGAGTTTCTCGCGGATTTTGTGGAAGAAGTCGAGCCACAGGGTAGATGTGGGGGAAGTTTTATGATTCTATGGATGGTAGATCCTCGCGAATTTTATAGACTTTAAAGATTCAAAGTTTGGGTGCAAGGAGGTGGATGTGAACTAGAAGTCCTCGCGGATTTTGGGATATGACTCTATGAGCAGTATATTCTCGCGGATTTTAATCCTTGTCATAGAAGTGATGTGTATCAAGGACTCCGAGTAGATTGAGGTGCAGATTCAATTAAACAATTGTGATAGTGGACCGACACCAAGGTTGGATGGGATTGGGACTTCGCGGATTTTAAGTCCGGGGAACAAAGTCAATCCTCGCGGATTTGTCAAATGGAAGGAATTGTTCATGATAGTGGGCTGTCAACAGTGTTGAGTTCAGGGAGCGAGGCCAATCCTCGCGGATTTGTCAAGTTGTTTGGGCGGATTAAAGGCCTGAGTCACTATTTGCAGGGAGGCTTGTTATGTAAATTTTGGTGTAACCAATATTTAATTGCTTCTAACAATATTTATAAAAATTTACTTTTGTTTTGACCACAGCTCAATGTCTTTCTTTATCTGTAGTGTCTTGCATTTCATTTGGTTTCTCTTAAAGAAAAATAATAAACAAAAACATAGTAATTCATACATTAGCATTTGCATCAATGTTTGCATCTAGGATAGCTCATGAGTCAAATAACAAACAAGACAGCAGTTGTTTAAGCATTATACATGGATAATTCTCAACGATCCTCTTCGTCAGAGACTAAGTCTATAAATTCCGGGCCTGAAAAACCGAAGCATCGGCCCGTCAGCGAAGGAGTAGGGTTTTCTCCAGTGAAGTAGTTCCACCCGTCAGCTGCCTAGGAAGAAGGTTGAGGAGTCGGGTCAGAACCGTACTCTTCTGCAGTAGGTTCTTCGACCCATGAAGAATCAGGGGCTTCATAAGTATAAACTCGCCCTGACTCATCAACATGGTAGGAGCCTGGATAGTGACCTTGCAAAACGGGAGCTCTCAAGATTGGGGTTGTTAAGCTCCAATCATCATCGCATTCCTTCTCAACTGGTTCCTCCTTACCCATGAAGTATGAAGAAGATGAGTCAAAGAAGCTAGAGGCGTTCGGGGCAGGCATGGCCAGAACAGGAGCCTCAGGAGGAATATCCTTTTATTCTGTGGGTGTTTGATAGGCATCATAGGACCAATCCTATTGGTATTCGGGATATCCCTGCGAAATGGACAAATTGCCGAATAACTGTTCTAGGGTAGACGTGTCGGTGGACTCATAGGTTTGTGAGGTATCACTTTCACTAAGATACCTCCCATAGTTGCGAGTCCTAGTTGACCCCCGAGTAGATTTGAAAGCCACGTTGCCAGAAGACCCAGCAGAATCCTCACTTACATCTTCAGGAATTGCGGGGATGTTGGGGACATAGTTGCCGTGTTGGGAGCCGTAGATAGTCATCCCGCCACTCTCACCGGAGGGATCGACACCTTGTTGCGTATAAGGGCCAAGTTGCATACCTCCACCCATGTCATAGTCGTCACCATCGTCATCGTCATCCTCATCCTCATCATCATCATGGTCACCTCCGTGATGACCACCTCCATGGTGACCACCTCCGCCATGATGACCACCACCACGATGAGGTCCTCTACCTCCACGCCCACCACGTCGGGGTCCAAAGCCCATCCGGCACCGAAATCGCCTCCTCATATCCTGGAGCTCATCGCAAAGGCCATAGATGAGCATGATGGCTTCCATAGTTTGCTCTCGGTTCCACTGGAAAAGAATTTATTTCCAAAGTTAAGCACAAGGCCAGTAAAGAAAAAGAAAATTGTTCGTCGTTGTGTGAGTAAAGATCTTACTCCTTGACTGTTCGAGGCTAATGGAAGCTCGGGGCAGTCTTTTCTGCGGCGTCTCAAGCGAAGAGGGTTAGGAACTTCTGGAATTCTGGTGCGCTGCAGGTTAACCAGATTAGCCACAGTGTTTGAAAGAGTAAATACGAAAGCAACTAAATCATATAGTTACCATGGGCCCCATGAGGCGAGAACGAGCGAAATCGACATAATTGGCACCCTCAATCCATAAGTTCCCGATCGGAAATCCCATAAGATTGGCCTCGAGTTCTTCCTGGGTCAAGGAGCGAGGATAAAACATTTTCGCTGGGGGGTCTATAGGTACAAAAGGAGGCTATATATGGAGACATTGATGGGTCACTCTTTCACCACAGTACCAGATAAAAGTGAAGGGACCTTCGAATAGGATCCTTCGACAATTAATATCTTGTAAGGTATCAAAGTCAGGAAGTTGATCCTCAGTAACCTCATAGGCAGCCCAAGGATTTAGTGCACCCTGAACATATATTAAATAGGGTTATAATTGTGAAATAGTGAGATGAAGGAATAAATAAAGGATTATACCTGTCCGAGATTGTTTAAAAGTCCACGGAATAGCTCCAAGTGCTCCACTCTGCGCTTTCTTTCTACCAATTCGTCGTTACCCCAACGAAGAGCGATTGGGAAAACAGGCCCAACGTTAGACTTTGGGGATAACTCCTCAAAATATTCATAAAACCAGATCTGTACCAATATAAATGAGGTCAGTGTGCATTTTCTTGGAAAGGAAGCAAAGTTATAGAAGAGATATACCTCGATGACTTTCCACAAGCCAGAAAGGTAGGTGTTGTTCTTGTCGATTTTTGATTTTGGGACTCGAACTCCAGAACGAAGCCCCCGGAAAAGCATGTGTAAGCAGCGGCACCCCATGCCATATTATTTAGGTTATCAAGGTCCGCCAGATTCTCCAAGTAATGAAAAAACGTACGATTCCCACGGTCGGAAAAAATTGTGGTGCTAATGAAGAGGGCAAGAATCACTCGCCGTTTTTGATCTTCCTCATAATCGTCGTCCCAAAAGTTTCCCTTTTGAACTTCTTCAAAGAGAATGGAGTATCGGAAACTACGATTATCGTCCACATTTAACATCACGGGGCCAAATAACTCTACTTGCAAGTCCTTATCATGGCCCAAAGCGTTGGAGTATTAGAGAGGGTCACCACCAAAGGACAGTCCAATGACCATTATGAAATCCAAATGTGTGATGGTCATTTCACACCGGGGAAAATGAAATGTGTTCGTCGTATCCCAAAAGCGTTTTCTCAGGGCACGTACGACACAGTGTCCGGTAGGCTCTCGCATGGCCTGTAGAGCATTGAGCAAATGATCGAACCCCGCCTCCTGGATTATTTCTTTGGCTGGGTAGACAAGCTGTTCTAGTCCGTCCAACAGTTTCATTATTTTCCCGATGGCCCCACAGGCTTGCACGTTGTCGGCCTGCAAGGTGATAGAACACGAAGAAAATCAATTTAAGAGTTTGTCAAAAGTCTGGCCACATATGTGAAAGTAAGGATGTGTGAAGAGGCACGTACTGGGATTTGGGACGCATGATGAGAGATATGCATGGTACGACAGTACAAAAGGTCATTGTTGTCCCATTGATCGGGGCCAGCCCATTCCTTACTCATATTGCCTTTCTGAGCAATATGGGCTGCCCACGCTGCTTTCTTTGGATGGTATTGTCCAGGTTTTGTAGGCGCCATAATGGAATACTGTAAGTAAGATTACAAACTATGAATAAACTTGAAGGTTCCAAACAAAGTAATGGCTCAACTTGGGCATAGACCTCTCAAATGCTCAAGCAAAGCTTGAAAAAATAAGGTGGTTCAGTCCATTAGCCCACATTTTCAAGTGGCCTTATAGACATGATTATGTTTTTTTTATTGAATGATTTAAATATCAAAAAGGTCATGGATTTCAAAGCATATCCTCGCAGATCCAATTTCTGACTTGCTTGATATTTTAGAAATATAGTAAAAAAAAAAGTCGGGCCGAGCCAATAAAATCCTCGCGGATTTGGTTTCTTACCCAAGTTTTTTTTTCTTTTTCTGGTACAGTTCAAAACAGGTTTAATAAAAAAAAATATATAAAAAAATGTTTAAATGCAACTGGGCTCCTCGCGGATTCCAGCCACAAAATGAACATGAAAGGTCAACGTTATGAACTTTTCTGAAACATAATACGTCCAAAACTTAATCCTGCTGGATTTAGGTTCAAGACTTGATAGCATGTTCAGAATTAAAAAAATATATATAAGACATGTGCACAGGTTCTGTTAGATTCTTGCGGATTTATCACCTCACACATAGTATATTTTGTTGGAAGATTTTATAATTTGACTTTATCCAAAGGAAATTTTGGCTTATGTGCCCGGGAATAATTGAAATCCGTGAGGATTTATATCCTGACACTCATCGTTCTCTAAACAAAGAAAAAATCCCCACACAGTTTTTTTTAATAACCCCAAGAATTGAGTACCTCGCGGATTTTGGCTTTGGTTACAAAAGTTTTTTCAAATCGGTACACAAATTGCAGCACAACTCAGTACTTTTTTTCAGCTTAATTTCAAGCCAGTTTCTCGCGGATTTCAAACTAGCTCAAATTAAAAGCAACAATTCGAAGATGAGTTGAGGAATTTACTGATTTGCAACTGGATTCCTCGCGGATTTCAGATTTCACAGTGAAGCCGCGCCAATTTATCAAATTTTCTGGAAGTTTTGGTGAACATCTGGCAAAAGAATCCTCGCGGATTTGTCTAAGTTTAGCAAGCATATACTCGAAATTTTAGCGAAGTTAAAATTTTAAGCTCAAAGTTTGACTGGACGAAAAACATACCCGGTTTTGAACACAATCTCAAGAAGCTCAACGCGGATTTCACCTAACAAGTGTCAGACAGAGTTTGTTCCACTTTAATGCACACCCAATGGAGAAGCTCGCGGATTTAACTGAAATTAGTCAAGTTAGCCAAATTTCTACAATTGGCCACCACAACCTCGCGGATTTGCAAGAGGAAGTTACCAAAATTTTCAGAGACATACCTCGGTTTTGTGTGGATCTGTTAGCTCAGTTCAACTCAGCTTGAGACAGCTCGACTTTATTGGGTTTCTCGCGGATTTGTCACATCTTTTTTAGAAAAATGGAGTTCAACTGCATGAACAAGAAAATGGCTCGAGCTGGGCTTTGGCCTCTCGCGGATTTCAACAGCATGAACAAGAAAATGAACAAGAAATTTGTCAGAGAGTCTCGCAGATTTGAAGCACTGAATGGTGTTTCTCGTGTCTTGTGGGTTTCTCGCGGATCTGCACTCGAAGACTTGACTGCAATTTCACTCAAAAATCTGTCAAATTTTCGTAGCTCAAGCTCGGTCTTCAGGAGCTTCTCACGGATCTGCTGAGGTCTTAAAGAAATGGAGCTCCTCAAAATGAAGATGAGAAACTTACTCCCTATTCGACAATGGAGGCCTCGCGGATTTTCCAAGCTAAAATGCAGATTTGAAGTTGAACGCAAATAAGGAGCTTGAAGCTCAAAATGGTGAAGAAAGGAAAATGTGAGAACTTTAGGTTGAAGATGCAAGTTGAGGCTTGAAATACAAATGTGGTTGAAGAAGAAAGGGGAGTACTCTTACCTTTTATTTTTCATTATTACTACCATTATCTTTATTTTTATTCACATCATTTTTTTTATTATTTTTATCTTTATTTTTCTTTTTTATTTATTTTATTTTTATTTTTATTTTATTTTATGTTTTATTTATTTTTATAGATTATATGCTCATAAGCTTGTTTATTCTCAGGTGAAAAACCGTATCAAGCCTGGGCAATATCCAGCAGCTAAGCTAGCAGCGGACTAACTCCGGATAATTTTTAGTATTCAAGCTACCCTTGAATAATCAAGCCTGGACGATATCCAGCAACCAAGTCAGTATCGGACTACCTCCGGTCAAATTTCTGTTATTCAAGCTACCATTGGATAATTTAGCATGGACAATATCCAACAATCAAGCTAGTAGCGGACTGCCTCCGATTAACTATCAACATTTTCAAAGATGTTTACTTTGACATTCGCCTTACTACTCAGCTCACAAAGTGGGGCTAATCAGAGACACGGAAAAATTGAGTTTACTTCAAGATAGTATCTCCAAATTTCAAAAGATGATTCTCGGATTTCATTTTTGGCCCAGACAGGAAGCTCTCGCGGATTTTGCATTTCTGGCCTAGATAAATTCTCGCGGATTTTGCATTTTTTTGGCCTAAATAAAAGTCTCGCAGATTTTGCATTTTTGGGCTCGGACAAGATTTTTGCAGATTTTGCAGTCCAGTATAAAATCTCAAAATTTTGGCCCAGGAAGCTCTCGCGGATTTTGCATTTTCTGGCTCAGATAAATTTTCTCGCGGATTTTGCATTTTTGGTCCAGTCAGATGGAATTCTCGCGGATTTTGCATATTTGGCCCAGTCGGATTCTAGCGGATTTTGCATATTTGGCCCAGTCAGATTCTCGCGGATTTAAACATTTTGGGCTTAGATAGTATCTCGCGAATGGGAAATTCTGGCGGATTTCAGTTTTAATCCGGATAAAATTGGCGGGATTTTTTTGTCTCTAGTCAGGTGACAGTTGGCCTTGGTCAAAGGAACTGCTCTTCCCCACTATGCCCACTATGGAGTATCTCGCAGATTTCCTGGAATGAGGAGGAAATGCTGTAAGGAAAAAACTGCCGAAAATTCATGTTATAAAAGGGGAGGTCTCTTGGATTTTGCAGGGAGGAAGAAGTCTGGTATAGGTGCTCCTTAGAGTATCATCAACAACAAAAAAAAGGAGCGAAACATATACCTTGCTCTTGAGTGAGATCCTCGCGGATCTTGTGTGGGAGTAACTACAGTTCGGTCTGAATACAAGTGTTAACAACAGTGGTGAAAGGGTCGGATTGTACTGAAGTTCTCGCGGATTTTGAGAGAGGTCGGGCAACCTTTAGGAGCTCAATTACTGCTTAATTCCTCGCGGATCGTTGGGGGGTCGGTAATCACTTTTTTTTTTCTTTTCTCCCTTTCTTTTTGGGTTTTATCAAATTTGTAACCATGTAGATCTAACACCCCGCCCGCTGTAACTTTTTTTACTTTTTTTATTTCCGCTCGGATGTTTATATTTCTGTATTGCTTTGATTCGCATGTTTTTTTTTAATTTAGTGTGACAACCTTTGCATTTTAGTTTTTTAGAAACCCGACTTAGTAAAGGCCACCATGGCGGGTGATGTAAAGGCATCCCCTTTACATCGACTATTTTACCCCCGATCTCGGCTTTGGTTCGAAGATCATGGAGTTTTCCTTTTGTTTTGTTAGTTTTTTTTTTATTTTATAAAAACTAACTGGCAACTCCATTTCATTTCATGCATGTTAATGGCTTTGTATGATTGACCCTTATCTTAAAGTTTTCAGTGGCCTGTGACATGAATATCGAGTCAACTTGGCGCACCGCTCAGAAATCCTCGCGGATTTCTGGTAGTGGGTCGAGCCAGATTCCTATTTTTAGTTGCAAAATGGACGCAGGGTGTGAATAATGGACTGGCCCAACATACTAGTCGAAAATCCTCGCGGATTTCCGGCCTGTATGCGTGTTTGGTGCGTTATTTCAACCCCATGTGACCAATATTCTCGTTTGGGATGGGCTTGAACCTTGATTGACCTAAGAAATCCGCCAGGATTTTGTGGTCTAGAGGTTCCGGTCCATTTCCTAACGAATATCGTCCATTGTAATTTTGAGATCGAGGATTAAGCATATTTAAGCATGAACTACATGAAATGACGATTGAAAATATTTATTTTGTGCATGTAAAAAATATTGATAATGCACCCAAGGAAAATAAGCAACCCTATGTCGATTGACACTCTGTGGGGGACCGTGCCCTCGGGTCGCGGGCCCTACAGGAAGGTCCTTGTGCTAGAGATTGAACATCTTAGTTCAATTTGGTGAAATTTCTCTCTTTAAAATTATCCATATATTTTAATTTCATGTTTATATCCATTAATCCAAAAACCCAAAAAATTGGTTTGCAGTGTTTATGAGTTCTATAGGTGGATTACCATCATCCATATGATTCTTATAGACCCTAGGCCACGCGAATCCTCTCCAAAATCAAATTATGATCAACATGAAAGTTTTAAATTGCTCTTCTAGCTTTCCATAGATAGCTTACACACCCCAACCCGATGAGTATAACCTGAGTTATGACTCTCCGAGTAATTGATGTTGGTAATGGTATTTTCTGGGAAGCTTACTAAGATGGTGATTTTTGGCCTTCATAACCACAGTTTTGACCGCTATGCTCAACTAGGAAGTTGTAGTCCATGAGCTTAGCTGTACAGAATATCCTCATGCTCATCGATACAATACTTGTAGGAGGAGTTATGGCCTTTCGAGTATACCTTAGGAAACAAGTTCATTATCAACTCATCTTAGAATTGCATTAAGTTACCAAAAAGTTACTTAGGGGTACCCTAACTTTTGGTGAAATATTTTTATGGTACCCCAACTTTTAAAAACTAATTTTGGTGTACCCTAACTTTTAAAATTAGAAATAATTAGGTGAATTTTCGACCAATTATTTGAATTCAACGGTGAGTTTTAGGCGGGAAATTGATTAAGTGTTTTTGTGGATGAAAATGCTCTTTGTTTTCGTGGACAAAAATGATTTGAATCAATCGGAGTTTCGCCGGAAATTCACCTAGTAATTTCTAATCCTAAAAGTTAGGGTACCCCAAAATTAGTTTTGAAAAGTTAGGGTACCAAAAAATTGTTTCTTCAAAAGTTAGGGTACCTTTAAGTAATTTTTTGATTAAATTACCCTTCAATACTTCCACCTAAGTTAGATCCTAACTCATGATTCTTATTTTATTTTTAAGTCATCTCAAGAGATCGTTGCGCTCAAATTGTTCAAGTCCCTGCCAGTCCAGTGTGTGTGATTTTGAAATCGGCAGGTATGTATATGACCTGTATATTTTAAATATATTATTACGGTTTAGTTATCTTATTTCACATACTTCATGGTTACTTTATCATTCATGTTGATATGCAAAAATCTTATGTTAAGGTTGAAAAGAATATGCACGATTGTTCTATTGAGTTTAAGTACCAAAAGTTTCGTTAAATAATTTATGCTATCGGAAGTTTTATTATACATTCCTTAGGACAACGTTTTAATTGTTTATGGTTTTAAAGGTTTTTCATGAGCACCTCTCTTTTTAGTTCAAACTTTGATTCAGAAGAAAGAATATTAGGATTAAGTTAATCTGGTTAATTCATAAGGTTTCAAGTTTTCTCAATTAAATAAAGGCCCCGTCCAGATTAATCGTGCCTTAGTGCACACTAGGAAAAAAGTGCCTGAATGCACACCATGTTAACTGTGCCTTAGTGCACCCCATGATACCCGTGTCTTAGTACACACCAGGAAAAAGTGGTTCCTTAAGTGCACCCCATGGAAATCTGGCCAGTATAGGATAATATCCATCATTCAGATCTCCCGATCGGTCCAGGTATGCGCATACGGAGGCTTAGCCAATGATCGCAAGTAGGGGGACCTTCTTGTAACTATTAAGACAACCAAGTGTTTAATTAACTTAAGTTTCTACATCTTTTAAGTTGAAGGGAAGTTCTAAGAGTTTCATACCAAGTTTTCAAGTGTTGCCTTAATAAATCCAGATCGACTTTACGTTATAACTCCATGTGTAATTTATGTCAAGTTATATGTTTTAGATTTCTTTTTCACACTTTGTTTACGTTATGTTAAAGTAAGGGACTTATAGTTATGGTCTCAGTTAAGGTTCGGTTTTCATGAACAGGTTAAGTTTGGCTTTGTTATATAAGTATAGTCTACTTATTGTTTATTTTTTTCCATTCTTTTACCTTGTTGTCAAATGTTTGGAACCGTGCTGAAGTAAGTAATTAATTTTCAAAACTATTCTTCAGTATAGGGGTATACGTCTTGAGTATAACTCACTCTTTGAAGTTTTTTTTTGTTTTCATTTTAGGAAACTTGGCTAAAGGAAAAGGTAAAGCCCCAGACGGACGAAACCTTAGAGCTACCTAAGAAGTCAAAGGTGATTTGGGGAACTCTCTTGAGGCACAAGAGAAGAATTGTTTTGATTTTTGGCTTGTATCATTTATGGGTTATGTTGTGTTTGCCTCGAGGGCTTGTTTAACTTTAAACTATGGTTGTGGTGGTGTATGGTTTAAGTAAATCTTGTGCTTTGGTTTTGTGTTGGGTTGTAGTTAGCCTTGTCCGGTTTAAATGGACGGCGGTAATACCCTCGGGTGAATTTCTGCTGCACTAATCATTAGGTTAAGTAAGTAACTAGCTTAATCTGGTGATTAATATCCTGGGGGTGTTACACCTCCTTCTGCTATCCCTAGGATGGATAGGTGGGGGGAATAAGATTATCCCTCGAGGGAGGACAATTGCGGGGATGTTTCAAGAAATTGATGAGAGACACGTATGTTTGTGATTAACATCTAATATGCAGCGAAACTTTGTGTGCATTGTTAATGTGGTAATGGAACGTCAGTACTTACTGCAGATAATTTTACTGCTGAAACCCATAAAGGAAGATAAGGAAAAGACATTTGCATCTGAGTTCGTTAAATCGCCTGAATGGCTCCAGCATGTAGATGTGGCTGAGGTAACGACTTAACATTGGCATAGCATTTGTTTCATCTAGGAAAATTTTTATTGTTTCAATGGCTACGTACACTTGAGGTCTGGGTCTAATAATAATCAACGGTGTGCTATAAATTGGTACAAGTGCAGGGCCTTATAATGGTAAGCAAAACCCTGACACTGATGTCCCGAATACAAAACTACTTCTAGTTACACAGAACCACTAGTCTGCTGTATTTTCCATCGGAAAAACATAAAAATCTGTGTTTCATTTTGTACTGATTCTCGACCATGTTACACGGGCGCAGTTGCTTTTCAGTTCAAAGGTAGCAATTAAGGTTTAATATGTTTAATGTTTTTATGGTGGACATTGTCTTGTCCTAACACCACACACATATTCGATTGTTTGTCGTTGTTTAGTGTTCAGTTTGTAGTAAAGTAAATGATAGAGTAATGCTCAGGCTGAAACATGGTGGTAGGTATGTACGGATTCTTCTGATTTCATTCACGTAAAGCAATATTATCCTGATGAAGTTCGTAGATAATATGAAATTTGATACTATTGAACATAGTAGCATCGTATTAGTGAATTACATAACAGTCTCTGTAAATTTTTTAGGTAGTTGTGTACATTTGTATACATTAACGATTTAGCAAGGTGGAGCGGCCTATTGTAACACTGTGTATTTGTTGTCAATTATTTGATTTATTTATTATGTACATGGAGTTAAACAGTAACACGTTATCTATGCACAGGGTAAGGTATCCGTCAATGAATTACTACGACAGGCTTGCCGACGTGAGGTCAAGACGTCGAACAAGATATATGCTCTAAGACACGAGCTCCTCCTCGTTAACATGGAAAATAAAAAACTTAAACATCAACTCTCGAGTTTGAAGGATGAGTTTGCTACGTGTAAGGGAAGCCCTAGTTGCCGTCATTTACAGTTAGCTGATGGGTCTCTAGATTTGAGTAAAGACACACCCATGTTGTTTCGTTCCGAGATCAGCATGCATGTTAAGGTTGATGATCAGTCATTGTCTTTTCCATCGTCTGCGCAGAACAAGGTCACTGATGAAATATCTATTAGAGCATATTTGGTCGAGGATGAGGTCCAACTTATATATTTTGGTGGTGGTTTTTCAATAGCTTCCAACGAATTTTAGACACGAATGGTTGACAGTGTTGACAGTTGGGGACCAGACCACCCTGTGAATCACGAATTTGGCTTGACGTATGAGCATCCTGATTCTGAAATTGATGAATTTTCACAAGTTGAAACTTTTGTTTCATTTTGTGAGTGACTTTGGGATAACACTTTGATGGTCTTCAATGATTGACATTGGTGATTAATATGCTTGAATGGCAATCAAGATGCATTGTACACAGTTTTGTTGTCATTTGTTTGATGGTTTGGGTTTTGTGTTGTTTTAGGTGGACTACTTTGTATGTTAAACAATGGTTCACATGTTCAATTTGGTCATCATTTGGTTACTTTTAGGGTCAGAACGATCCTCGTTTACCCACTCAACGTTTTTCTACTCTTATTTCAACTTATATTTGGGTACTGTAACAGGCAAATTTATTGGAAGGCAGTTGTATGCGTAGGTCGACAGCTCTGTTAACGATTTCATAAACGTCGAAACATGTTTCACATTAGAGCGACCATTGGGTTTGTCATAGTTTTCATAGGTTGTTGGCCACTTTATTTATAGGTGTCAATGTATAATACATATGTGGCTATTATGGTCATTGGGAGTTATTAACCTTGAACGGTATTGTTATAGTAGTTAGTCACAAGGATGACACAATGTAATGAGGGGGACACAATGTATTGGTCAACAAAAGAGCTGACCATAGATTTATGGCATATAATCCATGGTTCTGTTGGTTGAAAACATGGGTTTTACGTCACATCTACCCTATCAATTTGAATTCCAAATATTATTTTATTTTACGGTTGTGGCCTTGTATCAACTAAGTATTTTCGGGTACAATGTATATGGACAGTAGTTACGAATAATATTATGAAGAAAACCATGAAAATTATGATCATTTCAGGCGGTGTTACCTGTGATTGTTCGGAAATTGATATATGTAGTTTTGAATGAGATGTTATGTTTTATTTATTGTTATGCATGGTTATAAAACTATGTTGATCATGGTTTTATTAACTAAAATTAAAGATGAAAGTTGAAGTAGTGACATAAATGGCGTGAATAATGTTTAAATTGTAATTTGTAAAATATTAACAATAATATTTTATTGAATGTTTTTTGTATGAGGAAAGTACATATTGTGTTCGTAGTTGCTAGTCAACGTAAACAATTAGTAAATCCTAGGACAAAGATTATGCTTACCAAGGAAAAGTGAAACTAATTATCTGCATTTTGTGAAGGACTAAGGGCGGGAAAAAGGTGATGCATTCTCGCCAAAAAAATATAAAAAATAAAAAAAAATTAATAAAAGAAGTAACAATAGACCCTAGATGTGTAGGCTTTATTCTAGAATTGTCATTAATATCTCCATTGTACTTTAGTGGGGTTGTATGGATAACTTGTCAAGTTTAAAACACTTCATTTGAGGAGTTACAGCAAGTAGTTCAGATCAATTTTTTAAGTAAGGTTTTAGTCATGGATGAATTGAAAGGATTAGAATTACTAGTTGTTGAAAATGAATGCCCATGTGGAATGGAGGCAGATATTATCATCAAGAAAAGTGATTGTTTACATATGGCAGTATGCCCAAAGGAATTGATTTTGTGAACTGAATAATGGTTAGAGAATTAATGGTTTGGTTAACATTATGTTTAATTTAAAATGTAAGTATAATATGAAGAAACTTGGGTAATGAAATGTTTTAATTTAACATGGTCGATGTCTTTACTAATTAAAAAGTATGGTATTATAAAGTAGGATGCTTGTGGATACTTTAAGTGACTTGATAAAGCGTCATCTCCAAGTGATAGATTAACACACAAGGCATTGGAAATTGAGATGCGGAAGCTAAGGGCGTTTGTATTGACGAAGAAGGCTCAAATCGACATGACCGAGGGAAGGAGGAACAAAGTGAAAGGGATACTGGAGTGTTTTTATTGTAATGAATCTATTAAGAAAATCATGTGCGCTGTGCTGGACATCATATTGGTGGGTGAATTCATGAAATTCCTTTAATAGTTCTGCTTATGTTTTAGACTTGGTTTAATAATCACACCCATTGGTGTTCTATAGTGAAACACCTTATGTACATCTCCTAAGTATCTTCAAATTTTGTAAGTTACCCACCGGTATAATATTCGCAGACAAAATTTCCGCATGTTAGCATAACTCTGTAAGTGGATATATTGCAGACTATGGGAATGTGTTGTTGGTAGTTTGATGTTGTGGTATAATTATATATTTAGAAACGAAAATGGGTGTTTCAAATTAATGATATAAGTATGTCATAGTTAAATATTTATTTTTATGCCTGTTCAAGAGTTGGCAATGGTTAATATTATCTGCGTTGTGTTTTGTTGAACGATGTTTTTTTTTTATAATAATAGTAGAACGGTTGCACAAATTACAAACCCAGGATAGTAGTAATAGGTGACATGACTAAAAATCATATTATTGTATGTTGAAAAGCCACATATTTATATGTCGCTTGTATTCTTTGAAGTACTGGCAAAAATGGGATGTTTATCCAGTATGTAACACGAGTACGATATGTGATGAGTGAGTCATACCTTCATATACTTCATATGTAAGTATATATAAAGTAGACAATGTCAATGGAAGGTAGTTTATGTTTGTCATTTGATATAGGGTGAAAAGTTTGGAATTAATATGGGTTCGTATTTCTAATTTCAGACATTCTGGTGGAATTATAATATTGGTTACAAGTTGTATTTACATTTGTTCTTCATAAATGATGTTACAGTTACGTGTGTCACACGATTAAAAGCAGATGACATGGTTTGGAGGACCATATTTTAATAAAAAAAATTTAATATTTATATTGGAAACCTCATGTGGTTGTAGTTTGTTTGTTTGGGGATGTTCATTAAATTGCGTTTTGATGTGTGATACGCCGCAAGTGCACGGGTGTACGTGTAGCAAGTATCAAGGTCGATCCCACAGGGACTTTACTAGCTACGCACCAAACTAGTCTCCTAGGTGATTGCTAAATCGGTCGGGTTTTAGATTGAGAATAACTAATCCTATTTCTAATCACTAAAAAGGTCAAATAAAACAAATATTCACACAAACTTTTCTGGATTAATCAATATAAAAAACGTTCAGGGGATAAAACCTAAGTAACTCTATGAATCAAATAAGTGAATTGAACATGTATGTCACTAATTTGGTACATTTTAGGGTCGATAATCGCATAAATTCTTCCGTAGCGAGCTTTTGGCAATGAAACAGATTGCTTAGTAAAATTGATCACTTGGACTCTTTATTGTGTCAATTTTATCTAAGTTAAAGATCAAATTATCAAAAGACCCCTAATTACAAAGTCTTCTATGTCTAGTTCACTTCATACACCAGTTTAATCCTAAGGGCTCCGATTATCGAATTTCTCCGTTCGGTACTTCATTCAACAATCTAATTCCATGCTAATGGTGATCAAGCAAAAGCAATGACATACATATTCAAAGGATAAATAAAATGCATTCAAACTAGATAAACAAACTTGTTCAATCCAACAATACTCAATCCATAAGAGAAACTTGAAAGGGATTATCCCCCAAACTAAAAGAAACTACTCACTACTCATGTTCAAAACACAAAACATAACAAAATCTACTCTAGAAAGCATGAAATTGAAAAGAAAAAGAAGTAAACCGAGATGGAAATCGTTTCTCACTTGAATGGTAATCGGTGGGGACTTTTGCTCCTCCACTTCAATGGATTTCTTGAGAATCGATCTTCAAACTCTAATAAACTCTCAATCTTCAACTATGGATGAACGTGGATGGATTTTTGGATGATGGTAGAGATGGAGGTGGATGGTATGGAAGGAATTGATGGTGGTGGATGAAGATGGATCATCCTCAAAAACAGCCGAATCTTGGAATTATATAGCCATTAAGAGAAGTTGAAACGACAAAATCATCATAAAAAGGACCAACACAGACCGTGTTGAACCCAACACGGGTCATGTTGATGGTTTCTGGAGAAATTGAACTCTCTGGAAGCCAACACGGACTGTGTTGAAATCAACACGAGTCGTGTTGTTTTGGGAATTTTCAGGGTCGTCTTGTTTCGGCCATATCTCCTTTGTCCGACGTCCAATTGACTTGTTTCTTGACTTTTCGGAAAGCTCTAGAAGTCTAGTTTTCATTGGCATATGCATCAAAGTCATAGCATATTTGTGGAAAGAATGGTGAACAAAAGAGTGGACATATATCAGTTTTCGCACACTTTCTGCTAACTTACTCATAACTCCTTCATCTCAACTCAGAATTGAGCTTATAATATATCGTCGGAAAGCTCTTTCAGTGATGAATCAAGTAATGGATGTGAGCTTTGGAGTTCATATCATTAATCTGCACAAATTGAACAAAACACACAGAGCTCAGTTAAGATAGTGAAATAAAGACATAAAAGATCAATTAAGTACATTATTCCCCAAATTTCACTATCAAAATGCTCCCAATATTTAGTCACTATATGCCCTCATCAAATTCCCCCATGCTTAGTTCTTGCTTGTCCCCAAGCAAGTCCGGACTCACTAAAATAAAAGAAAGAAAAAGAAATAAACACACGGGGACAAAAGACTCAAAAACAAAAGAAAAGACTCAAAATGAAAGCAAAGATTTTATTTACAATCCTCATCAAGAAAGCATCAACAGGATCATTCAATCAACTAAATGTAATCTAGAACACCCTAAAAGAGAATCAAAGTCCATATAATAGAGAAGGAAAAACATTGGAAAGATTTATAAGCACTACATTTCTCATGTTCAAATCAATCACCCCCTAATCACAAATGAAGCAAGTAGGCACATGTTTAAATAAGAAACTCGGCAGATTGAGAGCAACCTCACTTTTAGGAATGTGGAATCACTCCTCTCATGTGTTTGAAAATAAATAATACAATGAAGGTGCACTCAACACTCAATCACATAGCAACACTCTACCATAAGCTTGTCATTAATCTCAATTCTCTACTGCTAAAATGCGATGTACAAATGATAATCAAGAGGACTTTCAAATTGGTTGTAATGGTGCTAAGGTTAAGGGTAAGAAGTGAAAATATAATTTGGGAAAGTGGAGCTAAAAACCCAAGCTTGGAGCATAAACCTTACCAAATTATTCAAATAAGAACACTCGCCACTTATATTCACTACAACATATCCCATACTCAAGTAGAAATTGCCTCAACTCAAAGAAAATAAACTAACAAACTACTAAACACTTTATTTCTACAATTTTTTCATTCTTTTTTTTTCCTTTTTTTTTCTCTTCTTGCTTTTTTTTTAAAATTTTTTTTGTCAAAATGAACTATAGCTCAAAACAAATATATATACAATAATAAGACAAATTTCCAACTCAACCCATATCAAGCTACAATGGGGAAAAATCTCATGATGTTCAACTTCACAACATCCCCAACAAAACCAAACCACAAAAACACCACAATCAACCCAACTCTTCACACTCTAACACTCCAAGCATAGGCTTAAGGGTAGGAAATTTTTATTTGGCCATGACTTTCAATATAGGTAATCAAATGAAAGAGTGATGCAAGGCTAAAAGAGGGTTGAAGGCGGATTTTAACATGTAAAGGGCGGCTTTTTGGTTTTGTAGCTAAAATATATACAAGAATGCCTCTATCATATTATCAAAGCACAAGCAAAAATGCAATTCCAAAGAGATACATTGCAAGTTCTAGAGAATGAAAACTATGGATGAGTCACACATGGAAAATATGAGACTAATAAAAATGATTTGTCATTTAGGCTTTTGTGGTCTCACGGGTTAACGCTCAACAATCAAACCTAGCTCAAATAGATGTATATGTGAAACTCATTCCAAAAGATCATAAAAGGGCAATCAATCATCACTTTCAAAATGCAGTGCTCCACTCAATAAGCTTTCATAAACTCTTTTCAAAACTTTTATTCACAAATAGGCTACTCAATATTGAATCTAGTTAAAAGAAAACCTATTTAGCTTATATTAATTATCGGAGGAGTTAATTGCTAAACCTAAAACCTATCCTAAACCATTTTTTCAATTTTTCTAATTTTTTTTGTTTGGATTTTTTTCAAAATAAAAACAAAAACTAAACTAAATGCAAACCTAAAAAAATAAACGAAACTAAAAACTAAATAAAAGAAGAAAATAAAAACTAAGAATGAATCTAACTAATGCAACTAGATGGATGCAATTCTTTCTAAAAGAAAGAAAAAAAAACATACCAAAAAAAATAAACTCAAGACACTACTACACATATATACAACAATGGACAAGGACTACAAATTACAAATTTTTCACACAAATCCCCCATGCTTGGACAACACATTGTCCTCAATACAAACACAATCAAATAAATTGCAAAAGGGGAAATAAGGAAAGATCTCACCAGATTAGGTGCTGGATGCACCTAAACCATCGCCTCTTCAAGAATGGGGCGAACGGAGCATCAGCCACTCCATCAAGAACTCAAGACTGGGGCCATTACTTTAGATGCCGTCAATGCCCTTAGAAGCTTGTCAAACTCCTCAGCATGCATTTTACAAGCTTGCAAATAAGAGAGCAACAAAAGATTTATAGCAGAAAATGTAAGTATCGCTCTCTTAAATAGATCAAAGGCCTTAGAAAAATCAAAATAATCAAAATAAGTTGTCCAGGTTCTAGGTAAGTCCTCTAGGTAAATACAATATGGATCAAGAGAGGAATGGTACCCTCTTGTTGTACCTATGGACAAATCAAGAATATTGTTGTTCACCACAAGCATATCACAAGAATTAACCTTGGCCACATAGCCCACTTCAACATGAACACATATGGTCTTTTCAACAAAAGTGGGTTCATCTAGGCACTTAGGGGAATAGGAAGGTGGTGAACAAGGAGTAAAAACATTGAATAAGACATGGGAAGTAGGGAGTACAACATCATCAAATTCTTTGCTTGAAGGATCTAATCCACCCACAACCCCCCTCACAAGCCTCCTCATCAATAGTATCAATTGACCCATGACAAAAATCATCATCATACCTAGCATCAAACCCATAGGACTCACTCACCTTAAACCCCATCGACTGAGAAAAAGGTAAGGATGCATCATGAAATGTAGAGGCACCATCAGTAGTGTCTCTGGCTAAGCTAGGGTAAGATGGAGCAATAATTTGCAAAGATGCTTCAAACGGGTCAAGTATTTTCTCTAGACTAGCATCTAACTTATCTTGTTGCTCAAGCATTGCCCTCATCAAAACCTCAAGTCTGGCTAAACTAGGGCATATAGAATCATCATGGTCAAGAGAACAACATAAACGACAAGGAGACAAACAATGGGGTTTAGTATATAATCTAGCATGAGATGCACAAGGATTAGAGTAAGAGTAACCAGATGCACAAAAAGAATTCTCAAAATAAAGTGTATCACGTGCAAGCCACTCAAGCAAACTCCAACCTTCATCAACAGTTCTAGCATAAAAACCAAAATACTCTAATAGAGTACGAGTCTCACTATTCACCCCCTCAACAACAATATCAAGAATATCTGATTTCCCAGGCTCAACACCACATGGAACAGGACAAGCAAGTAATCGTTCAAAATAGCGCCAAAATAACTCCTGCTCAAATTGGGGGAAATAGATAATTGCCATTTTTTTGGATTTTCTTTTAATTTTTTTTTAAGAAAAACAATGAAAACGAGAAAAACAAAAACAAAATGATCTAGTCAATCTAAGGATATTCGTTCGGTGGCGGCTAGGGACAAAGTCTCCGGCAACGGCGCCAAAAACTTGATACGCCGCAAGTGCACGGGTGTACGTGTAGCAAGTATCAAGGTCGATCCCACAGGGACTTTACTAACTACGCACCAAACTATCCTCCTAGGTGATTGCTAAATCGGTCGGGTTTTAGATTGAGAATAACTAATCCTATTTCTAATCACTAAAAAGGTCAAATAAAACAAATATTCACACAAACGTTTCTGGATTAATCAATATAAAAAGACGTTCAGGGGATAAAACCTAAGTAACTCTATGAATCAAACAAGTGGATTGAACATGTATGTCACTAATTTGGTACATTTTACGGTCGATAATCGCATAAATTCTTCCGTAGCGAGCTTTTGGCAATGAAACGGATTGCTTAGTAAAATTGATCTCTTGGACTTTTTATTGTGTCAATTTTATCTAAGTTAAAGATCAAATTATCAAAAGACTCCTAATTACAAAGTCTTCTATATCTAGTTCACTTCATACACCAGTTTAATCCTAAGGGCTCCGATTACCGAATTTCTCCGTTCGGTACTTCATTCAACAATCTAATTTCATGCTAATGGTGATCAAGCAAAAGCAATGACATACATATTCAAAGGATAAATAAAATGCATTCAAACTAGATAAACAAACTTGTTCAATCCAACGATACTCAATCCATAAGAGAAACTTGAAAGGGATTATCCCCCAAACTAAAAGAAACTACTCACTACTCATGTTCAAAACACAAAACATAATAAAATCTACTCTAGAAAGCATGAAATCCAAAAGAAAGAGAAGTAAACCGAGATTGAAATCGTTCCTCGCTTGAATGGTAATCAGTGGGGACTTTTGCTCCTCCACTTCAATGGATTTCTTGAGAATCGATCTTCAAACTCCAATAAACTCTCAATCTTCAACTATGGATGAATGTGGATGGATTTTGGATGATGGTAGAGATGGAGGTGGATGATATGGAAGGAATTGGTGGTGGTGGATGAAGATGGATGAAGATGGATCATCCTTAAAAGCAGCCGAATCTTGCAATTATATAACCATTAAGAGAAGTTGAAACGGCAAAATCATCATAAAAAGGACCATAGACCGTGTTGAACCCAACACGGGTCGTGTTGATGGTTTCTGGAGAAATTGAACTCTCTGGAAGCCAACACGGACCGTGTTGAAATCAACACGAGTCGTGTTATTTCTGGAGTTTTCAGGGTCGTCTTGTTTCAGCCATATCTCCTTCGTCTAATGTCCGATTGACTTGGTTCTTGATTTTTCGGAAAGCTCTAGGAGTCTAATTTTCATTGGCATATGCCTCAAAGTCATAGCATATTTGTGGAAAGAATGGTGACTAAAAGAGAGGACATATATCAGTTTTCGCACACTTTCTGCTAACTTACTCATAACTCTTTCATCTCAACTCAGAATTGAGCTTATAATATTTCATCGGAAAGCTCTTTCAGTGATGAATCAAGTAATGGATGTGAACTTTGGAGTTCATATCATTAATCTGTACAAATTGAACAAAACACACAGAGCTCAATTAAGATAGTGAAATAAAGACATAAAAGATCAATTAAGCACATTATTTCCCAAATTTCACTATCAAAATGCTCCCAATATTTAGTCACTATATGCCCTCATCAGTGTGTCAAAATGTTTTTAACTTGTACGTAAAATTGTACAAGTTGACATTTTACATAAGAAACATGATGTTGATATCCTAGGTTACTATGTCAACTTCATGTGGTTATGGGTATTAGGGTTGATTTTATTAATTAAGAAATGAATGGGTAACGGATGTGTTTTCGAACGGTTAAACACAATATTTGTACAATGTCTGTTTAATGTTTGTGACGGTGATTTAGATGTTATCATTTAAATGGAAATAATTTTGATATTTTTGTCAGTCATTAGGTGGAACACTTAAAGGGGAAATTATTTGTTGAAGTTGTCAAGTGTTTCCTTGGAAAGTATTAGTTATAATCCAAGTTTAACATTAAAAAATGACAACGGTTAGGACACTAATAATCAGCAATGTTACTTGAGGTACAATTTTAATAGAATATTTAATTATAAAGGAAAACATATAACATTTTTTAAAATAATTAATTCGAAGAATATGGTTTATGGATATTGCAGTAAGAAAATTAGTGCGTTGGATGGGTGAGTTTTATGTATAACTGATAATAATAATATATTAATGGCAAACAAACAGTAGATGTAATGTGGAGGTTACTTATAATTTGTAAAGAATCATAATTACTTTTAACTGGGCACAATTGGGGAGTGAGTTTGTTTTATAAATAATTTTTATTGCATGGACAATTGAATCTAATTATGTGATTTTACACTGTTTATATATAGGGTTATAGGGAAGTACTTAATTTGACATTTGCTTTACTCAATTACTCCATCATTGGCGCCATTTTTGTTCATGTGGAAGCTGAGCAGACAGAACTAATTTGTGAGAGAAAGGGCGGACATAGTTCAACACTCTAGTGTAGAAGATAACAAGGAATCAGTCAACCAAAATGGAAAGCGAGGTTAGTACCTACATCTGAACAATGTTTATTGTTAGTTGATTGTTGTTATTATCATCGTTTAAATTGTTTAAAATTAAACTTGTTGATTGAAACAGTATAAGGTGGGGTGTGCATCTTTAATGTTTACTTATTTTGAAGGAATGGAGGTTTACATTTGTTTTTTTCTTCACATTTTCGATTTGCATAACAATCACTGAGAACCCCTAAATGTATACGTTTGCAGCTTTCAATTCTTTTCCTAGTTTTGTTTTTTCTTTCCTTTGGCTGATGTACACAAATTCCCCGAAACTGAGGGTTTTTTTGCTGTTTTTTGTAAGACGAAAGGGTTGAAGGGCATTGAGCATATGAAGTTGTCATTGGATACACAAAAAGCGGACCATAGTTAGCAGTGTTTAATGACAAAGGACTATGGTAAGAGAACCGTGGGCAACACAGAAGGGTTCCATGGTCCTAAAATCCGTAGCCGGATGTCAATTCTTAAGTTCATTGAACTGGTGAATGGCTTCGAAGACAGACACTTAAGATATCTAAAGGGTACGGTGCTCTGACCAACAGTTGAGTATCCTTATGTTGAATTGGACGACCATTTGATATGCGCAATGGTAAAGTGTTGGGTCCCTAAAAAAAGGTGTGTCAAAATTGCGGGTCAAATGGTCAAGTTTACAGCTTATGATGTAGGATTATTGACTGGACTGCCTGTTGTCGAGGATCATGTGAGTCTTGATTTATGCGAGAAGCATGGAGACATTGGAGATTTCATAAGTGATGAGGGCAATAGTAGTGCAGGTGAGGAGGGGTCCAAACAGAAAAAGCAAAAAAGAGTGTCCACAATAAATTCTTTATATGGTAACTTGAGAGCCTGTAAGAGTAGGATGAATGATGACGACTTGACTAATTTTTGGGAAGTTGTATGTCTTGTACACTTTTAGCTGTGTTCTTTTCCCGAAGAGCACTTGTAACATAACTTGGAATCTCGGTTCCTATATAAATGAATGGAAGTTGGATAAGTATGTTGTTTAGGCTCGATTTTGAGCCTAAGTATCGCTCCTCTTGCTTAGAATTATTGCTCGTTACCCTCCTCAATAATTGCCTCTTATCTGTTTTCCTTTAATTTCATGCAGGTTAGTTTGGGTCCGAGGCATTGGGAGTTGCTTGGTCGACGTCGTCAAGAACCCGACTCGGGAATTCAAGGAAGCAACCCTGGGAATTTTCGGAGTGGCCCCCGTCCTGGAGCTAAGGCGAAGAGGAGTCAAGGAAACCCAGGAGGTCACGGGCGTGACCCCCATTGGTAGCGCCCGTGACCAATTTCAGCAGAATTTCTCCAATTTTGCCGAGAGCGGTCACGGGCGTGACGATCCTTGGTAGCGCCCGTGACCCAGTTGAAGGAATTCCTGAAGTTGCTGAAACCCAGGAGGTCACGGGCGTGACGGCTTGTGGTAGAGCCCGTGACCCTAGCGAAGACTTCTTGTTCGAGATTTTGAAATCGCCTAGTCACGGGCGTGACGACCTGAGGTAACGCCCGTGACGACCCTGTCCGGATGGAATTTTGAGGCCAAAACGATGCATTTTAGTTATTTTTCTCCCAATGTATTTAAGCTCGGTCCAAAAACTAAACCTAGTTATCTTTTGTTCACTGTTCATCTTTGCTTTGTAGAGAGCTTAGCACTTTTCCCAAAGGGGATCTTCTCATTTTAATCACAAAAACTTGTCTTTCTTTGAGTATTCTTGGTTTGGATTATTGCATTTTTGAAGAAGCATTTATTGTGAAGAAGTATTTATTCAAGTTTTGGTGTTCTTTCATCTTTTTATTATTATCATCATCTTATTTTGGGTAAGTCTTCATTTACTCTCTCTTAATTATTGTCTTAACTAGTGTTTGTGTTTAATCTTGTTGTGTTCCCTCTTCTAGATATCATGCTTAGGGTTCTTATGTTAAGCTTGTTAGTTTTATTGTTTATCATCATGATTAGTGGCTAGTACCCTTAAGGTTTAGGGGGAGGTTTAGCCTCTAATGGGATCCTGTTTCTAAGGTTTGACTTAGTTAGGGCATTAAGCCTTGTTTATGAGGTTTTCATCCAAAAGCTCTCTTGGTTGTGGGGTTTAGTAAGTAGTGGAAGCCCGCTAAACCTACTTAAACACAATCCTTAGGGAAATTGGATGGATACCCGAGCAACTCCTCATTCATTTAGTGGAGAAGCTCGGGTAGGGTGAATTGCACATCAAACCCTCTTGGCAAGTCCTCATTCATTTAGTGGACGAACCTCGATGGTTAAATCCGGGTACACCTCGGGAGAGGCCCTGGAGTGGCTATAATCCTTGCAATAACCTAACTTCTATCCCGACTTAGTGTCCTGATTGAGGCATTCCAATGATTAGGGTGACCATTAGGAGGCGATACCGACCCTTGAGCCTCTTTTCCTCTGTTTTCGGCCGATAATTTATCTTTGTTCCCTTTTCCCCTGCTTAATAGTTTTATTACCTTAAACTAAGCATAGTAGTAAAAGTTTTGACGAAAAGACCTTGCTCCCTGTAGATACGATACAATTCACGCACTGTATTGCGAACGAAACAAAATGGCACCGTTGCCGGGGAGCAAGTGCCCCTTCTAGTCTTAACTTACTCTACATACGTTTAGTTTAGGAGGTTTTTACCTTGTTGGGTCGAGTCTAGAGTCCCTAGGGCGTTTTACGATGTTTTCTTGTTTAGTGCATGCGTAGGAGAGACTTAATCCCTCTTGTACCTTTTGATCCCGAAATCGAAGCAACTGCACGGCATAACAACGCCGCGAACGCCCGTAGGCGTCTTCTTGAACGGCAACAGCAAGATGCTATGGCAGAACCTCGTACCCTCCTATCATTTGCATCACCTTCAACGGGTGCGGGAGGCTCCCCTATTGTTCTTCCCGACCTCCCTGAAGGGACCGTTTTCGAGGTCAAGCCGAATTTCCTACATCTCATCGAGCAATCCAAGTTCCATGGGCTTGACTCGGAAAACCCTATCAACCATATTTCCAACTTCCTGGAGAGGTGCGGGATGATTCGAATGCAAGGTGTTCCGGAAGAATACATCCATCTGAAGTTCTTCCCGTTTTCTCTTGCCGGGAAGGCTCAAGGATGGCTTGACAACTCCAACCCGAACACTTTTCGGACATGGGACACACTAAGTCTGGGGTTCTTGAGGAGATTTTTCCCACCGATGGAGACCGCTCGCCTACGAACCGAGATCATGAATTTTCGACAACAACCGGGCGAGTCCTTGTTCGAAGCTTGGGAGAGATACAAAGGGTTTCAACGGGCATGCCCTCACCATAATCTTCCAGCCGCTCTTATTCTTCACACCTTCTACGAGGGTCTCTCAATGAATACGAAGCAGTCAATCGATAACGCCTCGGACGACCTTTTCCTTAGCAAGACACCTGTCCAAGCCGATGCTCTTTTAGCTTAAATGGCGGAGAATGCTTGCAACTGGGGAAGGAATTCAAGGGAGGTGACGAGTTGTGGTGATAGTGAGAACTTGGGGTATCTTATCAAGGATATGCAAAAGACAATGCAACAACTTTCTTAGGACATGGTCGAAATGAAGACGACCCAACAGCTCAAGCCGATTATGGAAGTTCAATCTTCCATTCCTTCACCTTCGTTCACCTCAGGGTTGCGTTGTGAGGTGTGTGGGGGAGGACATGCAAATTTCGAGTGCCAAACGGAGTTGGTATCCAATGAGCAAGCGAATGCTCTCTACCGGATTAACCTCTCTTACCGCAACAACGGACCGGTCCGCCCTCAAGGTAACCCATCGTATGTCCCTCCAGGTTTTTCCTACCATAACCAAGCCCAAACGCATCCACATCAAAACCAAAACCGCCCCCATCAGCAAAACCCTCAATACCAAAACCAATCCTACCATCAAGCCCCTCCATCCTACCAACCCCCTCCACAAATGAGCCAAGAAATGGACTTTATGCAAAGATATCTCAAGAATCAAGAGGCTTTCAATGCCGCCCAGTTGAAACAAAACGAGGCTATCCATGCGAGCCAAAGGATGCTTGAAACCCAATTGGCTCAACTTGCCCAACAAGTCTCCAACTTCTAATCTCAATCTTCTTCTTCCAAGGGTTTACCTAGCCAACCCCAGCAAAACCCGAAGGGACATACCAACGCCATCACTTTGAGGAGTGGCAACGAGCTTGAGGGCCCAAAAACCGGAGTTGATCAAGGAGTTGGAAGTGAAGTTGTGGTGGAAGATCTAACCGTTGAGGAGGAGAGAATTATTATTGAGGAGGAAAATGAGAAGGTGGAGGAAGCGGTCAAGGGAGACGAGTTGAAAAAGAAAGGGAAAGCGGTTGAGAAGGAAGAGGAGCCGGTCATCCAACAAGTCAAATCATATGCTCCGCCCCTTCCTTTTCCCCAACGCTTCGCCAAGGCAAAGGAAGATGCGAAGTTTTCTAAGTTCATGGAGATCCTCAAAACTCTCCACATCAACATTCCATTCCTTGAGGCGATTACGAACATGCCATCTTATACTAAATTCCTCAAGGAGCTTCTCACTAACAAGAGGAGGATCGGGGAGAATGCGGTGGTCTCTTTGACTCAAGAGTGTAGCGCAATCATTGACAACAAGCATCCTCCTAAACTTTCGGATCCCGGAAGTTTCTCCATCCCTTGTTCCATAGGTGATGTGGTGATTAGCAAAGCCCTGTGCGACCTTGGTGCTAGCGTGAGTGTGATGCCGCACTCGATTTGCAAACGATTGAAGTGTCACGATCTCGTCCCCACCACTATTTCCCTTCAAATGGCCGATCGTTCTATTCGGCGCCCGGTGGGAGTTCTTGAAGATGTCCCGGTACAAGTGGGAAAATTCTATATCCCTTGCGACTTCATTGTGTTGGATATGGCCGAAGATGCACAAATACCGATTATTTTGGGTCGGCCCTTCTTGGCAACCGCCGGAGCTATGATCGATGTGAAGAACGGCAAGCTTTCTCTCCACATCGGAGACGAAAAGATAGAGTTCAATCTTCAAACTTCTATCGCCGCTCCATCGATTGGGGAATCATGTTATCAAGTCGATATCATTGAAGAATTGGTTGATGAAAAGCTCAGCTCCTTTATGGCCTTGGATGATCCTTTGGAGGAAGCATTGCTAGAAGCTTTCGAACGGGAAACTTTGGAAGGGGAAGTTGCATCCTATGTGTCTATTCTCGACGAAGCTTCTGAATTTTATGGGCCATCTTTGGGAAGCGAACTTATGGCAAATGTGGCGGATCGTGAGCAAAAGGAAGTCATGGGACGAAAGATGCCGGATATTGAATTAAAGCCTTTGCCACCATCTTTAAGGTACGAATTCCTCGGTCCTTCTGAGTCATTCCCCGTGATCGTTAATGCTAATCTAAATGGCACTCAACTTCAAAGTCTTCTCGATGTGCTTCGCAAGCACATTGGTGCCATTGGATATAGCATCGACGACCTTAAGGGAGTGAGTCCTTCTTTTTGCATGCATAGCATCGACCTCGAGACCGACCATAGACCCTCTAGGCAACCGCAAAGGCGACTTAACCCTAATATGCAATTGGTCGTTAAAAAAGAAGTAATGAAATTGCTAGAAGCGGGGATCATCTACCCCATTGCAAACAGTGAATGGGTGAGCCCCGTCCAGGTAGTGCCTAAGAATGGGGGGATGACGGTTCTAAAAAATGCAAAAAATGAGCTAGTTTCCACTAGGACGGTCACGGGTTGGCGTATGTGCATAGACTAAAGAAAATTGAACCACGCCACTAGAAAAGATCACTTCCCCTTGCCCTTCATCGATCAGATGCTGGAAAGACTGGCGAGGCACTCTTACTTCTGCTATTTGGATGGGTTCTCCGGGTTTTTCCAGATCCCGATCCATCCAAATGATCAGGAGAAGACTACCTTCACATGCCCATACGGTACCTTCGCTTATTGGAGGATGCCGTTTGGATTATGTAACGTCCCAGCCACTTTCCAGTGCCATATGATGGCCATTTTCTCTGATTGCATTGAGAGTATCATGGAGGTCTTCATGGACGACTTCTCCGTCTATGGTAACACCTTCGAGGCCTGTTTGAAAAACCTCGAAACGGTGTTATCGAAGTGCGAAGAAGTCGACCTTGTCCTCAACTGGGAGAAATGTCACTTCATGGTCCAAGAAGGGGTAGTTCTTGGCCATGTAGTGTCGGAATGGGGTATTGAGGTCGATCGGGCAAAGATCGAGGTCATCAAGAAACTACCGCCCCCGTCTTCTGTAAAAGGGGTGAGAAGCTTCCTTGGGCATGCGGGTTTTTATCGCCGCTTCATCAAGGACTTCTCGAAGGTAGCGAGGCCTTTGACTGAACTCCTCGCCAAAGACACCCCCTTTTTGTTATCTAACGAGTGTCTTGAGGCGTTTCAGAAGATCAAACATGCACTCGTCACGGCCCCTATCATTCAACCGCCTGATTGGGATATCCCGTTTGAGATTATGTGTGATGCAAGCGATTTCACCGTCGGGGCGGTATTGGGCCAAAGGAAGAACAAATTACCATATGTGATCCATTATGCTAGTAGAACTTTGGATGATGCCCAGCGGAACTACTCCACAACTGAGAAGGAACTTCTAGCGATGGTTTTTGCCATTGAAAAATTCCGGCAATATTTGTTGTGCTCCAAAGTAGTGGTTTTCACCGACCACTCGGCTCTCAAGTACCTATTGGAAAAGAAGGATGCGAAACCCCGCCTCATTCGATGGGTTCTTCTCCTTCAAGAATTTGACATCGAGATACGGGATAAAGCCGGGATGCACAACGTGGTGGCGGATCACCTATCAAGAATCGTGGTTGAGCACAAGGATCCCCCAATCAACGATTCGTTCCCGGATGAACATTTATTGGCTGTGGTAGAGGATAAACTACCGTGGTACGCCGACATAGTGAACTACTTGGTAGGTGGGGTTCTAATGCCGGGATTGACGTCTCATGAGAAGCAAAAGCTCCTTCACGAAGCAAAGTCATACTATTGGGACGATCCGTACCTCTTCAAGTTGTGCAAGGATGGGGTTTACCGGAGATGTGTGCATCAACGAGAAGCTTCCTCAATCATCGCCCACTGTCATGATATGCCTTGTGGTGGTCACGGTGGCCTTTCCAAAACAGCGGCAAAGGTGCTTCAATCGGGCTATTATTGGCCCACGCTATTTAAAGACGTCAACACCTATGTCAAGGCGTGCAATAAGTGCCAACGAAGTGGCAATATCTCCCGGAGGAACGAGATGCCTCTCAACTACATCTTGGAGGTCGAAATCTTTGATGTTTGGGGGATCGATTATATGGGTCCTTTCCCATCATCAAGGGGTAACAAGTACATCCTCGTAGCGGTGGACTACGTATCCAAATGGGCGGAGGCCGTGGCGAGCCCAACTTGTGATGCCCGGGTGGTTTCCAAGCTCTTCAAGAGAATTATCTTCCTACGTTTCGGTGTACCAAGGGTAGTAATAAGTGACAATGGATCGCACTTTATTGAGCAAAAATTCCAATTGCTCCTAGCCAAATATGGGGTGGTTCACAAGCGAGGCCTTCCCTATCACCCGCAAACAAGTGGGCAAGCCGAGATCACCAACCGGGAATTGAAGAGGATCCTTGAAAAGACCGTCGGTGCATCGAGGAAAGATTGTGCCGACAAATTCGACGACGCTTTATGGGCATACCGCACGACGTACAAGACACCGATTGGAACTACACCTTTCCGGCTAGTTTACGGTAAGTCTTGCCACTTTCCGGTCGAGTTGGAACATAGGACCCATTGGGTCGTGAAGCGCATCAACTAAGACTTGAAGGAGGCGGGCGAGAAGAGGATGTTGCAATTGGAGGAGCTCGATGAAATTCGCCGGGATGCCTATGAGAACAATCAGATTTACAAGGAGAGGACAAAGTTGTGGCATGACAAGAGGTTAAACAAGAGAGAATTCCATGATAACGACCATGTCCTACTCTACAACTCGAGGCTAAAGCTCTTTCCCGGAAAGTTGAAGACAAGATGGACGGGCCCATTCCGGGTTGAAAAGGTCCACCCTTTCGGAGTCATTGAGCTTCAAAGGCAAGATGGGGGCACATTCAAGGTAAATGCTTCAAAGCTTAAGCCTTATTTTCATCCCGAAACAATCCCCATGGCATGTGTTATCTACTTCCCGAGAGCTGGAGAGTGAAAGTTCATAATGGTCAGGCTCGGGACCTTAAACAAGCGCTTCTATGGAGGCAACCCTCGTTCTTTTTCTTTATTTCCTTTTATTCTTTTTCTTTGCTTTCGTTTTCCGAAGTATTAGTTCTAGGTCTTTCAAAAAAAAAAGGGGGGGTGAAGAAAGAAGAAAATTTTTGGAGTCGTGAAAAAGAATGAGTGTGGGGGTGTGTAGTTTTGATCCATTTGATGGTAGAAAGGGAGGTTTTTTATTCAACATTCTGGTGAAGGGAGGACTTTTGGAGTCATTATAAAGTATATTTGGGTGTAGAGGAGTTGGGAAAAAGGTTGGAAGTTAGAAAATTTTTGAGAAGGGTGAAATCAGGGAGGTCACGGGCGTGACCCCCATTGGTAGCGCCCGTGACCTAATTTGAAAATTTAATTTGCAGATTTTTCGAGAGCGGTCACGGGCGTGGCAAGCATTGGTAGCGCCCGTGACCCCTTTTGAGTTCCTGATCCCAAAATCGCCCAACGCCGTCACGGGCGTTACGCCCTGGGCTCACGCCCGTGACCCCAGCCCAGTATTTTCTCAAAACCCAGGTCGTCACGGGCGTGACGACCTCTGGTCACGCCCGCTACCCTGCCCTTGCCAATTACTGTTTTCCAGGTCGTCAAGGGCTTGACGACCTAATTTTCGGAAATTAAAAGCCCCATTTCGCGATTTCAGCCTCTTTCTTCCTCCATTTTCTTCCCACCGTGACATTTGCTCTCTTTCTCTCAAACCCTAACTCCCAAATTCTTCTTCTTCCACACTCTCATCATCCTTCACTCTCCCTCAAATCTTCACTTCCCTCCATTCTTCCACTTCAAAAACCCTAATTTCACCATTCCCCATCCCTTTCATTCACCCTAACTCTTTCTCTCAAAACCCTAACCTTCAAGAGCCACCACTACCACCCTCCACCACATCCACCACCTTTACCATTCACCTTTCTCTCTCTAGAATCATAACTCCAACCCCCGTGAGTTGGGTGCTAGAGAAAGAACGGTTCACCCTAACCTCCTCCTCTCTTCAGATCTACTACCCTTTGAGTGAAAGATGGCTAGCTCTAGTCCGTCCAAGCGCCAACGCCAATCCACCTCCGGCCCCGGTTCCTCTTCCGGTACGGGACCACCACCACCCCCTGAAGGTATGGCACCTCCCATCCGTTCTGAATCTGAGTCAATGGTGGTAGCAGACCCTTCTAGAATAAATTGGCGTTCCTATTGGCATAGGGATAAATACCTAAAGTTCCGGACTAGGAAGATTGCGGTCCCTTTTATTTACCACGAAGAGACATGTCGGGACATGAATCTTAAACCTAGTCTAGACTACCTTTTCGGAGTCCTAGGGTGGCAAGTATTTGTGAAAATCAAGACTAAAGTTTATGACCAAGTTGTTCTTGAGTTTCTGAGTTCCTTGCAAATCGAAAGGCCAAATCGGAGTGACGCTACTTTGAGCTTTCAAATCAATGGGAGGCTAGTGCAACTCACTTTGAATGAATTGAGTGAAAAATTGCACCTTCCTGTGGGTGGTATTCCCGCCGAGGAGATCGACCGTTTCCCGGCCAATAGGGCCATGAAGCTCCTAACTTGTCGGGCCAGGGCGGATGTTGGTACATTTTGCTCACATTGCCGTTACTTTGACCCTTAGCGCACCAAAGCACGAGATGTTTGCAACCCCGTCGTACGATACTTGCATCGCTTGATCACCAATTCGGTGGTCGGGCGCGACGAAGGGCGCAACAACGTCCGCAAGGCAGATCTCTTCATCATCCTTAATGCCTTGCTTGGACGGAGGGTCAACACGGCCTCGGTGATTCTCCACCAATTCCATGAGATTTCACGGGCGACCCGGAAGTACACCATTGGTATGGGGCACATCATTTCTTATATTGTCGAACGGTGTGGCTTCGGGCCCTACATGAAGAGGACAGCCCCGCACTTTGAGTGTCAACCCCTGGACGGCGTCCGGCTTATAAACATGAAGATCTTTGCCCAGGACCGCCTGCTCATCAATTACGTGCACGACACAAAACCCCGCCGAATGACCAACTTCGACTTTCGAACGAACGCGGCTCACCTTGATGTTCGGAACCGAAGTACTTGGTCCTGCGAGCCGCGGAGCAATCTCATTCTCCAAGGTGAACCACTCGAGGCGGAGAGTGAAGATGAGGGGAGCCCTCTAGGGAGTGAGGAGGAGCAAAGTGAGGAAGAAGAAGAGGAGAGTGAGGAGGAAGGAGGAGGTGAGGGGCAAGCGCAAATGCTTTCCGGCATGGGTTCGGTGGACTTCTCTGCTATGTCCACCCAACTCAACAACATTTATGCCGGCATCCAGGACATCCGCACCCTCCAACAACAAGATCATGCGATATTGGAGAACCTCCAAACAAGGTTGCAGCAACATGGTGAGATTCTCAATGATCTCCGCTACAGCTACTATAGCGGAGGCGGCCAACGCCCACCCTACGGATGGTTCCCACCCGCCGGCTACTACCCCTCCGATCGTCCCCCTCCCGGGGGCTTCGATCAACAGTGATTGTAAGAGTTTCCCCCCCTAATCTCTTTCATTGTGTATATTGCTTGTTTTTGCATGACAAGTGTGGGGGGTGCTTATTTTGCTCGGTCGGGTTTAGGTTATGTTGTTGGGTGTGTGAATCCCCTCTCTCCCCCTAGTGTCTAAGGTTTCGGTCTGTGGAGTTGACGTTTTACATCCATGATTGGTCGTTGAAAGTCATGGTTTGTTGGATACTCCGCACTCTTTTAAGTGTGTGACTCTTGTGCTGTGTTTTTCCCAGTTTTCGCTCAACAACATCGAGCATTACAAGGGTCGTATCTCTCATAATGTACATGTTGTAAATATCTTTCTGTTTTCGTTACTTTTCGTTGTTTTTCTCTTTAGTTTTCTGTGGTCGTTGTACATATTCATGCATGCCTTTTTCTTTCTCTTTCTTTTCCTAACCATTCCTTTTTCCCCTTTGTCCCCCGATGGTTCGGCGTTTACTTATGACTTCCAGACGCTTCTTAGTAAGACCGTTCCTCTTCTCTTTTTCGTTTCTTTTTCTTATTCCTTTCTGCTGCATGCATGGTTTTTCTCTTTTTGGTGGCGCACCCCTAGTATGCTACTTGTTGGGACTTTTGTTGTTGGAGCCGTGTGGGCTCGGGGCGCCACCCCCTTTCCTTTGTGTTCTTTGTTTGACTGTTTGCTGTTTCGTGCTAGGTGCTTGTTTATATCTTTTTCTACCATTCATGAGGCACCTTTCCCACAATGAGGACATTGTAGATTTTAAGTGTGGGGGGGGGGGGGGGGAGATCTTTATGTTTTGGGTAGCGCACCTAGTCTTTTTAGGTACTTTTAGTTGCTTTTCTTTCTTTTATTAATAAAAAAAAAGTGAAAAAAGTTGTGCTAAAATGTGTAAAAATGTGAAAAAAAAAATTCGAAAAAAGTGGTGAAAAATGAAAGAGAAAATGGGAAAAAGTTGTGAAAAAAAAAGCCCAAAAAGAGTTTGTTTTTCTTTTTAGGAGATGTTCTTGTCCATAATTGTGTAGATAGCCACCTAATTGGTTGAACTAATTGGCTAGAAGCGGCCGACATGAATGATCATAGGCCTTAGTTTGGTTGATTGCCATGATTTACTTCTAATAAACCCCTCTTTTGATTGAGAAAGTGTTGTTCTTACCATTTACACGCCTTTTTTTTGTTCCTTTCTTTGCCAAAGTTGGTTGGTCTTAGTAGTCTAATGCTCTTGCTCGCGCCTAATAATCTAATTGAGAAAGTGAAACGCCGCTCTATGTCTCCTACGGCCGTCACAAAGCCAAGGGCGACGACAAATAGAGTTGGGTGACACTTAACAAGAAAATCACTAAAAAGTGCGAAACCCTTTTCTATGTTTCCTACAGCCGTCACAAAGCCAAGGGCGACACCAATAGATTTGGGTGACGTTTAATAAAGAAATCCTTAAAAAAACCGTGGGACCCTTTTCTATGTCTCCTACGGCCGTCACAAAGCCAAGGGCGACACCAATAGTTTTGGGTGACACGTAATAAAGGATCGTTAAAATATGTGAAACCCTTTTCTATGTTTCCTACGGCCGTCACAAAGCCAAGGGCGACATCAATAGTCTTGGGTGACACACTAAAAACTTCGAGAATGCGGAGCCCTTTTCTTTGTTTCCTACGGCCGTCACAAAGCCAAGGGCGACACAAACAGTTTTGGGTGACACTTAATTAAGTAACTCGTTGAATAAACCCGAGCTCGAGCATAAAAACTTCTTCGATCGACCGACCTAGGCTAGAGAGTGCAATTTGAGGCGCACTTGCACATATGCACAAGGACTTCACTCATCATGAAACTGTTTGGGGTTAAAAATCTCTAGGATTGGCATTCTTTCAACCTAAGTGTCCTTGCTTGTTCATGTTTGCCCCTTCTTTTTGATTGGTAAGACCGGTTGGGTGTCTAGGTGCATTGTTAGGGGCTCGAATATCTTCTTCTTCTCTCGTGTTTTCTTTGTTTTGTTTTTCACTCTTCATTCCCTTCTCTCTTCCATTTATTCTCATGGCTTTTGTGGGTAGAGTTGCTAGAAACCCTCACGAGATCTACCTCGTCCACCAGGATGCCGGGGGTTGAAAGGGTTTGGTGCATACGCTAAATGCACCCGTTATCTCCCGCGAAAGCGGAGTTTGTGTTTTAGTTTCGGGTAGTATTTGTGTAGTTTGACTCGGGACGAGCAAAGCCCTAAGTGTGGGGGGTGTTAAGGCTCGATTTTGAGCCTAAGTATCGCTCCTCTTGCTTAGAATTATTTCTTGTTACCCTCCTCAATAATTGCCTCTTATCTGTTTTCCTTTAATTTCATGCAGGTTAGTTTGGGTCCGAGGCATTGGGAGTTGCTTGGTCGACGTCGTCGAGAACCCGACTCGGGAATTCAAGGAAGCAACCTCGGGAATTTTCGGAGTGGCCCCCGTCCTGGAGCTAAGGCAAAGAGAAGTCAAGGAAACCCAGGAGGTCACGGGCGTGACCCCCATTGGTAGCGCCCGTGACCAATTTCAGCAGAATTTCTCCCATTTTGCCGAGAGCGGTCATGGGCGTGACGATCCTTGGTAGCGCCCGTGACCCAGCTGAAGGAATTCCTGAAGTTGCTGAAACCCAGGAGGTCACGGGCGTGACGGCTTGTGGTAGCGCCCGTGACCCTAGCGAAGACTTCTTGTTCGAGATTTTGAAATCGCCTCGTCACGGGCGTGACGACCTGAGGTAGCGCCCGTGACGACCCTGTTCGGATGGAATTTTGAGGCCAAAACGACGCGTTTTAGTTATTTTTCTCCCAATGTATTTAAGCTCGGTCCAAAAACTAAACCTAGTTATCTTTTGTTCACTGTTCATCTTTGCTTTGTAGAGAGCTTAGCACTCTTCCCTAAGGGGATCTTCACATTTTAATCACATAAACTTGTCTTTCTTTGAGTATTCTTGGTTTGGATTATTGCATTTTTGAAGAAGCATTTATTGTGAAAAAGTATTTATTCAAGTTTTGGTGTTCTTTCATCTTTTTATTATTATCATCATCTTATTTTGGGTAAGTCTTCATTTACTCTCTCTTAATTATTGTCTTAACTAGTGTTTGTGTTTAATCTTGTTGTGTTCCCTCTTCTAGATATCATGCTTAGGGTTCTTATGTTAAGCTTGTTAGTTTTATTGTTTATCATCATGATTAGTGGCTAGTACCCTTAATGTTTAGGGGGAGGTTTAGCCTCTAATGGGATCCCGTTTCTAAGGTTTGACTTAGTTAGGGCATTAAGCCTTGTTTATGAGGTTTTCATCCAAAAGCTCTATTGGTTGTGGGGTTTAGTAAGTAGTGGAAGCCCGCTAGACCTACTTAAACACAATCCTTAGGGAAATTGGATGGATACCCGAGCAACTCCTCATTCATTTAGTGGAGAAGCTCGGGTAGGGTGAATTGCACATCAAACCCTCTTGGCAAGTCCTCATTCATTTAGTGGACGAACCTCGATGGTTAAATCCGGGTACACCTCGGGAGAGGCCCTGGAGTGGCTCTAATCCTTGCAATAACCTAACTTCTATCCCGGCTTAGTGTCCTGATTGAGGCTTTCCAGTGATTAGGGTGACCATTAGGAGGCGATACCGACCCTTGAGCCTCTTTTCCTCTGTTTTCGGCCGATAATTTATCTTTGTTCCCTTTTCCCCTGCTTAATCGTTTTATTACCTTAAACTAAGCATAGTAGTAAAAGTTTTGACAAAAAGACCTCGCTCCCTGTGGATACGATACAATTCCCGCACTGTATTGCGGACGAAACATATGCATGGGCAGATGATGTGTGGCATTTTCTTCTGGAAGGCATGGGTGAGCTGGCGAACAAGATTCGCTTTTGTAAGAGGGAAGTTGGCGTACATTGTTTCCTGCCATTATTACATGTTTTTACTTCTTCTACTTTGTTGCTTACAACACTACATCTTAATTATTTCCACCTATACTTAAGTTGCTTATGTTTTAAACGTCATCTTGTAGTGCTGATTCTATAAGCATCATAGGTTGTTACACCTTGCGCCCCCTCGTGCTATTCCTCGGTTGGCTAAGTGGGGGAATAAGGTTATTCCCAGAGGGAGGTCAATTGCGGTGATGTTTGAAACGATGGAGGAGGGAGACGTAAGTTTGTGAATAACATTTAATACTCAGTGAAAAGGGTTTTAATTAGCTCATGTCATAATGGGAAATCTGGTGAATTATTGCAGATTGTAATGTTGTTGAAACCGATGGACAAAGAGAAGAGAAAGAGATTCGTTGCTAATTGTATTAAATCACTAGAATGGCTGCAGCATGCTGATGCTGGCGAGGTGACGACTTAAATTTTGCGTTTCGTTTCAAAATTCTAAAGATTTTTACTAATCTTTTCACTATTAAAAGTGCTTGTCATTGTGCATTATTAATATTATGATTCCTTAATATATGATCCAACTACCATCACTATGTAATGGTTAGCCGAACACATGAGCTGTTGTCCTCACTGTGTTTGCTTTAAGTCTGACTCAAGCAGTTGTCCAATTTAATTTTTCATCCAACAACATGAAAAGTAGTTGTTGTATACTGATGTAGTAGCTGATAATCCTGTTATCGGTGCTAAGAGACATAACTATGGTCGTATGTACATATGCCTTTATTAAATTACATCCGAGGATGCCTATGTTTCCTTGTACTAGTCTATTAATTATTATTATTATTATTATTATTATTATTATATATATTAAAACAAAACCATCTACAATGAGAAGATGTCATGTGTCAATCCCAACCCATCACCAAATGATGCCACGTGTAAATCTCAACCTATTAAATTGCCCGTGTCATTAATTAGTATGTAGCTTAGGATGAAATCATTATATCAATTTTTAATTAAACTTTACAATTAATATCAAATATCAAATATGGAATGATAATGTTGAAAAGTCATTATCCAATTGCAATTGGACCTTTAAGTTCCTCATATTTTTCAAGGACTATTGTACAAAATCAAAAGATTGTAAAAATCAATAATTACTGCAATTTATTATACATAAAATGTAAATATGATTTATTATATTCAACTAAATGACATTCAGTGATAGAAATACCAAAAGGCCAAAAGAATAAGTTCTCTTTCACTCATTGCTCATTATAAACACCTAAATCTTTCTTATTGTCTCTTCGTTATTATCCGTTATATGATCAATAATTATACCATTATTAATGCATACTCTATTCCATTGCTCCTATATATATATATATATATATATATATATATATATATATATATATATATATATATATACATACATACATACTAGGGTTTTTGGCTCAAAATAATCCAAACTCACTTTTTGGTTGAAAATAATCCAAACTTTTAACCTATTTACTCGGACTAAACCGAAATTGATTTCCGACGTCAAAATGCTGACCGGTCAGCTTATGTAGACCCCAGTCAGCATAAATTCAAAACCAAAATCAATTAAAAAAACACCTGCTCCGGCTACCCAGTCAAAATTCTGACGCTGGAAATCGATTTCGGTTTAGTTCGAGTAAATATGTTAAAAGTTTGGATTATTTTCAGCCAAAAAGTGTGTTTTGATTATTTTCAGCCAATGACCTTCGACTTCGGATTATTTTGAGCCAAAAACCCTATATACTACTATTGCTTTATATCACAATTCTAAGGTTTTTATTCCACTGCTTTACTATTCTAAATTTACTTTTAGTTACTTATACTCGTTTGGAAGTTAAAATATAGAGCATTTCTATTTGAATAGGTAATGTTATTCCATTGTCTTACTACTCTAAATTTACTTCTACTTATACTCATCACACTACTATTATTTGCAGCTAGACATGAAATCTCACTCTCACCCACTGCCTTATTCGAGTTACTCCCCTTCAAATTTGGAGGTAATATATTCTAATCTTCCACTAAAAATTCTCCATAAAGTTACTACTTTTATGCTTCTTTTTTTTTTTTTTGAAAGATTAGATGTATAATCATTTTAATTTTGCAATTTTATTAACCACAATACTTCACTTTTAACAACATGTAAAATACAAATAAGTTAGATTAAACTAATCAATTATGCTATAGTTTTTTAATTCACGAAAATGTTGTGATTAACGATAATTATTTTAAGTAATACCCCTAGAAAACCGTATGGCTGAAGCAAAATATTATAAAAGAATGAAAGGGTGTAAGTATTAGTTCGTTGGATCTCCCATCGTCATCAAACAAGTCCATCAACGTCTTCTATATTATGATTAGTGGACTACACTCGCATTTCGGAATCCAGCATAAGTATATAATGCATGTTAGGACTTGAAAGCAACAAAGAGTGTTTGCAAATTTAAAAAAAAAAAAAACAAAAGTGAAAATGGTAGGTATGATAAGTGTTACTTTTGGTAGGTTTTGGTAAATTTGGGTAACTTTTAGTAACTTTTGGTAACTTTATGTAACTTTAAATATGTTTTTGAAAATACGAAATGAAAAAATTAAAAGTTAAAGTTTGAATATTTATAATTTTCAAATTTTTTAAAACGTTAAAATTTAAAAATTATAAATAAAACAAATAAAAAAAAATTTTTTAAAAAAAATTTAAAATATAGAAAGAAGAAAAGAAAAAAGAAAAATTAAAAATTCTAAAAATTAAAATTTACTATCAAAATTACAAAATTAAAAAATTAAAAATAATCAAGAAACTAAAAAAATTTAAATAATTAAAAAATTAAAAATTAAAAAATTAAAAAATAAAAATATTAAAAATTAACAAATTAAAATGTAAAAAAAGTAAATAAATAAATAATAAATAAATAAATAAATAATAAATGGTAAATATTAAAATAAAATTTTTAGTTTTTAATACTTAAAAATTATAAAAATTTAAAAATGAATAATAACTAAATTAAATTAACAAATTAAATTAAAAATTAAAAACTAAAAAATATTAAAAGAATAAAAAAATTTAATATAAAAAATTCAAAAGTTAAAATATAAAAAAATAATCAATAATAAAAAATAATAAAAATAAATAAAAATAAAAAATTTAAAAATAAAAAAAAAATAACATAAATAATAGTAATTAAAAAAATAAAAAAGAAAAATATTAAAATTAAAAAATTTTAATATTTAATATTTTAAAATTATAAAAATAAAAAATTAAAATTTAAAATTTTAAAAATTTAAAAATATACAATATAAAATATATATAATACCTTATATAATACTCAAAATTAAAAATTAAAAATTAAAAAACAAACAAAATAAAAAATAAATGCTTTGGTAAGTTTCGGTAATTTTTGGTAACTTTTGGTAAATTTCGATAACTTTCGGTAATTTTTGGTATTTAATACCTTACCACAATATCCATGAAATTTACAGGGCCTTAAAGGACAAATTGAAAATACAAAATAATGCACACACAAATAGAGTGAGTTAATGAACTAGGCAGATCAAGCATAATAGGACGAAAAATATTTTCATACTTTGACATCACTAAACTTCCAAAATTTGAAGCAAAAAGAAGAAATTAGAGAGAAAGAGAGTCCTCTTTTTTCTCATTTGTTGTTCGATAGAATAAAGAAGCAAGCAACTTCACAAAAAACTCCCCTAACACAATTTTAGTATTAATTTACTCAGCCAATAAAAATTTAATATGTCAAAAAAAGAAATATCTAAAAAACATTGAGAGCAAAAGAAAGGGTGGATAATAAAACAGGAAGAAGTTGATCCGAAATTTAACCAGCATCCAATCATGATTAGATCTATAAAATACAAGAAAATTGATAGTTATAATTGGGAAAAGATAAACGAATTTAAAATGCAAATGCAATCCGAAACCATCGAACTATGATTTACATCTATAAAATAAAAGAAAATTAATAGTTATAATTGGAAAAAGATAAATGAATTTAAAATGCAAATGCAACCCAAAACCCAATTAGATTTGTCTTCTTGAAGAAAATGAAGTAGTAACAACAACAATTTCTTGCTAAAAGACATCGTTTTTAATAATTGACTTTCAAAGGTTTGTGACGGTAGGTTGGGGAAGGAGAAAAAGGAGGTTGGGAAATGGTTGTGTTCAAGTGTTCAATCCAATTAATGTACCACTCTCATCGTTTGAAGAGAGATAAAGGGTTAGGGATGGTGAAAACTTGAAATTCGCAATAAACAATTTAAATGAAATTGTTTAGCTTATGGGTCGAAAACCCTAATAAGTTGCTTTTTCAAAGCTATTTTATTAATATTTAAATTAATCAAATTAAAAAATGGTTTCGACATACACCAAGACAAACATAAATCTACACATAAACACAATCTATAATGAATAATGATACTCTTCTTTCTTAATAGTTATTTAAAATCTACTTTTAAAACTTTTTATGGACAACTTTTTCGATATATAGAGCAATTTATTATATAAAATCTATATTATTCAACTTACAGCAAGAAACACCTTTAAAAAAATAAAATTATACATCTTCTTTTGTGTGGTTGGTTAGTGGTGAATATATAACTTTTCCTAAATGGTGAAACAATGAAAAGTTGATAGCACATAAGTACCCATACTCATGAAGTGTTTAAGCATTTACCCTTGAAATGAGGAATCGTGGAAAATTATACCCAAATGCTAGCCTTTGACAAGATTAAGTTGGTAGTACATATGTACCCATACTGATTACTTAGGTCCTATAATTTTGTATAGTGCGGGGCAGTATAATATTATAAGTAATATATATATATATATATATATATATATATATATATATTTGTGTGTGTGTGTGTGTTTTTTATTAATTGAGTTTCAGGAAAGACTATGTGTAAATAGGTTTTTCCTTTCCCTTATAAAAAGCTCATTTTAATGATTGAGGATGTTTTATTAATTGAGTCTTAGGAAAAATTATATTAAGTTGCATCTATAGATTTTCCTTTCCCTTTATAAAAAAGCTCATTTTAATGTTTTTTTTATATAGGTAGATTTTAAGGTTTTCCCTCCTCCCTTTTTTAAAAAGCTCATTGATAATTTTTATTAAGTATTAAATTGTAAAGTAATAAATATTAAGTAATAAAATAATTTTATAAAAAACTCATAATAAAATATTATGTAGTAAAATAATTTTATAAAAATTCCATTAATTAGTTTTAATTTTGAAAAAGTATAAAGTATATAACCTATGCCCCGACCAACGCACGGATCCGTGGTTAGTGATATTTACTCATATCCCTTCCCTCCTTCAATCGTGAGATCTTATGCAATAAAACATATGAACTATTGATTTTTTTTTTCAATGTAAAATCAAAAATTATAAACAAGAAACAACGTGAAAAATTGTTGGGATAACAATTTGATTAGTAAAGTTAAAATGAAAAAACTTACACATCAGGTGTAAAATGGGAATAAATTAAAAATATTAAATAAAAGAGTAAAAATTGTCAAAAATATAGAAAAATGAACAAATAAAAAGAGATAGGTGAACTATCAAACCAATTTAATTTTATCTGATTCAATCGCAGATTTAATTTATGTAAATCACTTTAATCTAATAATAAAAATAATAAATAAAACAAAGTAGCCCGTGCATAGCACGGGCAAAAAGACTAGTTTATAGTTAAATTCCATGATATTATAATTAAAAAATATTTTAATTATAATATTAGCATGTTTATTTGTAGGTCAATTTCCCTATATATATGTTGCAATTATACTATTCAGGACATAGTAACAACACTTGTTAATGTTATACTCCGTTTTTAACATATTGCTATGTCTTATTTTCTTTCAGTGTTATGTTTTAATGAAATTGGTTAAATAACATCAATTCATTGTTGTCCTTTGACTACATTTATGCTGTTAAATATAGGGGACGTGACAGACAAACTTTATTTGGAATTTATTAGAATAAATTCCAAATATTGCAAACGGTTTAAATTTTTTTTTTTCTTCTAATTGATGAGTTGATTACAAGGATGATCCACTTTTATGGTTCTCTGCACTTTTTACCAAAGTTTTATGATATACAGTCCATGGTAAATTCAACTAAGAATTTTGGGTTTTTATCACATCCACCATATATGTTTTTTATTGTACTTTCCATGGTTTACAAAAGTAATAACATCGGTTTTACAAGAAATCCCCCTTAATAGTAATAACATCATTGGAGGAAGAATGTAGGCCAAAAAAGAAAAAACTGAAAAGGGGAAAACCATGGTGACGGTAGCAAGGTCGAGTGCATTACATTGAGGAGTCGTGTTATGATGAGGAAATTTTTGAAACTAACCAAGAGGTTATATGATATGCACAGAGATTCAATCAAGGCTACCGTGTTTAGACCTGTGTTGGAGTACCCGATGTTGGAGTTTAACAAGCATTTGGTTCAAGCATTGGTCAGGGCATGGGTACCTGAGAAGCGGGGGTTTCGTTTGGGTAAGTTAATAGTTAAGTTCACTATGTACGATGTTGCTTTCCTCACTGGCCTACCTGTAAATGGACAGAAGGTTCAGTTAGATCTTGCGGATAATTTCTCTTCATTGTGTGAAGAAATAAAGGAAAAGGCAAATCAATTTAGTTTGAATAAGCGGAATGCGGGAAAAATGTTAGAAACAACTTGGATATACCAGTGTCTGAAGGCTACTAGGAAGCTGACATTTTACCTAACATTTTCGCCTGCAATCGAGTTGAAGAAGAGCAATGGAATCGAGTTGAAGAAGAGTAATGGAGACAAGTGAGAAGTGGAGTGAAGAGGAGATTGGCCGTTAAGTGGAGTTAAGAGGGAGGGACATCTGCTATTTAAGGAGTAGAAATGGAAGCAACGAGGGGCACTTTTGGAACTTCACGTGGCTTTTAAAGAGAATTCCTCTTCCAATACACAAGTCACTGAATTCAGGTGAGGTTTGGACGGAAAATACCCATCCATCAAGTTTTTTACGGATCATGTCCCCATTGAGTGCGTTTAGAAATGTGGTCCTCTTCCAGTTAGTTTTCAAAAATGTATGGCACCCCTAGCAATTTTTTGCTCCTAATGTTGAATGCTTAGTTACTAAATTAACTTGGATCTCTATCACATGGACATAGATCACATGTCATAAAACCTAGGAATGAACCATTAGTAACCACGGTATTCTGTTGAAGGACCCATGGATATAATTATAATGTAATTTACATTGTTGGCCTAGGTACACTGTTTTAAAAAACCTAGGTTAACATATGTTATTACCCAGTATTGACACTCATGTAAGTAAATTTCATCTTTATTTGTTTTTAAATTTATTTTAAACCTAAGTGAAGTTGTGGCAGGCAGCTGTGGCGTGAGGTGTTATATAAGGTATTCATTAACATATTAACAATGACATGTATTGTCATGCGGAGTTGAAACAACCATTGTTTGACAATGAATTGCCTGATGGTTGTATTAATGATTGTTGATTGTAAACCCAGTCAACTAAATATTTTAAGCTACTGTTCTGCCCGGTGCAATGCTAGTTTAACATCCTTTTTATGTTTAAGTATCAGTAAATTAGTCAAGGAAACTAACGTTACAATCGTTATGGGTGACGAATATGTTATCACTCCTTCCAATGTGTTGGCGGGGCATGTGTTAATGCTACAGTCACACATGTGAACAAGTAATTGATTATGTTGCCCTATGTACCCGATATTAAAAAACCATATATATATAATAGTACCTTTCAACCTATGTCTACATGTGTCTCCGTAATGTTTACATGTTTGTTGGGTATGTTAGGCTTGGCTTGTGCGGATTGTTTCGTCGTTGCTATCATTAAAAGTTGTTCAGTGACAAATTAACAACCAATAGCAACGTCATGTGGATTTGCAATGAGTTAAAATATGTCGGAGAATTGCTTTGCGCTATGAGTGAAGATTGTTGAATGACATCCCAATTAAAAAAATATGTGAAAGTTTATTTATCCTCAATGTAATGCTAGTTTCAACCTCATGTCCACGTTAACATTTGTGTATGTCACAACAACTATCATCAATTTGGATTGATATATGTGATGAGTATGTAATGATTATGACCATTGTGTTTCTGTTGTATGTGTCACTCCAACATTCACACATGTCTGTCTATTACTTTACTTTGTTGTCCTAGGTATAAATTGAATTTAACAATGGACAACATTAACTACTAACAATTGTGTACGCTTGTGTTCGTATTATAAACATTTGTATTTGGTTAGTTGCTTAATATCAAAGTTCTGTTGTTTAAATAACATGTTAATTTGTTCAATTATTCAGTTTTAATAAAACAAAATTCGATGTCAAGGTCAACACCAAACTGATGAACACAGTTATAAAACTTTACAGATCTTGTGATTTTGTTTAACATGTATGTTGGTGCATAGTAACCTAGGTTTCTAGTTATGGTTACGGGGATATAGTTGTGTATGTTCCGTAAATATGTACAATGTTACAATAAGAAATTTTTCTTTATTAATGTGGTGGGACCATTCATATTTAATCCTTTTTGGTTTAATATTTATAACTTGTGTTTTCTGATGAATGTTCTTTGAATCAACCATTATTACAAACTGCCAATGGTCATTGAGGGATATTAGGGGAAATTCTATGTTCTTTGAATCAACCATTATTACAAACTGCCAATGGTGGTTACACCAGTTTCGGTGGAAGTTGCAAAGCACACTTCCTCCTTAAATAGAGATTGTTTACAAATTTGAAATGAGTGAAGTTTGCAAAAGCATATTGGGCGAAGTGTTTTATGGCGTTTTTCGATGTCGGAAGGTGGTGATATTCAACAATCTTGTCTTGAAATATACGGTGGTGTCAATCCTATTTGCAATCGGAAGGAATCATTTTACTGGATTGTAGATGGGGAAGAAATCGGTCAATATCTATTTCCCTTTACAGTAACTTATTTCTCGTGTATGCAAATGGAACTATTTAGACGTCATACGTGGTTTGAGTCATCTTGCATTTCAAAGGAGGATGTAAAAGATTTGGTACATACGGTTAATTAGTGAAGACCATTTCAATTTTGCTTTTTCTTGAATTCAATGTTCCAATACTAGATGAAAAATTCTTTGCTGTTATGTACATTGTTAGTGGTGTGGAACTATGTGATTTCGTTATTTTTGGGTATACTCTTTGTATACAAACTAAGTTTAATAGTCTTATTTTGAATGTAGACCGGCAAACGACACAAAGACAATGAGTCATCTAATGAGGGCAATATTAAGACCAAAGGACGCGCTAAGTCATCTGTTCATTCAGACACTGGCAGGCAGTGCAGGAGTTGTAGGAGAAAGGATAAGGGGAAACAAGTGATGTCCAATTCATCATCAGAGGGGGCCAATAGTTTTGCTGTACATGAAGTTGATCATGATGACAGCCAAAAACACAATGTAGAGGACATTCGTGTAATGCTGAGGAGTAGAGTATCACTTAAGATGTTGGCAAAACTGAGGAAAAGATTGGATGAGCATAATGTGGAGTTCATTAACTAGACTATGCTACGTCCTTTGTTGAGTTACCCAGTAATTGAGATGGACAGACATCTAGCACTGGCTCTAGTTAGGGCTTGGGTATCAGCGAAACGTGCATTTAAAATGGGCGCATCATTTGTTAACTTTATTGTGTTTGATGTTGCATTATTAACAGGACTTTCGGTCACTGGTAAGAAAGTCAACTTGGAACTTTCTGAATCCTTTACGAAATTTGGTTGGGAGATTAGGAAGCTTGAAAAAGAGGTTGGGAAAAACAACTGCATACAGGCAACATTGAGTCTTTGTGAAGCAAGTATGAAAAATCAATGTCTGCAAGATTTTCTGAGATATTTTGCCCTATACTGTTTTAGTGTAGTGTTGTTTCAGGGGTATCCGAACAAAGTAGCATGGCATATGGAGACATATGCTAATGAAGTTGAGAAACTTGGTGAGTATGCATGGGCAGACGCTGTCTGGCGATACATAGCCGACAGCCTAGGCGAGTTGAACAAGAAAATACACAAAATAAAGGAGGCATGATTGATTGGGTTCTGTGTGTTGTTAAAGGTATGTTAACCGACCATCATCTTATATATGTGTTTAGTACTTTTGATGGAAAAATTGGCCCCTAATACGAACTTCATTAAATCTGAATGTGAAATTGTACATATAGTGTTGGTTTTTTGAGCACTACCGTTCTATCAGCGACGTCACTTCTAAGGTCTTCCCCCCGTATATGTCGTTGAGCACGGGAAACCTCCCCAAAGTATTGAAGATGTATGACTGTAGACGTTGAATTTCGTCATTAATTTAGCGTCAAAAAATGTAAATTTATTGTAATTATTAGATGTTTTTATTTCTAGGAGTTTTGTAATTTTTAAGCGCCAAAAGAAATGTGGATGCAAACCAAGCCTTCAAGCCAAAATTTGATCCGAAACCCATAAAATTTCAGCCCAAAAACCCACAAAATTCAGCCCAAAAAGAGCATAAAACTGTCCGGACAGCATGCAGGCCACGCGGCCTGCCCGCTGGGAATCCGGATCCGTCTTCTTTCATCCGGGTCAAATGTTGACCTAAAAATGAGTGTTGGGTGCCGCTAAGCCACGCGGCATGCATAAAGGCCCACTCTCTCATTTTACCCTACTTCTCACTCTCACTCTCACTATAAATACTCCACGTACTCCATTCATTTTCTTCACCCCGAGTTGATCTAGGAGTATTGTCACTACGTCAACTCATTTCTTTCCTCCTCCTACACTCTCTACCCTTGCATCCGTGGCCTTTTGAAGTGCTTGATTATTAAGGTTAGAATGTAAATTTTATTCTTTCATTTTACTTAATTCATGCATGATTTATAAATGATTTGTGTGTATATGAATGTCATTGTGTTCATATTTCATCTCATTTTGTATGGCCTAAATGATAAAATTTGAAATGAAACAATAATAATTCTCTCTTCTTTTCCTTCTTTTAATTTGAAAACCGATCTAGTAGAGTCCGTTAGTTAATGGGCGAGTTTGAGAATTTTTATTCTCGGATTCGTAGCCTTACCCCCGAATCCGAATTTCATGGTTCGCGGTTTTGGAGTTACTTTTTTAAAGTGTATTAATTTTCTCTTAAAAATTAATTGGCGACTCCCTTTTGTTAATCTGATTTGTCTGTCTCACGATTTTTTGTTTCGGCTTTGAAACCTAAATTTTAGAGTGAAATTCGTGAAGAAGCGGATGAGGAAAAACGCATCGTGCACTGGCATGCCAAGCGGCCTGCCACTGTCATGGAGTCTTTGTCTAGGGCAATCTCTGGGTGGCGGAGGTTCTAAGCAGCCGCGAGACCACGCGGCTGCTTGCCCGACCAGTGGCTGCAGTCGATTCTTGAGACTAGTATTGTTTGCTTCAACTCTTCTCCTCGATTTTCCTTAATTCTTTTTTTTTTTTTGGTTTCGAGTCGAAATTTTAATCGTGAATATCCAAACAGTTAATAAAATTAAAAAATACACAATAAAAGAATTTCAATAAACCCATTAAAGAATAAGCAACCTCTTTCGATTCGTCACACCGTTTGGAAAATTTTCCTTTGGAAATTTTCACGGGTCCTACAAATGGCGACTCCACTAGGGACTTTACTTTAGAAGAGGGTAAAACTTGAAATTTCGGTTTTCAAAAGAAAAGGGTTTGTAAGGAATAGATAATTATTTGTTTTCTTTTCGATTTTTATTACTTAGTAGGCATTTTTGCATACGGGCCTACTTTTCAATTTTTTTAAATCGGGAAGAACCAAAAGGTACCGTTTAGGTTTCTAATCCTAAATTTCCCTTTCAGGTAAAGTGCGTTTATGACTTCGAGGAAATGAATTCCACATTTCAAGAAAATCATAACCCTTTCCCACTCATGAATTACTCCAAAATTTTAGGATTATGAATTTACATTTTCCCTTAAATTTTGCGAGAAACACACGACCCGTATTACTATGAACTCCATAGAATTTATGGCTCGTGCGAGACATGAGCATAGAAGCCTTTAGGAAACTTACCCTAAACATCGAACTTAGAACCATGGTTAGGTTTGTAGCACCCATTTGTATGCTGCGTGTTTTATGTCTTTTTTTGGCATGCTTCCCTTGTTTTTTATCTTCATGTAAAGGTTAGTCCAAAATGTGTATATGTTCCCCGGATATTATTCTAGCGTGGATAATAGTCAAAAGAAGTCAAAGTGGGCTAGCTTGACTTAAATCAAGAAAACCTCTCTTGGTGGACAATTCGAGGTGACAAGGATTGGCCCAAGATCCAAGGTTTGACTTTTTTCAGCCCAGAATAATACTCGACCCGCTAAGTGTTATCCATCCTTCATGAGATCTGAGCTAAGCGAGCTGTCAAAGGCTTAATGTGACTCGATGTGGCGAAGTTTGGATAAACATTTTGGCCCAAATATGCATCATTTCATCATCATAAGTTAGAGGTCTGCATGCAAGCCCAATAGTAGGGTGAGTCAGTCTTGAGTCAACATATAGGCATCCAAGTTTGCATATAGGATGGTTCATGTAGGTCCTTAAGTTCATGGCATGCATTGGGTTAGTAAGTGTACAAGCCAATTTTTGAACTCTCAACTTTCATACAGGCAAGATAGGACCCAAAGAACCAATAGTCAAGTCCTGGGCTAGAGTGGGATCTCGAAGGTTATCGAGCTTTTCACCAGTCACGTCGACACCGCCACGTAGAACTCTTCTCACTGTTACCGATACTAGTTCGGACACCTCTTCTCAGACCTCGCTAACTGAAAGTGATATCATTTCCATCCCACCCAACTTCATGGCCGAAAACAACATCAACAATGATTAGGAGGTTAATGACGGGCCCATTACCGCCCAACATCTTTCTGACCTACTGCAAGAGTTCCGTGGACTAATAAACACTCGGGCTAGCCAACAAGACCGAAGAACTGAAGGCCTCATTCAGGCCATTGAAAAGATCAATGAAAGATTGGGGATAGGAGCAGATGATGATGGAGACAACGATAGAAGTATCAACTCTGAGAAACCTGAAAATCGGGGTGAGCAATTCATGCCATTCCAAGACAGCAAGGTAGATAACCTCCAAAATATGTTGAGGGCAATCCCTATGTTACGAGATCACTTTCTAGACATTGGTTTGCCCAATGCACCTCGGGCAAGGCTTCAACACAAATTTTCGTTACCTAAAAAGAAGTTTAAGGCCACAGAGAACCCTACTCATCATGTGCGTAGTTTCGCTCGCATGATGGCCTTACAGGAGGTTGATCTTAGCTTGAATGCTCATATCTTTCCTTGGACATTAAGTGATAAAGTTTTGAAATGGTACTACACATTACCATTGGAAACTCAAGAAAATTGGGAGGCCATTTACAAAGCTTTTATCCAACAGTATACCACTAGCCAAGAAGCTGATATAACCATGTCTGATATGACGGCCATTAAGCAAGAAGAAGGAGAATCATTCATGAGTTATTATAACCGCTGGAGTGAACTGAAGGCCTTAGTGACTAACAAGGTAACCATAGACTATCATATCCAAGTATTTATACAAGGACTGAGGCCCAATTATGCTCGTTGGATGGACTGTCAATTAATTCCAGACTTTTTATCTCTGAAGAAGCTAGGACTAATGGTGGAGGCCAAAATTGAGAAGACCCCAGCTCCGTCTGGCTGGAAGAATTCCACTTCCACAAAAAGGATTGGTGGAACATCAAGTAACCTACCGAAGGCTGTTGAAACTCATATCGTCCAGAAGTTCACTTCATACACACCTATCGACACCACCTATACTGAAGCTTTAGATCGTCTCTTGAAGAAAGGGAAGATTGAACTTTCCCCTATCCGGGCCGAACCCGAGATAAAGACCAAAAGTTGGGATGCTAGCAAATTCTGTAACTATCATCGCATGCGGGGCCACGACACTAAGAGGTATTACGCCCTCAAGAATGTTATAGAGGAAATGATCCGAAACCGGACATTGCCCTTACCTAAGGCGGCCCTCAATAACAAGAACAACCCATTCGGGGTTGCCATGATCGCTGCTGACAAGGTCGATTGGGACCCTACTGACTTCATCACTGATGTAGGGACTCCAAAACCCAAGGCTTATATACTAACTTGGTTAAACATCAACGGAATTCGGGACAGTGAAGAGGAGGATGTGTACCAAACTGACGAGGGAGATGTATATCAGGCTGACTTTTGGGATGTTGATCCCAAAGTTCACATCGAGAAGGTCATCCCTAAAGTTGCGTCCCTCAAAATCAACCAAGAAAAAGATCTTACCCGTGAAGCCAAGCAGCCGAGAAGGACCCCTAACCAAGAAAGCAATCAACTCAAGATTACTCCTAGCTAAGAGAAGCATCAACCCGATGTCACTCCCAAGGTTAAGCAAGGTGATACTGCCTTTCTTACTAGGTTGGGGAGAATCAACCAAAGAAATCCTACTCCCCCACCACCTGTTACTGTTGTCCCTACACCTCAGAACACACCATCAACTGAGGAAAATCTTGTAGAGGACGCACTTCTTAGACAGTTCAAGAAAACCAAGGTCGACCTCACAATTTGGTAGTTGCTAAACACCTCCCAATCTCACCGACACTCTTGAATGCTTTGAACCAGATCCAGGTTTCCTCAGACACACCACCTGAAGACATTGTTGCTTTTGTAACCACACCAAGGCATGCTATCACTTTCGGAGATGAAGATTTGCCTAAGGAAGGGCCAAGCCACAATAAAGCTTTATATTTAACAGTCATGTGCTCAAACAAAGTTGTCCCTCTGGTGCTAGTGGACAATGGGTCCGCTGTCAATATATGCCCATGGAGGACAGCACAAAAGCTGGGTATCCAACACCACCACTTGACCCAACAAACTGTTCAACTTAGGGCCTATGACAACTCTCCAAGGAAGACCTTGGGATCTGTGATATTACCAATAACTATGGATTATGTGACGCGCAATATCGAATTCTTGATTATTGACATTCCGATCTCATTCAACATGTTGTTAGGCCGACCTTGGTTGCACGAGAACAAGGCAGTAGCCTCGACTCTACACCAAAAGGTGAAAATGATTGTCCGGAGGCAAGTTGTCACCATCCGTGGCGAAGAAATCTCTGCGATCATCACTGCAACAACACCCGTGTTGGAAGTTGAACACAACTCAAGGGATGAAGAGTTTCACAACTTCGAATATGTAGCCCTGTTGAGTATGGACGAAGCTCGCTTTGATTTTGATCCTTACTCCAACCTTAAGATCAACGCGATCTTGAGAAATATGAGATATTTCCTAGGGCAGCCCCTGGGGGACCCAAGCAAAAAGCCAAATTTCCCACTACTGATACCGAGGAGTTACTACTCATTTGGCATTGGATACACCCCAACTGAAGAGGAGCTTAGACTCGCTAAGTGGTCAGTCACTAGAAAGAAAAAAGTGGATGACCTATCGCCAATCTTTGAAACTAAGCCTTACCCTTTGACCCTCAACGGGCAATGGGTGAGAGAGGGGGATGACTTTCCCTACTATGGATTCCCAGAACCATACTACTTGAAGGACTAAGGCATTCAAGTGGATGGCCTGGAAATTTTCAACGACTACATGGTTCTAGAGGATGGAGACTTTATCCCAAGTAGGGAGAAGAAATCTCCTCTTGAATGGACCCATCTCGTCGGGAGCAATATCTTTGGAATGTTGTTTGGTTGGGAAGCTAAAAACAAGGAGGATCCTACTAACGTCCTAGTCACTACACTCTCTAACCCGGGATTTGACCCAAGCAAGCTGATCACTGAAGACGGGAGTTGCCGCGAAGTCTCTTGGGTCGACATCGAAGTTGGAAAGGAGATCATTGTAGCCTTAGGAGAGCCTGTCAAGTTTGTCAAGTCTGGTCCTAGTTTCCCTTTCGTTGAGTCTGGTCCTAGTTTCCCTTTCGTGGAGTTTGGGTCGACATCGAAGTTGGAAAGGAGATCATTGTAGCCTTAGGAGAGCCTGTCAAGTTTGTTAAGTCTGGTCCTAGTTTCCCTTTCGTTGAGTTTGGTCCTAGTTTCCCTTTTGCTGAGTCTGGTTCTAGTTTTCCTTTTGTTGAGCCTGGTCTTGGGTTCCAATCTAAGTCTGTTGGGGTTGTTCCTGAGTCTGCTTTTGATGTACTTGCTTCTGAATTCAATAAGATGAACAAGTTTGCTTACTCCTCTTCTTATCCCCAACCCCTGAACTGTTGTGCCAATGATGATGTTGAGTTAAAGGACTAGAAATAATTAATAAAAGTTGTTGAAGTACATGAAAATCACACGCCAATAATGGAGGAAACAATAAGCATTAATATAGGAACTTGTGAAGAACCTCGAGAGTTGAAAATTGGGAAATCCTTAAGCCTAGAAGAACAGTTGGAATACACCAAGCTTCTTATAGAATTTATTGATGTTTTCGCTTGGTCTTACGAGGACATGCCAGGGATAGACTGAGAAATTGCCGAACATTCTATTCCCCTTTACCCAAATGCCAAGCAGATAAAAAAGAAGCTTAGAAAGATGAGGCCAGATTGGTCTCTCAAGATAAGAGATGAAGTAATAAAACAGGAGAAAGCTAGTTTCATTAAGGTGGTTGAATATCCAGAGTGGTTAGCCAACGTCGTTTGGGTACCTAAGAAGGACGGGAAAGTCAGAATGTGTGTCGACTTTAGAGACTTAAACAAAGCGAGTCCTAAAGACGATTTTCCTTTACCTCACATCGATATTTTAGTTGACAACACATGCGGTCATGAATTGTTATCCTTTATGGATGGATACTCTGGGTACAATCAAATAAAAATGGCAAAGGAAGATATAGAGAAAACCTCATTCACCACACCATGGGGGACATGATGCACAAAGAAGAGGAGGTATACGTTGATGATATGATAATCAAATTTAAAAAACGAGCAGAACACACTGCTAGTTTAAGGAAATTCTTCCTTCGACTTAGGAAGTACAACATGAGACTAAACCCCCAAAAGTGTGCCTTCGTTGTCATCTCCGGCAAATTGCTCGGTTTTGTGGTTAGCTCATGAGGCATAGAGGTAGATCCCACCAAAATCAAGGCCATCCAGGACCTGCAACCTCCTAAGACTGAGAAAGAGATTAGGGGTTTCTTAGGAAGAATTCAGTACATAAGTTGATTCATCTCAAAATTGACTATGATCTGCGAGCCCTTATTTAAAAAACTGAAGAAAGGGACAAAACTAGAATGGGACGAAAAATGTCAAGAAGCCTTTGAGAAAATCAAAGAGTACTTGACGCATCCACCAGTATTGATGCCACCTGTACCAAAGGAACCATTGCTCCTTTACCTTACCATCACCGACTCCGCCATGGGGGCTATGCTAGCTCAAAAGGTTGGAGGCCAAGAGAGAGCAATTTACTACTTAAGTAAGAATTTTTTAGAATACGAGACCCGCTATGCAAAAATAGAAAAAATGGCACTTTGACGGCGCATCCAACCAAAAAAGAGCGGTGTCAGACTTCTTAGCTGATTCGCCTTCCAATGAACCTCCTACAACTGAACTAGAATTTCCCGATGAACGAGTCTTCCACACAGATGAAGAAACATGGGAAATGTACTTTGACGGCGCATCCAACCAAAAAGGTTGTGGAGCAGGAGTCATCCTAGTTTCACCAGAAGGGGCACACACACCAATATCGGTTAAGCTAGACTTTGGGGTCACCAACAACGCCGCTGAATATGAGGCATGTATCATCGGATTACAAGCTGCATTAGAGATGAATATCAAAAGATTAAGGGTCTCGGGAGACTCCAATCTTGTCATTAATCAGGCCAACCATAATTAGAAAGTGCGGGATGAGGACATGGCTACTTATCAAGCATATCTCACTAAACTCACCGAGAAGTTCGACCACATTACATTCACACATCATAAGAGGGATGATAATGAGTTGGATGATTCCTTGGCTAAACTCTCTTCGCTGGTAGCCATCCCTGCTGGGATAAAATCTATGCCAATAGAAATACACCGGAGATCTGAACTGGCATATGTGCACTCCTTAAAAGTATGTGAAGTTAACCCTGACTGTTGGTACATATATTTGACAAAAGGAGAATATCCTGAAGGGCTTGAGCCTAGAGCCCAAAGAGCTATCCGACTTATGGCAGCACAGTATTGCATAATTCAGGATAAACTCTACAAGAAAACAAGTATGGGGTTAAATTTACTTTGTGTTAACAAAGAAGAAGCTGAAAAACTCATGGAGTCTATACATAGTGGAGAGTGTGGCCCACATATGAATGCGAGGGTGTTGAATAAAAGGATCCAAAGAGCTGGCTATTATTGGACTACCATGGAAGCCGATTATCATGCCTTTGTGAGAAAGTGTCTCAAATGCCAGATATACACAAACCTGCAACATCAACCACCCACTTATCTCACGACCTTAACTTCTCCATGGACATTCTCAATATAGGGAATAGATATCATCGAGAAAATTTCACCTACTGGCACCGGAGGACATGAATTCGTGTTGGTAGCTGTGGATTATTTCACAAAATGGGTAGAAGCAGCATCTTATGCCAAGATCACTTCAAAACGTGTGGCAAAATTCATTCAGCAAAATATCATTTGTAGGTATGGGTTGCTACATGAAATAATAAGTGATAATGGGAGACATTTTATGAAAGAGGTCACTGAATTACTAGAAAAATACAAAATACGACATCATCACTCATCAGTATATCGACCTCGGGCCAATGGGATCGTTGAAGCAGCCAATAAGTCATTGACTAGAATCATTCAGAAAATGGAAGTAACTTATAAAGATTGGCCGAATAAGCTACCCTTCGCTTTATGGGGGTACCGAACATCAATTCACACCGCAACTGGGGCTACACTATACTCCTTGGTTTACGGGATGGAGGTGGTATTACCCATTGAGATAGCGATTCCTTCACTAAGGATAGTCGCTGAAAGTCAAATTCCAGAAGCGGAATGGGCCAGGGCCCGTTATGATGAATTAATCTTAATTGACGAATGAAGGTTAAGGGCCATGCATAATGTCCAGATATACCAAAATAGGATTTCAAGGGCTTTCAATAAAAAAGTCAAGCCTAGAAACCTTAAAAAAGAAGATTTGGTTTTGAAGGAGATGAGAGCGCCAGTTCAAGACCCTAGAGGGAAGTTCAAACCAAATTGGAAAGGTCCATATGTTATTAAGACCATCCTCCCTGCAGGTGCTGCAATTTTGGTCACTCCCGAGGGTGAAGAATTAACCCAACCAACTAATATGGACCGATTAAAGAAGTTCTATGCTTAAGATTTGAGTGACACAACTAAGCAACTGGATTCGGCCCAAAAACTTAGTTTATGCTAAAAAAGGAGAGATGAATTACGATGGCCTTATTCTGCTTAGGCAGATACGTAGGAAACCCACCATGGGCTCGACCCAAACTTTGATTCAAACTTTAGATGGGATGTTATCGTTCGGGGTTTATTTGGCATGATAATAATACAGTCGAAGATCCAAACAGTCGGACCTGCAAGCCACGTGGCATGCCAATCGCACCCATTGAGGCCCAGGCAAATTTCCCTAACAGAAAGTCGACCATACAGCCTAGCATACCACGCGACATGCAAGTCGTGCGCAAAGGAAAGCGGAATCAACATAGTTTCGGGATGAAGGTTATTAGTAGGCATATTCGAGACATAAGTATTTAAAAGAAATTTTGTACGCTTTGAATGTGCTAAATACTCTAAATATTTCACTAATAAAGAAAGAAAGTTAAACATATGCTTTAGTTTCCTCCAAATAAAAAGATGCAAAAGGAAATAATGAGCACACCTAAAAAAACAAAACAAAAAAAAAACAAAAAAACAAAAAACAAAGTCCTAATGAGCATGCAAGCACTAACTTGCAACTCTTTATTCTCAACATCAACTAAAATACTAAAAACATTGGCCAACAAATTCAATCTTGTTTTTATTTCTTATTCGGATCAATGTTTTCCATGGCTTTCCCACCACTATCAGAATCTTTCTTTGTCCCACTAGGACCAACATTCTTATCTTGAGGGGGAGGGCGAGTTCTCTTCTTTCTCTTCTCCCGGTAGACCATGGGTTGTTTACCTTTACGCTTTTTAGAAGATTGAGGTGCAACTCTTCTAGGGGTATGGTGAGACTCCCTAATAGTCAAAGGAGGCAAAGCAGGACCTCTGGTAGAAGTTTTGGTCGAAGCTTTAACTCGTCCCGATTTCTCGATCTCCTCATGTCCGGGATGTGCAAATCCTAATATGTCGAATACAGAAAGTTGACTCTTTTTTGTCTTCCTCCTTTAACCTCTTCCTCTCCTCTGGGTTTCTCTCTATTATCCATTGTTTATAAAACGGAGTCACATAGGTAGAAAAGACATCTTCTTTGCTCAAAGGAGCCCATACAGTAGGAAGACTCCCCCAGTAACGAACCCAGCTGCTAATTAAATTTTCGCTAATCGAGGGAACATCAAGGCTTTTGCAGTCGACATCGGGAATAGTTTGCTTGTGTCCCATCTGCCTCATTACCCTAACTGGATGGTAATAGGTCACATGGGTTAAGCTAGGCAAGCGCACATGAGTCACTCCACGCTTGGGGCAAACATAGTGGGACACTTTCCACCAATGCACCCACCACTCCATCAGGGGTCCCTTCTTCAGACGCTTTACCCACGAACTCACTGATTCCTTCTCATCATAATGCTTTTTTCGTTGGCAGAAGCGATGGGCTTGCTTGTCGATTTCAGACTCAGGCTCAGCAATTTGTCTTAAATGCTCCATCAGCCTTACCTAAAAAAAAGAGCTTTGTAAAAAAAAACGTAACCTGAAAGGAAAAGTCAAACTTTTACCAAACAGGTGCAAAAAAAAAAAGAAAAGAAAAAGAAGACCAAAAAAAAAGAGACGAAAATCGCGCAGAACAGATGCAGGCCACGGGGCATGCACTGTCAGGAAGAAATCAGATTATGCTCAAAACGGCTTTTGCGGCTGGCTGAATTAACAGCCATGCTACGCGGCCTGCTCCATATCCAGCGGGTAATTTTGAAGTCGTACCTGCAGTAACAAGGGGCTACCGCGCCAATTTGCCTCCGGGTCTTCAACATCTAACCCCATAAACATTTCGCCAATAACCATGGGGATGGGATTTCTACCACTCCTCATGCCCTCCAACACATTAACCAAGAAAAGTGGAGCAGTGTCGGATCCTCCATGATAGAACAGAAATTGGCCAAGCATACAATAGGCAATTTCCCCAGTCCTAATTTCAGGGCCTAGTTGTAGGGTTTCTGGGGCTTGGAAGTGTTCAACTAAAGCCAACAAGTGAACCCTATTACCGATTAAAATACTACCAAGAGCCTTTTCAGACAATTTCAGCAGCCTAGCAAATTTTTGAGGCAAATTCTCAAAAGGTGTCGGTAATGCAGGGGGGTGCTAATTGATCTATACCTAAGATAACACTCCATTCTTCGACTAAAAAGCATAGTTCAACCTCCCGAAGCGGAAAACATGAAACTTTGGGTCCCATAAATATACAGCCGCATGCAGAAAATCCCAGTACATGCGCACTTGTTTCAAGTTAAGAAGAATGGAAAGTTTATACCTTTCGAGTTCTCTTTTTCTACTTTCGACATAACACTCATCCACACGCTCAGTTTTTTCTCGAACGTCATACTTGGAGGATGAAAACAAAAGCAGTGCGAAGAAAGTACTAGGGATTCCCGAAAGAAAGGAGTGCACGATTGGTTGCAGACCACGCGACCTGACTATAAAAAGCATAGGCTGCGCGAAACCCTAAAAAAAAATTCCGAGCTAGAGCAGGCCACGTGACATGCCCTAGCCCGAATCCGGATTTTTGGTGTTTCAATTCCTTTAAGAAGCCTAGTTGTGATGATCCATGCCACGCGATGTTACAAATAACTTGTGCTCGTCACGACCCAGTTCTAATCATTGTATGGGCTATTTTTGACCTGTCATGAAATTTTAATAAAAATCGCTTTGACACTTAGGATTTCATTTTTTTATTATTTGTTTTTTTTGGGAGTGGAGGCTGATCGCACCACATGCATTGCATAATTTGTGACATAAAAAATAAGTAAAAAATAAAATAAAATATAATAAGAAGCGTAAGCATTGCATTAAGCATTACATAGAGTCAACATTACATAAGTCGCAACGAGTCTCATACATTCTTGCATAAATTTTTTTTTTTGTTTTGTTACATAAGCATTGCATATATGAGACTGCAAGCATATCCCCTCCCTCCTAGTTGCGAGAATAATGAGAAGACTCAAAGTAGGGATAACTAGAGCTTGGACCACCTTGGTCGGGGTTCTGGTCTCCTTGGCCTGATTGTGGATCGAAAAATTACCAGTCGGTACAATAAAGTAAGGATCATCGTCTCGTGGAGGCGGAGAAAGGTTACCTTCCTACAAATAGAAGACAAACATTGGTTTAAAAAAAAATAGCTGAAACTGGGGGCTATTTTTTAGAAATTTTTGCAAGAAAAATTTAAAATAAGAATGTCATGACGTTCAAATGTTAAATTCCACTTCAGAGATTGATATCAAATTTGAGCTTCAAGATCATGTTTTAAATGTTGAAATTAACGTTCCCAAAATCATGACTTGAAAATTATTATTGAAAAGGTCTTTTAAGAAAAATTTAAAATAAGAGTATTTGATGCTCAAATTTTAAATTCCACTTTAAAGACTATACACAAATTTTATGAGCAAAATTTGGGATATCTAGAACTCCAAAATTGGTGTCTAGAATTCTAAATTCCACTCTAAAATTTTATGTCCGCCTTTTACAAAACAAAGTCGTCAAAATCATAAGCAAATTTTTCGATTAAAGAAACTGAGAATTTATTTATGTATTCATCGTTCTTGGTCTTAAAATTAAAATTTACGAGTATGATGTTCCAACATAGAAATTCCCCTCTTATGAAAAAAAAAAAATCCAATTGCGAATGACGACATTTTTCATTAAATTCCCCTCTTATGAAAAAAAAATCCAATTGCGAATGACGAAATTTTTCATTATTTCAATTTTGAATTCCACTCTATAATGTTCGATTTACACCCAAGAAATATTATATATTTCAAATGAGAAAAATTAAAAGACTCTTAATACTTGAGACTTTTAATTATACTCTATGAAATAAAAATCAATGGGTTGTAAAAAAGTTGGGTCGAAAAATTCCAGGTAGCAATAGAACCCGCGGCGCCACAACGCCAGGCCACGCGGCCTACTCCTGTCTAACAGATTCGCTGGCAGAGCCTGTTCGGGTCCAGTTTTTTTACTTGATTTTGGCCCTGTATCAATAATATTTCTGTACCTAACCCCAGATTCAAGTATGGTCTACGCAACTAAATAAATTTGAAGCACAAATTTTGACATTATAATAGCTAAAAACATGCATGTTTGGGAGTAAAAAGCCACGAACATCACAGGTTATATTCTCAAATTTGACATTTTTTAAGCTAAATATCAACATTCCAAACACGAATACTAGCTAAAAAACATCAAATGGAAGCTTGAAATTTCAAGTATTTGAAGAAGCACTCACCCGCATTGAAGATATTCGAGACCACACATGATGTTTTGCTCCTTGGGTAAGCCGGTCCGGGACAAAAATGGCCTTTGGGGTACCATTCCTTTGTAAAAAAAGAAACCATTATGCGGCCATCCGTGAGCATTTGAAGTGACATACAGTTGAGTCATGTTGGGTTGAGGCATCAGAATTGGGGTTGAAAGGTGAAGAGCTTTGAAGTTGAGAGGCAAAATTAAACAAATGATTACCGAACAACACCACCAAACCACGCGATTTGAAGCACAAGCATGAGTGTTATGATGCCAAGAGGACAAAGATGGGACACAAGCACAAACAACCGCTGAACAACAAACTGCGTGGTATGATCATGATTCACTGGCTGTGAACGGTTGATGACTTGGACTACATTGAATTCATTGTCAATTTGAATGACATCTGCACTTTCTAATAAAAAGTCATAACGGTCAAAATTACAACCCGAAAATTTATTCGGGTATGATTTACATCTTCGAAAATTTATTCGGCTACGATTCATAGCTCCGAAAAATCATCAAGACATAATTCTCGGTCCAAGAAATTTATTGGAGCATTGCTGTTAGTTCAGAAAATTTATTTGGCCTCCGTCACAAAGACCAGAGGATAATTATTCATGCACCGTCATTCAGCTCAGAGTAAATTATTCAACTTTCGGATATCGCATCCAGCTTAGAATAAATTATTCAACATTCGGATATCGCATCCAGTTCAGAATAAATTATTCCAACTTTGGATATCACATCCAGCTCAGAATAAATTATTCGATCATCAAGAACGACAACAGATATTGCATTTATGACATTTGCAGCAAAGGATACCGCATCCAAACCGACAATATATATCGCATCTACGTCATCTTCAGCAAAGGATATCACATCCGCTCGGACAACAGATATCGCATCTACGTTGTTGTTAGCAAAGGATATCGCATCCGCCGCGAAAATAGATATCGCATCTACATTATCAAGATATCGCATCCACTTTCGAGACAACGAGTCTCGTCATTCTCAAGTCATTAGGATATCGTATCCGCCTTCGAGACATCGGGTCTCATCCTACACATATAGTTAGGATATCGCATCCACCTTCGAGACATAAGGTCTCATCCTACACATATCATCAAGATATCACATCCACTTTCGAGACATCGAGTCTCGTCATTCTCAAGTCATTAGGATATCGCATCCGTCTTTGAGACATCGGCTCTCATCCAACTCAGATAAAGACATCAAGATATCGCATCTGCTCTTGGGACACCGTGTCTCACGTCATCATCAGAAAATCGTGAACCATCAAGAACTACTCTGATCATCGTCTTACCTAGACTCGATCAAAGTGGGGGCTATCTGTAGACGTTGAATTTCGTCATTAATTTAGCATCAGAAAATGTACATTTATTGTAATTATTAGATGTTTTTATTTCTAGGAGTTTTGTAATTTTTAAGCGCCAAAAGAAATGTGGATGCAAACCAAGCCTTCAAGCCAAAATTTGATCCGAAACCCATAAAATTTCAGCCCAAAAACCCACAAAATTCAGCCCAAAAAGAGCATAAAAATGTCCGGACGACATCACGGGCCACGCGCCTGCTGTGATCGGATTCGTCTTCTTTCATCTGGGTCAAATGTTGACCTAAAAATGAGTGTTGGGTGCCGCTAAGTCACGCTGCATGCATAAAGGCCCACTCTCTCATTTTACCCTACTTCTCACTCTCACTCTCACTATAAATACTTCACTTACTCCATTCATTTTCTTCACCCCGAGTTGACCTAGGAGTATTGACACTACGTCAAATCATTTCTTTTCTCCCCCCACACTCTCTACCCTTGCATCCGCGGCCTTTTGAAGTGCTTGATTATTAAGGTTAGAATGTAAATTTTATTCTTTCATTTTACTTAATTCATGCATGATTTGTAAATGATTTGTGTGTATATGAATGTCATTGTGTTCATATTTCATTTCTCTCATTCTCTTACGCTCATATTTCATCTCATTTTGTATGGCCTAAATGATAAGATTTGAAATGAAACAATAATAATTCTCTATTCTTTTCCTTCTTTTAATTTGAAAACCGATCTAATAGAGTCTGTTGGTTAACGGGCGAGTTCGAGAATTTTTATTCTCAGATTCGTAGTCTTACCCCCGAATCCGAATCTTATGGTTCGCGGCTTTGGAGTTACTTTTTTAGAATTTATTAATTTTCTTTTAAAAATTAATTGGCGACTCCCTTTTGTTAATCTGATTTGTTTGTCTCACGATTTTTTGTTTCGGCTTTTTGAAACCTAAATTTTAGAGTGAAATTCATGAAGAAGCGGATGAGGAAAAACGCATCCTGCACTGGCATGCCACGCGGCCTGCCAATGACATGGGTGTCTTTGTCTAGGCGATCTGGGTGGCGAGGTTCTGGATAGGCGAGACCACGCTCGCTTGCCACACCGGTGGCTCGGTCGATTCTTGAGACTACTATTGTTTGCTTCAATTCTTCTCCTCGGTTTTCCTTAATTCTTTTTTTTGGTTTCGAGTCGAAATTTTAATTGTGAATATCCAAACAGTTAAAAAAATTACAAAATACACAATAAAAGAATTTCATTAAACCCCTTAAAGAATAAGCAACCTCTTTCGACTCGTCACACCGTGGGACACTTGGAAAATTTTCCTTTGGGAATTTTCACGAGTCCTACAATGACCATGATACAAAAATTTCCAAGTCAAGAGGTACAATGAAATGTCTAATTTATCGTCATAATCATTGTTCCTACTTTCATAGACAAAACTTTCGTTAATTTCCGGCCATTGTCAATATTGTATGTAGATAGTAACAATACTGATGCCAATGGAACATGAGGTATCAGAGAAGGTTGTGTATGACTTCATGACACTTACGAATGGAAGCAGCATGTAGAGGAAGCACAGGTATGTATTCAGACCGAATCCATGTTTCTCAAGAGTGTAAATCAGTAGTTACGTTTATGAGATTCATGAATGGAGGCGAGGTCACATATTTAATTCTAAGTTACCATTAAGTTAGTTTCATTATCAATGCTACGTATCCGTTATCTACTATTTGGTCATTATTGAGCAACAATTATATTCCACTCATATTTATCATCTACATCAAACCATTGAGTAGTAGTTGTTGATTTGTGTCCAACTCGAACGGATCCTTTTATTAAAAGATCATTACAATGCTATCATACATGTTATACAAAAAAAAATGTACGGACCGACTAATACAATGCTTTAAACATGCGACACTTCACCGTTGGAAAATACTTCACAAATAAGGGCTACATATTGGTAACATAACCACCACAATTTTTTTTGTCACTTGTCTGCAGGAAAATCTGGAACCAGCAAAAGTGCCTCGAAGGGCAAGGGAAAGGGAAAAGGATTTGACATTGCAAGTTAATTTGTTAGAGAAGCAACTTCAGGCAATGACAAAGAAGGTTAAATCCTTGGAAAACAATTTGAAAGAGGCGTCTATGTTGGAAGTGTTCCGACAATGTTCAAATACAACCGCGTACTCAAACCAACGTAGCACAGTGGTTGATGTCTTTGCTAGAAGATCTCTTAATCGGTGATTGAACAGTTCAATCACAATTGTGATAGTTGGTCCCACAGGATCACACTAGCCAGTACCCTAAGGCAAGAGTATGTTAGAAAGAAGGCCGGATCAATAAGGGATTGAACCAGGGTGGTCGAGATACCGCAAAAGGGGGCAAAGGAGGACACCACGAAGGTGGCAAGGGCCACCACGGTCCGTGGTGCCCTGCCACGATCCGTGGCTGCCCCCTGGGTTGTAGTTTTGGTTCTGGTGCCCACCACGGTCCGTGGTGGGGTACACAGTCCGTGGTGGGGTACCAGAGTCCGTGATGATTCCCAGACGCGCGTCCCACATCGGAAATGAAACCTCATTTTCCCCCTTCTCTCTCCTATATATATGGGTTCCCCCTTGAGTGGAAATTGTCTTTCCAATCCCAAGCGGCCATTTATAAAGGCTATCTCTATTTTGAGATTTAAGGGATATCGGGAAAAGCTTTCATTTGAGAGTTCCTGGTTTTAGCGGTCTCGGGGTGATTCCCGGGAAACCGCCCTAAAGGGGAAGGACGAGCTGTATTTGATACGGTCCAACATACTCTTTTGACTCTGGTTTGACCGGGGTTAAAACAATCTAGCAGCCGTGCCGAAAGGTGCTGCGCGAACCTTTTGTGGAGGATTCCTCTTTTGGAATCTTCTACTTGGAGTTCCTTTGACGCCGGCGCGTTCAAGAGTACAAGGTTGACCGAGGCGTTTCTATTTGAGGGACCTATGGTAATAACTAAACCCCTACTATTTAGTTTATGTTATTTATTGTTTAGGATTAGTTTAGATTAGGTGCGAATACTAATAGTTAGGATTCCTATTCTACCCCTAATTGGGGTGGTCCCGGTTAGGATCGGGCCCACCTAATCCGTGAAACCCCGGGGTCCTTCGAATAGATAAATATGGGAGGCCAAGGATCCATTAACTACTTAGGGTTTGAGAAAACCCCAAATTAGAACTCAAGAACAAACTCTATTTTTAGGGTTTTTGGGAGATCAAGACCACAACAACAATAATAAAGAGATATGACTAATTAAAGAGTAAAACTCACCAATTAGCCTAAGAACCTCAAGAAGGTAGCAAGGATTCACCACTAGCACCCACACTTGAAACTGCAAAAATTTCCACTCAAGAGATTGTAAGAAAACACACCAAACTCACATGAATAAAACGAAATTGACTAATTAATCCACCAAGGATTAATCTTAATTACAAGGGTTTCAAATACCCTAAAACTCACAAAGTGTTCTTTGGCTAAACCTAAAACTTAATGTTCAAAAGCTAGCTCTAAAATGGAGGGGAATACAAAATATATAGGAAAGGAGGGGGGCAAAGTCGCGACATTTTCTGAAAAAAAAGGATGAGACGCTGCCAGCATCTCAGAGGCACCACCAGCCTCTCAAACAGGCAGTGGGGGCTGGAAAACAGCATAAGGCGCGGCCAGTGCCTGGCTGGGCACACCAATTTTCTGCAGATTTCTAACGCGCATAGCTTTCTCGTTTTAACTTCAATTTGGCGATATAATATATCGATGAAAAGCTCTCAGTGTATTCTATAATCTCACCAAATTTCAAGTCAATCGAAGTTGTATTGAAGGAGTTATGATCGAAATTGTGAAGGTGTGTATTTTGCTTGTACCCAATTTCGCCCACTTTCTTCATTTTTCTTCAACTTTACTCCTCCAACTTGGCCTTGACTCCATCTTAGGTTTTTCCTAGCTTTTCTAAACGGTCGATTTGAGACCCAAAAAGTGACCGAACTCGGGTAGGGAAAAGTGAGCCCGATCCCTCCATTGTTATTATCTCCGATGTGAGGGACTTCCAGGAATTATGGATCAGACTCCCCTTGTTGGAGAAGAGTTGTCCTCAACTCTTAGGGGTAGATTCCATGGAACTTCTCATGCATTACTAACCCATTGTAAAGTAGCCCCATAAGCTCCAAAATAACTATGCTCATTACTCCACACTTCTTAAAGGTGTAAGAGTTTTTGAAGAAGGTAGTACGTTGATCTTTAAAGTACCTCTTCTTCCCAACCCTAGCTCTCATGAGGTGATTGAAGTCCTCAATGTAGTCATCGATAGAGAATCCAGGGATGTGGAACTGTACCAAAGAGATCCCGACATCCTCAACTTTGAAAGTACCTTCGCAAGGGGCCAAACAAGCAAACCCAACACCATAACCATCATCCATGAAGTAGAGCTTGGTGGGAGGCTTGTTTTGAGTGGGTGTGGGACATGGGAGGGTACTAGGAACTTTTAGTGGAGTTTGGGAACACACATCCTCATTAGGTTTGCTACAAAGTAAGGACAAAGCAAGAGGTTGCTTGTCCTCACTAGAAGCACTCTCTCCCCGTGTTTCACTCTTGAGGAGGAGGTTTCTCAACTCACTTCCGGTCCTAGGTTCGTTTATTGTCTGGGCTAAGGATGATGGTGGCTCCAATGGAGGAGGTAAGATGGGATTTTGGGAACAACACAACTGGTATAGAGGGACACCAATGTAGCATCGGGGTAGTGAAGGTGTATTAGCAAAATAACAACCAAGCAAGACCCTACCACTAACCATGCCATCATAATCAACATGCCAACAAGCAACATCCAACAACCAATATCTCTCAAAGATCATGCATGACTCACCCAAAGACCTCACACCATATCCACCCAAATATGATTCAATGAATTTCATCGAGGAGTTTTTGATTACCTCACTCTTCACAAGAGGACGAACTAGAGTGTCATTCTCATGGTGAGTGGGGTAGTCAAATACGACACCTCCATTAATTTTCTTCGGATTTCAGGCTTGAGGCTCCTCAATTTGTTGCAATGATATGAACAAATGAGCTTCTTCTTGAGCCTCTTCAACAAGTATGAGAGGAAGATCAAGGTCGATGTTCTCATCCTCCTCTTGGCATGGAGCTTCAACAATGTCTTCAATGGCCTCACAAGGGACAAGGGAAGTTCCCTCGTAGGGCCTGAGATTGATCTTTGCTTGCTCAACTTCTACATGCCCATCAAGTGATGAAATGGACTCATGGCTAACCTCTGGCTCCCCTTATTGGATGTCTCCTTTTCCTTGCAATGGAGACTCAAGAGATGAAGGATTGAATCTCCATCCTTCAAGTAACATTTGGCGTTGAACCATTGAGTCGTTCAACTTGTTGCATAAGTTGTGCTATAGTGGGCTGGGGACTACAGTAGATGAGAGTCCCTTCCAAACGTTGTTGTGATTATTCATCATCAATTTTTGGGTACAATCAAATCAGTTTTGCATATCAAGAATTCGTTGCATGAGTTGAGTCATGGTAGGTTCGGGTGGGAGAATAGGGTGAGAGGGGGAAGCTTTTCTTCCGGCATTTTGACTCGACAAAGAGGGCATTTTGCAGAGCTGAGGGATTTGATGGGCTAAGGTAAAAATGAATGGATGAGGCTTTAGGTTCTTTGTGGTTAAGGGAATTTTGTAGAGTTTAGAGAGGTTAAAATTTTTGTGGCGAAAACATTGGGTGTTACCGGCAATGGGGGATGCACAAATCAATGTCTAACCAATGTTCAAGCAACAACAACACTACCACAAGATTTACCACACAAAGACAAGTATCAAACTCAACAAAATCAACAAACTCAACCTTTACACATTCATGGAGGTAGCATGAACATTCACCAAAACCCAAATCTCAACCATAAAGCTCTCTCCAGGAACTCTCCCAAAATTGCAACCCAAATCAACTCCAAACAATGAAATTTCTCAACAAATCACTTCCAGCAACAAGATGGCTTGAATAGTATTCACTTGGGTACCAAAAATCACAACAAATTCAACCCAAACATGCCAAAATCCAACAAAAACTCGAAATAGAACACAAAATTCTGGGCAAGTTCAACTTCAAAAATCAACTTAATACTCAACAAATACTTGGACCCAAATGATAAAAATCATATCTCAACACTCTTAACACATCAAGGGATCAATACCATTCATCAAGCATCAATTTTGCATCCAAAATTAACAAGAACAAACCCGAAACTTCATGAACATAAACCCAAAAAAATCTGGAATTTTTTTTCACCACATGAGTATGAGTTCTAATCCTTGTTCTGATACCAAATGATCCGTGAAACCCGGGGGTCCTTCGAATAGATAAATATGGGAGACCAAGGATCTATTAACTACATAGGGTTTGAGAAAACCCCAAATTAGAACTCAAGAACTAACCTATTTTTAGGGTTTTTGGGAGATTAATGATGAAAATCAACACCACAACAACAATAATAAAGAGGCATGACTAATTAAAGAGTAAAAATCACCAATTAGCCTAAGAACCTCAAGAAGGTTGCAAAGATTTACCACTAGCACCCACACTTGAAACTCCAAAAATTTCCACTTAAGAGATTGGAAGAAAACACACCAAACTCACATGAGTAAAAGGAAATTGACTAATTAATCCATCAAGGATTAACCTTAATTACAAGGGTTTCAAATACCCTAAAACTCACAAAGTGTTCTTTGGCTAAACCTAAAACTCAATGTTCAAAAGCTATCTCCAAAATGGAGGGGAATACAAAATATATAGGGGGGAAGTCGCGACGTTTTCTGAAAAAAAAAAGGTCAACGTCTCAGAGGCGCCACCAGTGTCTCAAACAGACAGTGGGGGCTGGAAAACCGCATAAGGCGTTGCCAGCGCCTATCTGGGCGCTGCCAGCGCCTGGCTGGGCACACCAGTTTTCTGCAGACTTCTAACGCACATAACTTTCTCGTTTTAATTTCGATTTGGCCATATAATATATCGATGGAAAGCTCTCGGTGTGTTCTATAAGGTAACCAAATTTCAAGTCAATCGAAGATGTATTGAAGGAGTTATGATCGAAAGACTGAAGGTATGTATTTTTCTTGTACCCAATTTCGCCCACTTTCTTCATTTTTCTTCAACTTTACTCCTTCAACTTGGCCTTGACTCCATCTTAGCTTCTTCCTAGCTTTTCTAAATGGCCAATTTGAGACCCAAAAAGTGACCGAACTCGGTTTGGGAAAAGTGAGCCCAGCCCCTCCGTTGTTATTATCTCCGATGTGAGGGACCCCTAGGAATTATGTATCACCACCTCGGGGTGGTTTCGATTAGACCGGGCCCATCTCTTCTTGTGGTCTAGATATGACTAGACCACCCTAACCCATCAGTGGTATCGGAGCCACAATAGCATGCTTATGTTTTACCACTCTCTTTTATATGTTTCAATTGTTGAATCATGTTTAGAAAGCCTTACTAGATTGCTTGTTTATACCTATTATGCTATAATTGTCACGCCCCGAACCATTGGGTAACAGATGCCGCACACCTATAGCCTATAGGACGAGGTCCCACAAGCATGCAAGGCTCGAAAGACAGAAATAGATCCAAGATACAAAAACAGACGGAACATGGAAAGGAGAACTTGATTGAATAGTCAACTAGGGAGGATACTTAATTACACAGCAGATGCTATAACAACAGGTATTGAAATTTTCCAACTCACAAAGCAACTAAAACAATAATAGAAGCCTTATCCCACACAATCACTTGGCCCACTACGCTTCACTGCGCATCTCTGATACTGTGAATAATTCGAACACTACCAATAAGTCAAGAATCATAACCTGAAAAAAATAGGAAGATGAAAGGATGAGCTCGAAAGCCTAGTAAGTAGCGAAACACTCCTTTAGCTGGGTTAGGCATGCGGGTAAAATATAGGCTCGGTCAGAGTTAACAAATAAATACATAACGAAAATATGACTGGGTTTTTACAAATATTTTTCCTAGCTCAAAACTTACAAATTAAAGAGACGAAAATATTGATCAAATAATTTCTGTCAAAGTAACATAGTGTATATCAAAACATAACAATTAAAACCACAAACACCATCTGGGGCTAAGGCTACTACTAGCCCAGTGGCATGGGCAACAGAAACCATTATTAACCTGGGGCAACGAAAACCACTATTAACCCAGTGGCGGGGCAACAATGAATTGGGCCCAACGGAACGCAGATACACATATCATAATACACAATAGCGCGCATACAAGTCGATTGACAGGTCCGGTGCATACCTTAACTAGCTAAGGCAGGAGAGGCCCAAAAACAAATCCAATTATCAACTTGAATATCAAAACATACAAAAGGTACCCAGTCAAGAAATTTAGCATAATAAATAAATTAGAGCCATAAGGTCACTCATCCAAACGGAAGGTTCAAATAATTCAAATACCAAACTATTATTCGAAACGGGCAATTTGCAATAATTTAGTCAAAGTGTCACAAAACCTGTCTTGGTGTATAAATGGCAAAATATAGGTACAACCTATAAAATTAACGTAAAAAAGGGAATACTTTATAAACACATAAATCAATACTGAGTCAAATCAAACTTTTTGGACATAAATATAATTAAATATAATATATTTAAACAATAACATGCCAATCCGATTTAATAAAATCACTTTATGAAAAAGACTTTACAAAATAATATTTTAGACAAAAAGGAAGACTAAAAGAGTATCACACCACTTACTTGAAAGGTCAAGAATTCCACTCCAACGGAAAAGGGTCACCTATATTTCACCCAAGACCTAATAGTTAATATATACATACTCATATACATCGTGTTTTACCAAAGAATTTCAATATATAATTCCCAATGATATCCGACTGATTGGTCGCATATGCTACTCTCAAAAGGACACTCTACCGAACCTAAAATTAATTGTATCAAGAATATGCAAAAGAGACTATATATGGTGGATGGAATATAAATGAATTTATTAAGTAGCCCAATTAATCTCCAAGGCCCAATTACTATTATCACTATTATCACTTTTCTTCATTTTTTGTGCCGTTTATCTGTCCACCGCTTCCTTAATCTTCCTAATATCATATCATCACGACATCACCAATCTTTCTGAATCAAGGAAGATGAACCTCTTAATGTCGTTGGTTTCTAACCAAAAACTACTATAACCCTTAGTGAAATATCATCATCATCATCATCAAGACAATAAAATAAAAGAGGAACAATTTCCTAAATCTCCACCACCAGTTCCATGGTAGCCATCTGATCAAGCATCCAATCATAATACCTAGCGGGGACAGATCATGACCCAAGATTGACAATAAAAAAATAAAGTAAATACTATCAATCTCTATATGAGACTATAAAATTTAGACGGTAGGTTTTATAAAAATCTACGATACTAATCTTTGGGATTCTTTATGGATGAATTTACTCTTCCTTTTTCAGCCCTATATTTCCCTGTAACTGGCGTCGGAGACTCTATATTATTTTATGAGAAGGTGGGTGTATATAATTAGGAGGACTAGGGTTTAGGATTAGTCTAAATAAATTAGAAAAACAGCTAAATATAATATAATAATTAATAGGATTTTTTTTGGCTTTTGGAATGGGATATTTCAATAATCTTGGTAGACATATATGATTTATTATCATGTATACATGCTAGATTAATTGTTAATATGACTTATTACACTACTAAAAATATGTGTATTACCAACCACTTTTTCCAACCAATTTAAAATGGTTGGAAAAACCAACTATTTTAGCAACCATTTGATATTCCAACTATTTTTCAAAAACTTTTGTGGGGAAAATGGTTGGAAAAAATTGGTTGGAAAAATGGTTAGTAATCCAACCATTTTTCCAACCATCTTCAAATAGTAGGAAAAAGGGTGGTAGGAAAATTTTCCAACCATTTTAGTAAAATTGGTTGGAATTTCCAACCATTTTTCCCACAAAATTTTTTGGAAAATAGTTGGAATATTAAATAGTTGCTAAAATGGTTGGTTTTTCCAACCATTTTAAATTTGTTGGAAAAAGTGGTTGGTAATACACATATTTTTAGTAGTGTTATGTTGGTTAACCTTGATTATTAGTTGTAATGATCTTGTTATGGTTGAACCTTAGTTTTTGATTGATTGGATATTGGCTTGGATGCTTGTGTTGCTTATGTCCTTTGTGATTATACATGGGTTTCCATATGATATGAGGAAAGCTATGGTAATGGCAATTGTTACCATAACCATAGGTTTGCATTAATTGAGCTTAACCCCCTTGTTTGACAAGGAATCTCGAGCACGAGACTTCGTGTCTTACTCGAGATTTTGGTGAAACTCATATATAGTCTTTCTTTTTCCACTTTGAGCCTCTTGAGTAGTTGTTGCGTTTGGCATCGTACTCACAAAGGCTCTCGTGGTCATATTGGATTTCCTTTTGAGCATCTTGAGTAGTTGTTGTGTTTGACGTCGTACTCTTGATGGCTCATGTCATCATATAGGATTTCCTTTTGAGCATCTTGAGTATTTGTTGTGTTTCACATCGTACTCTTCATGGCTTACGTGGTCGCATTGGATTTCCTTTGAAGTATCTTGAGTAGTTGTTGCGTTTGACGTCGAACTCACGATAACTGTCATTGGATCTCTTTTGAGCATCTGAGTAGTTGTTGCGTTTGACGCCGTGCTCACGATGGCTCTTGTGATGGTTTTGGATTTCACTCGAGCATCTCGAGTAGTTGTTACGTTTGACGTCGTACTCTGATGGCTCTTGTGATAGCCTTGGTTCCATGAGGTTGGGCATAGTTTGAATATGCATGACATGTGATGTCACACTCGTAACTAGTGCCACCTCATGATTTCTTCAAACATCAAACCTAAGAGAATTTGAGGTTTGTGTCTAAAATGTTAGAGTATGTGCTTGACATACCTAAGGGCGACCCCCTGCTGATAATGCGTCGGAAGTTGAGAAAGCCAATTGGAAACGTCATTGTGATGACGATACTTATGTGGCTAAGTTGATCTTAGGTAGTATGTCTCCTATGCTCCAGAAGTATTACGTGGGCATGCCGTCTTTCGAGATTGTCTCGCTCTCTAAATCTTTGTATATGAAGCAGATTATACAGGAAAGACATGAGACTGTTAGCAAGATCTACAACTCCAAACTAGAGGTCGACCAACCTGTAGGGCCGCATGTGTTGAAGATGATTATTCACTTCAACAACATGAGCTGGCTAGGCTTCCCTTTTGACCTGATCCCGGCTGCTGACATCATCCTGAACTCGTTGCATGATGGATTCCAGTCTTTCACGATGGATTACATTAGGCAAGGGCATGAGTATAGCAGTAGAGAAAGACTTGATTGCTTCTAACGAGGCTTACAAGATCGTTTCGAAGGTCAAGAAGGGAAAACGCCATAGGAGGTCTGCTAAGTCATGAAGGGCCTTGAAGATCATGAAGGCTAGCGTAAAGCTGTTGCGCAAACTCAAGATCTCCAGGTGAAGGCTTGCCCAGAGTACCTGACAAGCTTGGAGCTTGAGAATTGGAACCTTTTGGATCATGTACATATGTGATTGAATATATCCTAAATGTCTCTACTTTTGGGTATTGGATACCAGCTTAAATCTCACATTTTTTAAAATATGCAGGATGGAATCTGAAAAGTGGATGGGACAGCAAGGATAGGAATTGATCTTGGCATGAGAGACAAGCAAGTAGTTGTTAGTTTATGCTTTAAGATTTTGGTTTATCTTTTCCTTCCAAATGAGTACTTGAACTCAATAGTTGGTGGTTCATGTAATTAATCAGAAATTAGATTTCTGTTTTGGGTTTTGGAATGGATGCTTATTCCTTTTGAAATTGTAAAGGTGATACTTTAATTTCTAAGGAATGAATTTGTCTTGATACTAGTAATTTTTGAATGACTAGTATATTTTGGATTAAGATAAACATATTCATCACATTAAATGCAAAATAAGTGACTCAAACCATAGGTTTTTGGTTTCTGCTTAAGTCATTTTAATCAGATCAGGATCCATATGCTGCTTCAAGTAAGCATCTTGGATTGGTTGGACTTTGAAACACTGGGTGTTTGCAAAGTATATCTGATAGGGGAAATGACTTTATCACCTTTTCATTTGATTTAATGAGTGGACTAGTAAAAGGGTTTATGGCTGGTACATATGAGATGTATTTGGCTATACCAGAGACTAGTACCAAAAGTGTGCAAGTGTACTTCATTGCCTTGTATGACAACCCTAGTGGACATGGTTATCCCACTTAACATGTCATAATTTGGAATCCTTTAAAATGTTTAAAGATTTCCTAAAATGAAGTATGAGAATTGCAATTAGTGAGTTAAACTAAAGCCCTTCGTGTGAGACAAGGTGCTGAAGTTTTAAACTAAGAGTTTAGTTTTCATCGAAGAGATCGTGAAATCGTTCACGAATCTTATTCCTTCAAGAACACTATGGTTGATGGTAAGTATGAGAAGGAAAGGAATCATACCCTACTGGTTAAGGTATGATCGATGATTCTTGAGTCAAAAGTCTTATGTTTGCTTTTGAGGGCTTGTTCTTGATAATTGCCTATCTGTTCTGACTTTTTTTGTTTTCAAAGCTGTTAGAAAGATACCATATGGCATATGGAGAGGAATTGTTCCTTGTCTGTCTGTTTTGATTTGAGGTTGCGAGAATCATCAATAGGTTTGACCTATTGGCTGTCTTGCTCTCATATCAAAAGTTTGTTCTTTATGGATTGTCCAAAATGAACTAAAAGTTCTTCTCATGCACTCTTTCTTATGAAGATGTGTTTGTGCCTCCAAAGCTTTCTCCTTAAAGATATGGTGTATCTCTAAGAGAAAGAGTGGGAGAGATTTTATGAACTTACTGAAGTTCATGAGTCACAAACTACTTTTCCCCTTTCTATCCATAACACCCTACTACTCTCACTCAAAACACTTCCTGAAAGTCAGAAAGTGTGAGTTGAGGTTCAAGTAATTAAGGTTTAGATGGATGAGGGTCAAAATTTTTGAGGACCAGACTCAAAGAGTTGAGGTCTAGTTGAATGTAGAACTTATGGAATAACTTTTTAGTAGGTTGGGTAGACATGTGCGTTAGCTTAAGAGATCTGGTCATCTAGTTGCTGACACCTCTGTATTACTTTTGGAAGTAATAAGTCTACCACCTACACAACAGGCTTTAAAAGACCGGATTCTATCAAATGGCTTAGAGTCATATAATTCCGAAATGGACACCATGTAACACAACCAAGTTTTGAACTTGGAGGTCTTTCCCGAATGCGTGATACCCATCAGGAGACCAAGTGGATCATTATGGTAATGAATCAACATGGATGGTTAATTGGGTGGTTATAAGGTCTTACTGGTTGTTAGGGATCTACGTTTTCAGTGGTGACTGTGAAGTAGACCCTTAACCAGTAGTGTACCCATAACCCACAAGTCCATTAGGATACTTCTAGCCATAACCACATAGTATGACTGTGATTATTGGCAAAAGGACTTTGAAACTTTTTTTCGTGGATTTGATTCCAGCAACCGAAAGTGTGTAAGAACGTCCCAGAAGTTTTGAGATTCCCAAAATTGTTGGGAAGGTCCACAAGCTGAGAATGGTCAATTGTGATCGTCAATTTTAGTATGGAGTTAAAGATCAATGGTTGATTAATTGATGAAAAGGTTTGATCTTCTAAAGAATACAAATATTCTTGAATTTGCAAGCAATTCAGTTGGAGCTACTTGTCCTGTTTGTTCCAGTATATGGTGACATACTCCAAGTTGAAAATGACCTTTTTGACCTAATGCTCTAAGGCTGAAGGTACAAAGATTTTCATATTTGAAAGGACCTCGATAATGCTCAATGCAATCTTGGAGCTAAGGTCTATATAGATAGATCAATGTATTTAATTATTTAAATTAAACAACTTGTAATGACAAGTCACTGAAATCGTTTAGCAAAACTCCAAGAAGGGGATTTGATCCATAATGGTATTACATCACTTGGTATGGAAGGATGTAGTTGACTTCTGAATCCCAAGAGTGGATGTGAAACCTAATCTATCCCTTGGAAATAGCATCAGTTATGAATGTCGTTATGAGTATTGAGCTGTCGAAAGCAAATTATCTTGAGTGTGTGAAGTCAAGTTTCAATTAGAATAGATGTGAAACTTGCAGACTTCATTGGTTGTGATATTGATCTTACGCAGGTTCTGAAAGAAAGAATATATAGACTTGTAGAGGCATAGCGGTCCCCACTGGAATTAAAATATTTAGTTGACATTACTGGTTATTCTTACTAAGTTTCGCCTCTAGTGACTCTTAGAATCATTCGTTTTTCCATGGGGAAAAAACTATGGGAAAAGACAGTTGTTTCTTGGCACTACTCTTTCTTTGAAACGTTGTTCTAAAGTGCTTATCACACTCAAGAATGTAATAAAACTAAAGAGATATCTTTGGTTTTATATAAAGGACAAATGGAAAATGTATAAAGTGTGTAAAGAGTTACACCGATACTTGACACATAACAGACAGTGATAGTTACCAAAATCAGTCTGGTTACGTATCTGTAAGAGGTTGTAACTTGGAAGAGTTTCAAATAAGGCTCCTCTTGGGGAATCTATTTTGAGTCTAAGTGCATCTCGGCTTAATTGGGAAGTCGCCTTGGTGACTGTGTAGATGAAGGATTTCATCAGAGAACTTAGCGTCTAGTGTTGCGCAGCAGAAGCTTGGTTTTCTTTTTATGAGCCATTGCTCGAGCTAAGAAGACTAGGGCGTAGGACAAGTTTGCACACAAATTGTCTCTTGGAAGTCACATCACTTGAATCTTGCTCGAGGTGAGTGATTAATAACTGTGCAAAGTTCATAATATAGTGAATGTCACTCTCTAAACCCCTGTTGTTTAGAAAGCATAATAGTTATGCTTAACTTAGCCTAACTTAACTAAACATAATGGTTATGTCAAGGCAATAGGTTTTAAGACGCATTAGAGAATGCGTAGGATTTGATACACTTGTATAAACAGTTCATGAGTTGCAAACGCATTGCAGAATTCGGCTACCTTGCTTCTCATGTTTATGCTGTTTCACAAGTTGTATTATTCATTAATAAAACTTTAAAGGTTCAGTTCAGTTAAGATTTAGAATTGAATGAACGTCCAAAAGGTTAGCTTGTTCCAAAATGGGAAGAACATATGATGTCTGCTCTTATGAAGCCCCATTCGGTGTAATTGGAAATGCTAAACCTGGTCGAATTTCGACCGAGTTCCTAATTGGATCATCATGTTGAGAAAATGATGATTGTAAGCAATTAGCATGTGGGATTGATGTGATGATCGAGCATTCATGATCATAGAGACATTGGATGTCAAGAGTCAATCACATGGGTAAAATGTTGGAGAACATTTACTGAATTGACCCGCGGTGAGGAATTCTTTAAATTATTGTAATGTTGTAAGAATTCTCACCAACTCACAGAAATTCATAAAACCTGAGTTCTTTACATTTCATACATAGTTCGTGATGACTTTGGAGCGCGTCCGAAACTTCTTGTAACAGGAGGTGAAGTGGGCAGTGTCTGGGTTATTTTCGATTGTGTAGTGATTTATAGTTAAACAAGACGACATTGTCCACCCTCTTTGAGGGATTACATGTCTCACAGGCCACTCGATGAGTTTATACTGGAAAGTGGTTAGCCAAGCCTGGATGAATCAACAGTTGATCATCTTATTTTCAAGTCTAACTCGGAGATCGAGAAACATTTGGGATAAGCCAAGGGAATTTTGTACTTTGAATTTTTGTGGGACAAGTAGGAGATTGTTGGGAGTGTCCCGACAATATTCAAATACAACCGAGTACTCAAGCCAACGTAGCACGGTAGTTGATGTCTTTGCTAGAAGATCTCTTTACCGGTGATTGAACAGTTCAATCACAACTGTGATAGTTGGTCCCACAAGGTCACACAAGCCAGTACCCTAAGGCAAGAGTATGTTTGAAAGAGGGCCAGATCAATAAGGGATTGAACCGGAGAGGCCGAGATACCGCAAAAAGGGGCAAAGGAGGACACCACGGAGGTAGCAAGGGCCACCACGGTCCGTGGCTGCCCCCTGGGTTGTAGTTTTGGTTCTGATGCCCACTACAGTCCGTGGTGGGGTACCACGGTCCGTGGTGATGCTCAGGCGCGCGTCCCACATCGGAAATGAAACCTCATTTCCCCTTTCTCTCTCCTTTATATATGGGTTCCCCCTTTGAGTGGAAATTGCCTTTCCAATTCCAAGTGGCCATTTATAAAGGCTAGTCTCTATTTTGAGATTTAAAGGATACCGGGAAAAGCTTTCATTTGAGAGTTCCCGATTTTAGGGGTCTCGGGGTGATTCCCGAGAAAACGCCCTAAAGGTGGAATGACGGGCCGTATTTGATACGGTCCAACATACTCTTTTGACCCCGGTTTGATCGGGGTTGAAACGGTCTAGTAGTCGTGCCGAAAGGTGCTGCGTGGACCTTTTGCGGAGGATTCCTCTTTGGAATCTTCTACTCGGAGTTCCTTTGACGTCGGCGCACTCAAGAGTACAAGGCCGACCGATGTGTTTCTATTTGAGAGATCTGAGGTAATAACTAAGCCCTTGCTATTTAGTTTATGTTATTTACTGTTTTGGATTAGTTTAAATTAGGTGGGAATCCTAATAGTTAGGATTCTTATTCCGCCCATAATCGGGGTGGTCCCGATTAGGATCGGGCCCACCTCGTGGTGGTTCCGGTTAGACCGGGCCCACCTCTTCTTATGGCTTAGATAGGTCTAGACCACCCTAACTCATCAGTCTACTATTAACAAGATGCTTCGCGAAAAGCGTAATGTCGTTGACGATGATAATACTATTAATGCATGTTCAGTTGACACTGCTTATGATAGGGTACCATATGGGGAAGCAGACAATCTGTCACAATTGGTTGACGGTATTTCGTAATCCACCGGCATGGACGCAGAAAGGGGATTTGGAGAAACACAAACGATTGTCACCCTGTCAACCGGAAATAAACGTTCACCTTCATGGACAGATGTGCGTGAAGGTGATCCTGATGCCGGCATAGGGGATGAACACCAGTATGTTGAAACTCCAGCTATAGAAGCATGTCAGGATAGTGGAAGTGAACCACAGTTTATTGATGAAGCATTCCAGCCGGATGGAAACCAAAAACCATGTATAGATAGTGCATCAATGTCAGTGGAGGATTGTGTTGACACTACTGCCAATCAATATGTTGAAAATGTTAAAGATTTTGTTGTCGATCACCATGACGATGGTAACCGAGGAGTTATTGGTTGTGTGGTAGGAGATGTGATTGGTGAACCTGTTTCAAATATTACAAACGACAATGTTAAGGGCCTCAATTTATCCGGCCCACCATTAGTTAAACAAGGAGAGGTTCAAGTACAATTGGCTGATGCGGAGAACGTATGTAGAAAAAATGAAAGCAAGGAAAAGTCTACGTCGGCAAACATATCCTTGGATGCCAATAAGTTATGTGAGGGGGTTATTGTGTCACAGTGCTCCCCGTCTAACAAGGTTCGATCGGCCAGTACGAAACAGATGTCATCAATCGCGTAAAGAACAAAAATTGCAAGGCGGATATTAACAGTACCTGCAAGGATGAATGACAAACCCTAACAGACACATTGGTAAAAGGAAAAGAAGAGCTAGACGGGGAATGACAGTGGAAGAACCTATTGAGGTACGGATTTGATAATACTTAATAATTATGTTTACAGGTTAACATAGACTTGAATGTATGCCAAAAAATTTTTAAAAAAGCAATTTACAGAATAGTCTAAACAACATTGGTGTAGCCAAATAAGATTTGTATCTCCATCGATGCAGGCCATACCTATAAGGTCTATTGCAACAGTCCTACGTGGTAGCTATGGACATGAAATTTACACAACGGACATGAGTATAATCATATCCCCTATATTGACTTATTAGTAATGCACTAATATAACTGATTAAATGTTGAGCTACACTGAGTTCGTGAATGGAACTATGTGTTTGTTTGTATTTTAACTGCGCTGTCATCCAGTCATAAAGTTTTATGCTTAAAATTATGCGTAACCACTGACTCATAACATGTGTATGTTGTAGTGGGCATAATATCTGATACCTCCATGCTCTGCTGTCCCCGGAAGACATCAATTTGTTGGTAGAAACACGAAAAGAGTTCAAATAAATGGTGGACAAGTACGTATACATGCAGCCCCTATTACATCGTTTTACAGTTAAACGTTACATAGCACACATATGACTACTTTTGAAATAAATTTCAATGATCAAAACAACATATATGATGGTGCTATGTAAGACTAAGGTTAAACTTATGCAATGTGTGCTTGTTAGACATATTCAGGCGACAGGAACTGAAAACGGTGACCTGGACCCATATGTTAGTCGACTACTTAACTGGACTCCTTAACAAAGTTCCTAAGAGTGGTCATGATTTGGGAGAATATTGTATAAGCTCCAAGGCTATTGGGTTATATTGCAACCTTTTGAGGAAAAGGCAGATGAAATTCCTTGATTTGTATCACCATTCAGTATTCTTTGACAGATGTCATGACATGGTAAGTCAAAAATTACAGTTTCGCATTATTGACGCACATGCTAGCCGCGGAATTTCACGGGTTTCTTTTAGCATATGATGTTAGGGCTGAGCAACATTACCTCCTGGATTCCATGATGTGTGCGGACCAGAGCACTATGGATACCGTGAATTTGGCGATATGTCAATTCTACTTTGGTGAATTTTAGTAATAACTTAAAATTTGATGAGTTACTTATGGATTAAGTTTACATTGCGTATATATCAAAAATTGTGGGTGTAATCGGTTTCATAGACAGATTTAGATCACCACCTGCGTCGTGGAATTTGACTTCAGCCCCATGTCCAAGACAGCAAAAGTAAGTGGTTACCTCGTTCATATGATTCATATAACAGTTAACTTGTCTGGTAAACAAAATGACTTCCACAGTACTAATAATTTGCAATTTAAAGTGGACACGTGGTGTATTCGTTCTGAGATTCATGGATGTGCTTGATGGGTTAGGGTGGTCTAGACCTATCTAGACCACCCTGATTAGGGGCAAAATAAGAATCCTAACTATTAGGATTTCCACCTAATCTAAACTTAAATTACCTGCAACCTTTGAGTAGTAATAACTTAAATTATGTTGCAACCATTAAGTAGTTACAATGAAATTCAACACAAATTATGTTGCAGCCATTGAGTAGTTACAATGAAATCTGACACAAATTTGAAACTTACTCCCTCCGTTCTTTTTTACTTGTCACTTTAACTAACTTTCTTTGTTTCAAATTATATGTCACTTTATAATTCCAATAAAACACATTAATTACTTCTCTTTTTATTTTACCTTAAAAAAATTTTCTTTTTCTTATTTTTATCAACTTACTTTATTATTTTTATCAATCTACTTTTTCTTTCGTAAAACCTAAAAGCTCTACTCAGATTAAAAGTCCTGAAATGAAAAACTAACCCTGAAACTCTATTTGTCTGGCTCAAGAAAACGTTCCCATCCAGAGGCATTCATCCTAATTGCAAATTGGGGGCATCGTTTGAACCCTAAATGGAGAAAACGTCCGACGTCGATTGCACAAGTGTGGTGTTTATGCTTAATTTCTTCTGAGATTGAAGTGTTCCCATCCATGGCAGAAGACGTCGATGTCGATAGCCACTGGTACGGTTTTTATGCTTAATTGGGGGTAACTAACAAGAACTAGCAGCTCCTCGTCCAAATTAAGATGAAAGTAACAAAAAAAAAATTGAACTACTGTGAAACAAAGAAAGCAGTGAACGGAAATTACCTTCAGTTTGGCTTTCTCCTCCTATGTCCAACCCTTCTTCTCCTCTGTCCAAGCCTTCTTCACCACCATGTTCTAGTTCAACCTCTTCTTCCCAATGTATCTCTAGCTCTGTTGGTGGCAAACTCAAGTCAACTATCAATCCCCCGTCCAAATTGAGATCTGGGACCTCAACAAACTCTTGTGATTCTTCTAAATTGACTTCATTTGATTGTGGTGGCTCCATATTCAAGTCTAGTTCACCAAATACACATTCCATATTTTGATAGTGTGTGTTTGGAAAATTTTCTCTAATTTCATCCCTAATACAAGAGGCTTGACACCATTTATATTAAAAAAAATGGAGGGAAAACAACCCATTTTTGCTGGGAAAAATTTGGCGGAAAAGAAAAATTTTTAGGGGTTGCCAAGCTCAGAATATGAAAGGTTGAGCTTTGAAATCAGATGCTTATCAATGGAGGTGTGCAACTGTGCAAGCATGCGTGTCTTTAATAAGCTGATGTTGAGAAGGTAAATTGCAAAATATAGTAAGGGCATGTCAGTAATTATAATTAATAACTAACTCATCCAATTTGACAACATTGGTATGTGTGGACTCACGTGCAGTGACTGCTAAAACGAAACAGAGGGAGTATCTCTTGGTCTGTTGGTTTCAAGACACAAATTACCTGCATACACATGTAAATTTTAACATTCAAAGTAACAAAGAATTCCTCAATGTCAGGTGATCTCAAGTGTGAACACGAAACTTACATTTTCCTCTGCCATTTGTTGAAATAAGTCGTCCTTTTTTTCCCTCTATGCCTTACCTGCTTCCCCAACTTAGCTATCCATGGAATTTGAGGCTGAGGGTTGCTGAATAACTTTTTATGATGCTCATAAAACCAGCACTATAACATTACTAATGTAACCATTTTCAAACCGCATTAAACAAAACATTATTGAAATATACATAACAATACAAATATGTTAAAACATTTATAGACCTGTATCAAAGGAATGAACCCTTGGACCCCAGTCTCGATCTTGCATGTGGGCATTTTCTCCACAAGTTCGTCAATGCCATTAACAAGATAACGCCACATGGCGCCAACCTATGCATATTTATCCAGTCGCCATTCTTGTATGTAAAATCCTAAATTCTATGCAAGTTTGACCCTGCTCCTTGGGAAAAGAACGACACTAAACGTATATAGGGTGAACAATTTCCCAAAAATGGTTAAATCTTCGTCGTTCATCCTATTCACGCATGCGTTGTATATATTGTCGCCTTGTTTGATTCCCCAAGATCCCCATTAATGTAGTTAGGATCCTCCGTCGCGACGAATTTGCCAACGTCACCAAATTGTTCTCCAAGTCCTAAACTAAGTTTCTTCCCTACCACTGGAAGACCAGTTATTAGCCCGACATCATACATAGAGAATTTAACCAGTTGCCCTCCCAGATTGAAACTCCTTTTACCTTTAACCCAAGTTTTACACATTGCCCAGATCAGATGCCCATCCAACTCTATAAAAGAGTAGCTGAGTGTTGGTCCTAGAATAGTACCCTTCACATTGTTGACATGTCTTTCTTTGAACTTGTTAATAAGTTCCTTAAACTTTACAGTAGACATTCTACTGCGGATCTTAGGAGCATATACTACGTCACTGTTGTCCATAGGTTGTTTGGAAGTATCCGTGGAAATAAAATCCATTCCACTGTTGTCAGCCCAAGAAGCAATAGCATGCATCTCCATTACTTGACCTAGCTTCACCCCTTTTTATCTTGCAAGTAATAAACGGAAAAACATATGTTTCAGAAGAATGTTTCACAAATCCAGATCTTGAAAAGCAATTTAGTAGAAAATATAAACATCAACATATTGGGATTAAGTGGGACAATTAACTATATATACTATCTTTCTGAAACAAATTTGTTAACAACCCCAAGATTACCCCACAATCATTCAATATATTTGGCATATGTCCATTCACTCAACCCCATATTTACTGGAAACAACATTCTATTCCCACAAAATCAAGTTACAAAAAACCACATATATTGGTCAGCAGTTAGTACAAGACGATTAAGTTTTAGATACTAACCTTGCCTTCCAATTTTGATGAACGGTGATGTCAAAAACTCTGGTTCTTACCTTCAAATCCCGTCTAACACTTGCTCTGATGTTTTTCTCAAAGTCTCTTCAATTCCCACTGGCGAGTGAAAAGAGATTGGATGTGAGTTGTCTTTACATGAGGGGTGTCATCTCATAAAGGTCCTACTACCCTAATAATGAACAGTGATCAGTAGTTCTTCTCAACTCATTATAAAAATATATTATTTTCTATGATCTCCCAATCACATCTACTTCCCGCCCACTAATAATGATGACACTAAATAGTACAAGTTAACAATGTAGTGCACGGTTTACGTTACTCATAAAAAATGATGGAAAAAATTAAAGGAAAAACAGTGACCAACACAACTTAATTCAGTCAAACTTGCACTATGTTATAAGGTAAATATTAAGGACTACTATACTTTTAAACAATCAAAATAGTTTAAATAATTGCTCGTATATTACGCTCGTCCGACCATGAGTAATTAATAATAATGTAACCGTTCTCAAGGGTTAACATGAAATTAGAGATGCCTACAAATTTTCAACATGGACAGTTTGTAACGTCCCTACTGGTTTTGCTCTTCCCCCCATCAGCTATCTCCCGGACAAAGTATTGTAAATTAAATAATCACAATTACTTAAATGTAAATTATATATGATAAACGTCAAAAATCAAAAAAATTTAGTTAAAGTGTTGTAAAATTTCAGCCACAGTTTTTAACCTACAATGAGTTCGACTTTATTTATAGTTAATCAAGTGATCATATACGCTTCTGCAAACCATTTTAAATTACATGTACGAAGAAGGTGCAATTACTTGAAACTAATACATAAGAAGCAAGACAAACTAATTTTGTGTTACTGATATTTTTTTCCCTCTTGTTGTTCCAGGTGGCCAGCAACTTTCAGTACAACTCTAGTGTTTCATTGCAGGTGTGACATGTTCAATGTAAACAACCAAGATTTAACGAGGACAATACTTTTTATCCTTTGTCAGTATTATTGTATACCTAGGATTCATACACTATAATCCTAGGTCATCCAAAACTTAAGTACAGTTATATTGCATAGGACCAAACCCATATTTGTTCACAAATATTAATATAATTTAACATTGTATCCACATTAAATTATTTTCTCACCCGTAAATTATATACGTCAACTAAACAATAACTGTATTCAATAAGAAGCACATTTATCATTGCTTGGATAACAAGACTAATATGTTACAATATATAAGTTCCTTGGACAATGTACACATCTTTCCAGATACTAGTAATAATCACGGTATACCATATTACAATTTCATGTACATACTGACTTGTACTAATATTGTTACATTTACACATTCACCAAAGATATAATGCTTTCCACAACCTTTACTGTTACATTTGTTATTTTATCCCTTCCACTAGTAAATAGATAATGATTAATTAAAATATTCAATTCAATAATGTACACATGGAAAATTTATATGAGAAAAACTCCTCAGCACATTTTAAGCCTAACATTATTACAAGTGCACTCTGTGTCCAACTTATCCGTTACATATAGTCCAATCTTATATCAACTAAGGTTTATGATTACCAAGACCACATGTTATAGTTACCTTGTACAATTTTAGAATATTCCATGGTCACGTGCGACCTTATGTTGAATAACCAAAATTTAGAAGAATGAAATTAAATTATTAAACTGTTTAAACCTAAGTTGGTCCACTGCATTTTAAAAATTGAAACTAAATTTTTTGTCCAATGAAGTATTATATTGTGATTCTTTATAAACAGTGTTCTCGGAACATAATTTATTTTCACTCACAACCGATATTTACAGTCATTATCAATATTTTATTTTTTTTTGAACCCGGGTAAAAAGTACAACGGAACTTAGGAGACCCTTCTCGCAAGGCGTCTTCCTAAGTTACTATGAAATAAAATGAAAGAAAGATCAGACGAAGGGCTAAGACTCCAAAGAACCAAGTTTTGTGTGGAGTGCACCTTGTTAGCTAACCAATCTGCCGCCAAATTGGCTTCCCTAAAGATATGACTCACAGTGATTCCTTCAAACAAGTGTAATTATCAATATACCTCCTAATCAGTTCCTACTGAATGAAAACATATTGTCTTACGTAACACCACACTTAAGGAGTAACATTAGAGTGTCTTACATCTGATCCACCTGTGTGCATCAAAGCCATTTAAGAAGTTATTTTGGTATGTCGTCACTTCCTCTTTGAACATGGACCTTTCTACTAGTGTGATGACAAATATGTTTTCGTTTTAATAATTTATACATTACAATTCACCAAAATCTGTGTTGTTGTTACATGTTTACCATAATAGAGTAACAATAGATGTCTCCACCAATATTTGCCTATGTCTGTATGTAACAGCCCGCTCCCTAATAAGGGCTGTTAAGGTCAATCTCAACCTAATTAAGGTTGAGAAAGGTAAAAAGGAGAACTTAGAAACTAATTTTCAAAATTTTCTGAGGAAAATCCGGCAGAGATCTCTCTATAAAATGGACGTTTCCCAGGCTTAAAATCTTACAACCCAGAAATAAACAAACTAAACCAAAGTAGAACTCAACGGCCATACGGCGGAGCATATCACGAGCCACACGCTCGGATTACAATCTAAATGCATCAACGATCCCCAAGCATTCCAAATACATTTACAATAGAATTCAAACTACAAAACAAATACTTTCTGTATACATAAACATCTAGATATACTCGATCTCCAAACAAACAGTCAGCTCCTGATCTTCATATTGACCTGTAAGGGGGAGGGAAAAGGGGATATGAGCAAACCACAGCTCAGTGGGTAACTTGTACCCTGGAACAACCATTGAGATTCAAGCAACCTAGGAACGGGAGTCACCCTAGTTCTGCATTCACAAAGTACAATTAAAAACATAAACGCATCCCTGGGTCACTTCGTAATTTCTCAAATAGGAAAATAGGTATAAGGTTTCCATTCAAGCACCTACATGTCCCATTTGAGGTAATTAAACAGACTCATATCTTCCAAATCAACTACAGGGGAATGGGATAGCCTTTTTAGCCATGAAAACAACCAGGAAACCATCAGAGGAGCATTTCAAGTACCCTAGGGTTCTAGTAGCTACAACCAACTCCAAACACATCATCCTCCTAACTTAATTACCCCTCAAGTGACACATACACTCCGTTTAGCCTCCATAGTGGCAATCAAGATGGGATTTAGATGCCATGCATTAGTCTAATTAAGAGATACACTCGAAGAGCTTAAATATCACATATATAACTCATGAATAGAAAAATAAGTTGCTTATTTAAATCACAAGACGCTTTTTGAAACTTAGTTTGAACATAAATAAACACAACTCACAACTCACAATTCTCAAGTAAGAAACCATTCATACTTCAAAACCTTTCAAAGTCATTCTAAATACGAACATAACACTTTCAACATATAAAGAATAACTCACGCACTTTAAAACAGGTATTAAAAATTATTCAAATTTCTTTTTCCATCTTTCCATAACCATAGTATATGTCGTTTCAATAAACCAACGGTTACATATAATCTTTCCTTCTTTTCCATTGTACGAAAATATTAATACCATAGGCGTAGGGTACTTTCAGCACTTTCCAGTCGGGGTCAGTTCCCCCTTAAGACAGTTAGTTTAACTTTCCGGGAGTTCCCCTTTACAGGTGGTAACCCCGACTTTCCAATTCCATATCACACTAGCCTGAAAACCATTTCAAACTCGTAAATCGCATAACAATTTCATATCATACACTTCTCATCCAAATAGCTTTCCAAATCGTATATAAATGTATATAAAGTAGAAGTATACCTTTCATTGAAATTAAAATAGCTCAACTGGCCAATTTTCCAACCTTTTTCCATTTAAGAAATTCAAAAGCTCGAATAACTCAAATAAGTTTTCTTTAATTACGCTAAATCCATTTAATAACTATTAACGACTTGGAAGCGCAAATGCTTTTCAACACACCCTAAAATATTCACTTGAAATCCTTTCTTTTGAATCAAAAATCATATAAACACCTTTCAATTACACAAGCCCATAATAAAAGAGATATAGGTATGTACATAGAGATTTAAATTCACATATAACTCAACCTTATGCATAAAATCTCATTCTTTAAGCATATAACTCATCCACGATTCATATATGTATAATTTCCACATAATCATCAAATCAACATCATTATAAACATAATCCATCCACACTAACACGGTACACACATATTCACATATATATAAGGTCACTTAGGCCGTATATCAAATAATATCGACATATATTGCAACGGAAGTAATAAATAAAACCATTAAACCACCCTCTATACAATTACCTATTCAACCCAAAACATTCTAATTTCACAAATCAACCCGAGCTCCCTCCTCACATACCTCGTCCCAAACAAACCTCAACACTCAATGTTCAACCCAAATACCATCCAACTTCCAACTCGGTTACATATATCAATCCAACTATTACAACCCAATTAATAACTCCAGGCATAAATTCGGTATTCAAAATCTATTAACTAAACCTGAAACTTAATAGTTATTAAGAGGGGCAGAGATTACCCACTTTGATTACCAATTGAATTCGAGATGGAGTTGGCTAACCACGAATAAGACCTCTATTATTCTGCTTGATCAGTCGGGTTTCCACAATTAACTGAGAATATATTAGGAAGCGCCTCAACTGTCCAAGCCCGACCCCCGAACCCTAAGCCCATACCACCGCTGCCTCCCTGTCTCTCGTGCGCCGGACCACCACGACCCTGTCACCGCTGTGCAACCGCTGCTAGGCCTGCAACACCTTCACCGCCCTCCCTCTTTCTCTCTATGCGTCCGTGGCCGAGCCACCAAGCGGTGCCGCCACCACCGCTTCTCTCTCTCTCTCTCTCTCTCTCTCTCTCTCTCTCTAATGTGTGCGTGCGTTTTTTTTGTTCCTAGTAGCAAAGGAAGGCTTGGCCCCTTCTTCTTTTCTTTTTCCTTTTTGCCGTCAAAACCCAAGAAAAAGAAAGGGGATGTTAATCCCTTTTTCCTTATTAATTGTATTCTCATCCAAAATAACAAGGCTTGGTCCCTTGTTTTTATTTTTCATTCTAATCCCAATTCAAATAATAACAACCCCTTCTCTTATATCCCTTCATTTCTCAATCTATAACCTAATTACCAAATAATATAACAAATCGAACCTTCTACTAAAATCTAATTCTGATAAATAAATAAATAAATAAATAAATAAAATAACAATAATAATATCCACATAATATAGTAATACAACAATTATTCCCATAAATAAATAACTAAACCCAAATTAGACCCTTAATCAAGGTAATTACTCTTAATAAAACTCTCGGGTTTTACACTCCTCCCCCGTTAAAAAGTTTCGTCCTCGAAACTTCAAGGTCGGAAGGTTTAACACAATAAGGTCCAGATCACATTGGTAATCATATAGCATACATCATGCACCAGTAGAGAAAGGGGTATTGACTCGAGTTTCAAATCCTTTTCATGGCATGTAGCCTCCATCTCGCCAACTTTTTTTAAATGTCTACTCACTCTATTTTAGGCACCGAGGAGCAAACAATTCAAAGAAGGGCAAATAAGTCGACATTACACAACCATTCAAATGATTGAAACTGGAACTCTCAAGCATAGGAGAATCACTTGGTGCTCATTGATAAAAGCAAAGCAGTCCAGCTGGTCTTACATGATCCTCACATAATTCACGAATACAAAATCTACTAACAATCCAACTAAAGCTAGACACACATCGAACTTGACAATGACCTCTATCACAGATTGGATGTGAACTACTTGCTAAATTCTAATCTCTTTCCACCAATGGTGGATTACTACACGTCTCCAGTTCATGTACCCAGTCATCCAAAACTTAGTAGTAAGTAGCTAACTGGAAACAACAATAGAAGGAAGAGGACAGCGAGAAAGCAATTGATGAAGGGGGATATCAAAATATTAATGCTGGAAAACCCTAGCTTGCATCATTGGTGGAATGAATTGAGGAACAATAGGGAATCATCAACAGAAACCCTAGATTTTGGGAGATTAGAGTAATTACGGGGAGGGGATAACTGAAATGGAAAGTATAAGGATAAAGATAACCATAGAATTGAAGAGAAACTCTTGAAGCTATGGATGATCCAAGAGAAACCTTGCTTCCCATCTTCTCTTTGTCACTCCCTTCGGCCTCAATTGTCAGATGAAAGAAACACGAAACTTCTGGCTTCTAAACTTGGCAACTAGAGGATATTTATACAATATATAGGTATATCCTACCATAAAGGTTTTTCAATATCCATCAATACACCAGTATGGAAAGAACTCAAACTAATATCCTAATCACTAGCTATTCTAGCTACGACCCAAGCCAAGATCCTTATACGTTGTCCAGGCTTGAGGGTGTCTAATGATTACTTCAAAATGTCATCTATCTTGTATGATTCATCATTGAAAGGTAGGCATCTTCAATAGATTATTCGATTGCTATCTCATGCATTGCTATAATATACTTAGAGGTATTACAACACCAAAATTTACATTGTCGTGGTAGCTTAGTGCTTCTTCCAGTAACATAGACCTAAGGTCCCAGTTTTCAAGAATACTTCTCACCTTATTCAGGTGATACGATTTATGGCATGCCCCACATTACTACCTATTTCAACCTTCAATTTAGCCACTCGAGATATGAACCTTAAATACTCCAACTCAACGCAACAATACACTATATTAAAGTTTCATCCCCCTTTATCTCCTCAACCCATGAGTAGAGGGTTTTATCTCCTTTTGGGGCATATGAACCCAAGAGCAACATGAGGATGTAACTACAAGCCTCCTAATTCAGACTTTAAGCAACATGGGTTTGTATCAAATTCTATATTGGGGAAATAACCCAAAGTCTCAATAGCAACATAATGAGGTAGCTTGTACTTATAGCTTAAGAGCTAAGATCAATTCACCAAAACCAAGTGGAAGGGCCTATACTTCCTGAAGCCTGATTTACTAAATCAAGTAATCAATCAAGATCTAGCTAGGGAAAGTAGGGAAGCTTGGGTACTTCCTAGCCAAAAACAGTAGCAAATCTACGAAGCTACACCTAATTTAAGGGTTTAAAGAACCTATAACTCACCCATGCTCCTTAGGCCTTATGGCTGGAGTTGAAAACTTTATGTTTGTGGTCAAGGATTCAAGCAGTGTTACCCAACCAACCAACAACAGAACCTATAACTCACGTAACACACACCTCTGATTCTAGTCACTTAAATTTACTCAAGTGATATGGACCATATCATATCACACATGTCCATTTGATTTAGGCCCCAAATTAACCACTGAAGATATCGATTTAAGTCGTGAGAATCCTAGACTACTACTGTAAACAAGCATATTGTATGAAACAGTGCTCCTTTAACTCAAATATCTCCAAATGTTATAGATTCTCATAATACTTCATTTCAAAGTGTCCTTGTCTCCCACCTCTCCAACACATAAGTAGAGGCGCTTATCCCCTTCCTAAATACATCAACCGATGGGGGAAAAAGGCAATATAACTATTTCCCACCAATATTGGACATTAAGCAAAACAAACTCTTATTTCACCTTCCTAATTGAAAGGCTAGCCCAACAACCTCAAAAGCAACATCATACTATAATTTACGCTCATTGCTTACAGGAAAAGGTATGCTTCCATCACCTAAGTGAAAACCAAGCTACGATTTCTAGAGTCTAACTTGCTTAATTAAGCAATTAACAGTAGATCTAGTAAGAGAAAAGAAGCGAAACTTAGGCACTTCCAACACAAATGTTGTTGTAGGCTTGCAATTCTATCTTGCTTTACCACATTAAGAACGTAAAGCAAATAAAGTTTACATAGATAACATATTTTCAAGCAAACAAGCATGCAATGAATGAATGCACCACCTAAGGTCGCAGAATCCTTGCTCTAACACCATCTGTAACAGCCCTCTCCCTAATAGGGGCTGTTAAGGTCAATCTCAACTTAATTAAGGTTGAGAAAGGTAAAAATCAGAACTTAGAAACTAATTTCCAAAATTTTTTGAGGAAAATCCGGCAGAGTTCCCTCTGTAAAATGGACGTTTCTATGGCTTAAAGCCTTACAACCCTGAAATAAAAAAACTAAACCAAAATAGAACTCAACGGCCACACGCCGGAACATATCACGAGCCACACGCTCAGATTACAATCTAAATGCATCAACGATCCCAAGCATTCCAAATACATTTACAATAGAATTCAAACTACAAAACAAATACTTTCTGTATACATAAACATCTAGATATACTCGATCTCCAAACAAACAGTCAGCCCCTGATCTTCATATTGACCTGTAAGGGGGAGGGAAAAGGGGGTATGAGCAAACCACAGCTCAGTGGGTAACTTGTACCCTAAAACAACCATTGAGATTCAAGCAACCTAAGAACAGGAGTCACCCTAGTTCTGCATTCACAAAGTACAATTAAAAACATAAACGCATCCCTGGGTCACTTCGTAATTTCTCAAATAGGAAAATAGGTATAAGGTTTCCATTCAAGCACCTACATGTCCCATTTGAGGTAATTAAACAGACTCATATCTTCCAAATCAACTACAGGGGAATGGGATAGCCTTTTTAGCCATGAAAACAACCAGGAAACCATCAGAGGAGCATTTCAAGTACCCTAGGGTTCTAGTAGCTACAACAACTCCAAACACATCATCCTCCTAACTTAATTACCCCTCAAGTGACACATACACTCCGTTTAGCCTCCACAGTGGCAATCAAGATGGGATTTAGATGCCATGCATTAGTCTAATTAAGAGATACACTCGAAGAGCTTAAATATCACATATGTAACTCATGAATAGCAAAATAAGTTGCTTATTTAAATCACAAGACGCTTTTTGAAACTTAGTTTGAACATAAATAAACACAACTCACAACTCACAATTCTCAAGTAAGAAACCATTCATACTTCAAAACCTTTCAAAGTCATTCTAAATACGAACATAACACTTTCAACATATAAAGAATAACTCACGCACTTTAAAAGAGGTATTAAAAATTATTCAAATTTCTTTTTCATCTTTCCATAACCATAGTATATGTCGTTTCAATAAACCAACGGTTTCATATAATCTTTCCTTCTTTCCATTGTACGAAAATATTAATACCATGGGCGTAGGGTACTTTCAGTACTTTCTAGTCGGGGTCGGTTCCCCCTTAAGACAGTTAGTTTAATTTTCCGGGAGTTCTAACGTCAATGGATTTTATATACCTAGCCGATTCGGTTCCCCTTTACAGGTGGTAACCCCAACTTTCCAATTAGTCCACAGTACCTAGTGCAATACACCTAGCCCGAAAACCATTTCAAACTCGTAAATCGCATAACAATTCCATATCATACACTTCTCATCCAAATAGCTTTCCAAATTGTATATAAATGTATATAAAGTAGAAGTATACCTTTCATTCAAATTAAAATAGCTCAACTGGCCAATTTTCCAACCTTTTTCCATTTAAGAAATCCAAAAGCTCGAATAACTCAAATAAGTTTTCTTTAATTACGCTAAATCCATTTAACAAGTATTAACGACTTAGAAACGCAAATGCTTTTCAACACACCCTAAAATATTCATTTGAAATCCTTTCTTTTGAATCAAAAATCACATAAACACCTTTCAATTACACAAGCCCATAATAAAAGAGATATAGGTATGTACATAGAGACTTAAATTCACATATAACTCAACCGTATGCATAAAATCTCATTCTTTAAGCATATAACTCATCCACGATTCATATATGCATAATTTCCACATAATTATCAAATCAACATCATTTTAAACATAATCCATCCATTCTAACACAGTACACACATATATATAAGGTCACTTAGGCCGTAAATCAAATAATATCGACATATATTGCAACGGAAGTAATAAATAAAACCATTAAACCACCCTCTATACAATTACCTATTCAACCCAATACATTCTAATTTCACAAATCAACCCGAGCTCCCTCCTCACATACCTCGTCCCAAACAAACTTCGATACTCAATGTTCAACCAAAATACCATCCAACTTCCAACTCGGTTACATATATCAATCCAACTATTACAAACCAATTAATAATTTCAGGCATAAATTCGGTATTCAAAATCTATTAACTAAACCTGAAACTTAATAGTTATTAAGAGGGGCAGAGATTACCCACTTTGATTACCAATTGAATTCGAGATGGAGTTGGCTAACCACGAATAAGACCTCTATTATTCTGCTTGATCAGTCGGGTTTCCACAATTAACTAAGAATATATTAGGAAGCGCCTCAACTGTCCAAGCCCAACCCCCGAACCCTAAGCCCATACCACCGCTGCCTCCCTGTCTCTCGTGCGCCGGACCACCACGACCCTGTCACCGCTGTGCAACCGCTGCTAGGCCTGCAACACCTTCACCGCCCTCCCTCTTTCTCTCTGCGCGTCCGTGGCCGGACCACCAAGCGGTGCCGCCACCACCGCTTTTCTTCTCTTCTCTCTCTCTCTCTCTCTCTCTCTCTCTCTCTCTCTCTCTCTCTCTAATGTGTGCGTGCGTTTTTTTTGTTCCTAGTAGCAAAGGAGGGCCGGGCTTGGCCCCTTCTTCTTTTCTTTTTCCTTTTTGCCGTCAAAACCCAAGAAAAAGGAAGGGGATGTTAATCCCTTTTTCCTTATTAATTGTATTCTCATCCAAAATAACAAGGCTTGGTCCCTTGTTTTTATTTTTCATTCTGATCCCATTTCAAATAATAACAACCCCTTCTCTTATTCCCTTCCTTTCTCAATCTATAACTATAACCTAATTACCAAATAATATAACAAATCGAACCTTCTACTAAAATCTAATTCTGATAAATAAATAAATATAATAATAATAATATCCACATAATATAGTAATACAACAATTATTCCCATAAATAAATAACTAAACCCAAATTAGACCCTTAACCAAGGTAATTACTCTTAATAAAACTCTCGGGTCTTACACAATACTAGGTAATAACCTATGATAACTCTATTAAAATCTGAGGTTGTTTAGACCTGATTTCGTGTCTAAATACCGTCTAAATCCTTAGGCTTTTGACTTTTTTCGTAGCTTGTTTTAATAACTTTTAATGCGTTTTGGTTATTTTTGTAGTTTCCGAAGTTTTTACTCAAAACGACTCTAAATGGGCCAATTTTGCACCAATCTTGGGAATCCCGAGATTCCCTAAGATTCCCCGAGCCCTGGTCGTGTCGAAGGCAGCGGATTAGAAGGGTCGGTCATGTCGAAAGGCAGCGGAAGCGGAAGCAACTGTTGAAGAGCACCCTGAAGAATCTTGTGGCCGAGAGAGACCGCCGTGCCACGGCCATATCGATGTGAAGCCACGGTGTGATTGAGCCAATGCCTAAGGAAGGGACATTGCCACCCGAGATGGACCTTGGTCACAGTCAGCCTGACCGTAGCCACGGTGAGATCACTACCCTGCCCAAGGAAGAAGTTGGGCGAACAAGACCGTGGCCACGGTCTCCCATGACCGTAGCCACGACGGTGCGAAGGACCGAAAAGTTGTCAGCCCTAATCGCCTAGACCATGCCCATGGTGCATGGGAACCGTGCCCACGGTGATGCGAAGCGAAGAGAAGAATTGCCTGCCTTACGCAGGACTGTGGCCACGGTCACCTTGACCGTGCCCACGGTCCCCTGCGGGACACTTTTGTCTGTTGTGTAAAATGATAAGTTTTGAGTAACAACCTTGATTACTATGTAATGTATTTAGGTCATTTTAGCTAAAGACATCTATATGAAGCAGCTTTTATCTATCTTTTATGATACTTTAGCATACACTTTATCACATTTTAAGCTTTAGATTAGAGTGATTAGTGAAGATCTTTACTAAGATTATTGGTTCTTGTATTGGATTCTCTTGAGTTTTATTGGAAGTTTGAAGATTATTCTCAACTTTGGAGCATTGAAGCTTTATTATTCTGGAGTTTTCCTCTTTGTCATCACAATCAATGAGAATTTCTTAACCTTTCTCTCTCTAATTTATTGCTTATTTATTAATCTCTGTTTTTGTTATTATTGGTATTATTGGTATTGTTGAATGTTTATTGTCATCTTGTTTACTCATTTAAGCATGAATGAAGTTGTTGATGTTATTATCATGATAGTTAGGATGTTTAGTGGCTAGAACCCTAATGGGTTAAGAAGATATTAAGGGTGTGAATGGGTGATTAGGTTTGGGTTAGCATTATTAGTGAGTAACTAGTTAGGAAATCAATTTCCTAATCCTATCCTTCCCTCAAGTGGGATGTATTTGGGTGCGAAAGCATCCCGAATACATCCAACGCTTGTTGGAAGGTAGGAATTAGGATAGTTAGTATTCTAGTTCGCGAAAGCGAATAGAAACTAACTAGGAAATTTCGTTCCATTAACTCCCCCGGGTCTGTCGATGAACTTTGGGGAAGTTAGTCCGGATTATCCTTGAAAGAGGAAGCCCGGTGGGTATTTTCTAACGGAATTACCATTTGATTTCCCCTTCTCGTTACTCTCTTGTTGCGAAACCCATTTCCTCATTCCCTTTTGCATCCCGAAAGTCTCCCAACACCCATTGTCTCACCTTTTTTACTGAACCTAGTGTGTTTGTGTTGTTTTTACCCTGAATTCTATCATCCTTTCATGATCGTAAACCCTACCTAGAGTCAATTAGTTGCAGCTAAGGCCCCTAGCTCCCTGTGGAAGAACAATAAAACCGAGATCTTACAAACCACGTTACAACAGAGGTCAACAAAGCATTAGACGTATTATGCAAACCATTCCCAACCTTTCTATCAACACAAACTGCTTACTTCTCTCGTAATAAAACTACACCATACTAACTTTGATGTTTAAACATATTGTAACTATACATACAACCCAAAAGTACATGATTAACATACAACATATAAATATTATTTATTTATTACTTTGTTTTAACAAGTGTGTACCTATGTTTTCGGGATTAAGTCCATGTCACTCATGTTAGGGTTAACAACTGTATTCCATGATCAGACACTTATTACACCCATTGTATATACTTCGAATAAGTTGGTCAAAAAATTCATCACACAATGTCGAATGTTAACGGTGGTTAATAACAAACATGTCATGTTTTGTCATTCAACGAATTTAACTTCATAGACATTACAGGAATAATAAAATCACGAAGCATTTAAAATCCAAACACCTAACTGTCTTCAACTACACATTACATTACATAAAACCATAAATTATTTAATATTCTATAAACATAGTGACCAATAACAAACGCGGGCACCACAACATGTCTACCAGGTCAGGACGCAAACATTTCCGTATACGACATAAACTGTGACAAACCACAGGTCACCTCAGACACCCTCGCATTCCGACAAGTGTTGCGGTAGTGCCCCTCGTTCCCACACCTGGAACATTTTTGAATCAGCTCATCTTGTGTCTACGACTCAATCCTCTTATGCTTAGGCCTTCCTCGAGGCCGACCATTTATTGGGGGTAGAATACGCCTGTTAGAAACATTGTCCAACTCATCCCCACCAACAATCAACCCTGTGTCAAGGTCAATAAAACCAGAATCATATGTCTCGAATGGATGCAATACATTGGCATACACTGCCTTTTGCGCGTCTACCTTAAAAAAGGGGTGTACAAAATCATAAATATTTTGTTTCGTCCCCTAATGACCGCGATTGCTGAGAGCATGGGAGTTCGTCAAGCTGCCACGCCCAACAAGAACAAGTCTGTCGGGTTAATTTAACTCTTAACCAATTACCATTGCTTAGGTTCACCCCAAAGTCTCCACTTTCCCTATCATACATCCTCATTTGTACAACATACCCTACAAACTTCTGCCTCTCTTTCAACTTTCTCTCCACCCTCTTTCCCACACCAAACTTCCATGTTTTAATATCCGCCCGTTTAATGTCGAAATAGCCACCCAACTTGAGATGATGACCTGTCAATAGCGACGGTACTGGGAGAGATCTGAACTGCAGCATTATGTGGTTCCAACTCTCCGACGGATTATTGTCTACGACACCCCAGCGTTGAAAAGGAAACTTCGACACTGCCCAATGTTCAAGTTTGCTTTGTACAACCCAATCAGCCAATTGAGGAACGGAAGATCTCAGAGCATTCAACGCTAATTCATACTCTTGGTGTGTTGTTGCATATAGGATGCGATTGAAGCTATTTTTTAGCTTCTCCCGACTTTCAATGCTACATATCCCCAGAGCAGAAGCTCTCCCCAAGAAATTCTCCTTCAAGTGTCTCACATAGAACGACTGGTACTCACTCCCAAACGTCTCGGCAACTGCACATAATAATCCATTCTCGCTGTCTGACATTATCACCAGTTTCAAACCACCAAGGCACTCGGATACATTTTTCATGAACCAACCCCACTCCTCCTTACACTCTGACCCGGCCACAGCATACGCAACATCGAACAAGTTGTTGTTCGCATCAAGTGCAACGACCCCAAGCAATGTCCCACCAAAATCTGCAGTTAAAAAACAACCATCAACAAACAACATTTTTGCGGCATCCTTCAACAAATCCCTTCATAGAAGCACCATACGAAACAAACATTCGCTTGAAATGTACTCCATCAAGCTCACAAAATGCTCGGGTATCAGGATTTGATCTCCTAACAGAAGCACAAAGCCACGGCAGTAACTTGTAGTGATCGTATACAGTCCCAACAATCATCATCCTAGCGTACTCCTTAGCCCTCCAGCACTGTTTGTAAGTTATGGGAATATTCAACTCCAATGCAATGTCCTTTCGTATCTGCCCCGGGGTATAGTGAGGGTCCACCTTCAACTTGGAATCAATCATTCTACCCAACAACTTCGACCTTAACCTACGATGTGGCCACCTACCCATACTACACTGTTCCCCAACATTATGAGTATGTTGTAGTTAAAATTGATTAACTGTCATTCTTGTTTTCCCTTTACCCCCAGTCGCTGAAACTCCAAATTGACATCCATCACCTATACGTACATCTGAAATGCGTTCTATGGAATTCTTCTTAAACTTATACTCAAACCTGTGCGCAACGACATACTTGAAAACCGCAATACGGAAGCTATCAGCAGTCGCAAATAACTGTCCCCTCCCTCTAATCTCCCCCTACCATATCGTCAACCTATGCTTGTAATCTTCTGAGTAAACCCCGGAACGAGGGCATGCCACCACCCTTTCATCCCCTTCCGAGTCATCGCACCATCCGCCGTTTCCTTCACACCCATATGTGTCTTGATTGCTATCGACAAACCCCGTTGCATCGACATCAACAACATCGTCTGCTGGAGCTGATCTGTCACCCCTGTCAGCCACGCCATTCAAATAATCAAAGACATGGAATTAAAATAAACACACATTACATATATAATTGAGAAAAAAATCATTACCTTCTGCGATTAGCACTTGGCTCAAACCCCTTCTCACCAGGTTGCACATTTCCCATTGTCGGTATTGTATTTAACCCCCAAACCACCCATGTTTACCATACAATCCACTTCCGCACCAATGTACAAATATCCATGCCTATCGTTTCCCTTTGTAAAATTAAACATATCTGCTTCACTTTCCAAAGGCACTATGATGTTTCTATCATACTTCACACTAAACCACAATTTCTGACCTTGCAATCCACTACCAATGCATCCCTCAACCACCTTACACAATTCAACTATGTCAATTTCCCTTCGGAGCTAGAAGCATTTTGTGATTCCACACTCATACCTACTTAATCCGTTACCAATATGCACAACACCTTCGCCTAATGCCAAATACACAAACATTTCCCCTTCATTTATAGCCATTTACTCACCTGATATCAACAAAAAGGCAAGTTAAATATACCTAGATACCACGGATTAAATTGTAATAAAGCCATAGTATGATTCAGCTACACCACCTTGACTGACACATATGAAAATGTTAATACCATATCTACATCGCCTTCTACTAGCATTAACTAACATTCCCATTATCATATGATTCTGGTTACCACCAGCATCTAATTAAACAACCTTTAAAATTGCACATGGTCAACATTACATGGTAACAATGTCTAAATTACCACCCTGTCCATGTTTCCACACCGTTATACACATCGGCAAAAAACATTTACCCAAGGACAACAACATACCATATACCTTTAATAACATAATACGATGCAACAACTTAAAAAACCAAAGCAGCATAGCTACCTACCAACAAATAATTTCTCTGCTAATTAATCTATTTTCCATCATTTATGTCAAACACAACAAAATACACATAATCATACCCAAGCCGAATCACACCCGTCAAATCGTTCCAAATTGATAGTACCAACGTTTCATAGTTTTAACACAACCATATTTCATCATCGATCCATGTATCGCATCTGATCGTTATCATGGACTCATAAACACTAACTCGACGATTACAGTAACATGGCTCAAAACACCAAACAAGAAAGATACACATCTCCATTCATTTAATAAGTTTTCCACTTGTATACAACGCAACTTACTAACAAATGCATTAGTGCATTACCGACATGATTAACGATCAATGAACGAATAAAAAATTTCCAACTGTATATTTCCATACTTATCTGTGCTAATCGCGTCAACGTTGTTTCCAATTCCAAATTACCACTCCTGCAACAGCTCCAGCACCTTCCAATGCAAAATCAACCACCCCTACAACGCATCCAAATGCATCCACTTCCCTCGTGGACTCCCTCTTTCAGTAGAATACTACACAACATAATAGGTGTGCCCCTCCTCCCTTTTCAACTTCACTCAAACCCGTCTAATCCCCCCTTGTACCCACACTTAATCTGATGTCAATGGGAAACAAACATATAAAGAAAAATAAAATAAAATTTTAACCTACCTTTTCCATTGGTGGAGCCACATCACAGGTTGCAGGCCCCACCATTTAACTTAAAATTAGGACTCGGGCGTCCTAAATGAACTTTTAGGGGAATATGCTTGTTGGGCTGTCCTTGGAAGTCAATAATCCTTTTATCTATAGCCATGGCCCATGGTAATGGGGTATTGATTCAAGCATTTTGGGTTGTTGTATTTGTTGGGTGTTTTAGTCCAAATGATGTTTGATGATTTTACTTTTAAGGTTATAATTTGGTGAAACATTCATTTTTTATGATGCAAATTTGTTTGCAAAAGTGTTCTTTCTTTCTCTATCTTTTCTCAATCAATCTCCATCTTTGTCATCTTAAATTCAAAATTGTCTTAACAGTATTTCAGTATTTGTAATGAAAGAGGAAATAGTTGACCCTATTCTTTGGATTAGTTATTTTCAAGTTAGGATAATTAGATTTAGATAAGTTATAATTATTTTTTTTTTTTTTGGGGAATTGTGTTTTTAGAGTGTGTTTTTTTTGGAGAATTGTGTTAGATTGGAATAAGTTATGACAAGTTAAGAGAAGTACAATCAACCTGACAAAAGAACAGCAAGTATGGTATGGATTAGTACCATTAGGTCTAGGCAATTGTCCTATTAAAATATAAATGAGGTTTGGAGTTTGATCTCTTAAAAATCTTAGGTGAGTTTTTTTTGTCTTCGCCCGTATTAATCTCAAAAAATCCTTAAAGTTTCACGATATTATTTGAAACTAAGCTAAACACTAAGCTAAGGCTCTCTATTCTTTCTTTATGTGTTTCCAGTTTTACGATCGCATCGCGATTTCAATGAATTGTTCAATTTAGTAACTTCTCTACTAACTTCATAGTTTTTGAGATAATCTTTTTAGTATATTGGATTTTATCTTATCTAGTAATTTTTAGTTAACTATCATCAAGGTACTCGGGTGACGGTGTGAAAGATTGTTGATGAGACATTGTGTTTTGGCTTTATTGTGTATTTCTTTTGCTCTCCATGTGTTTGTCTTCTTTAGCTACGTCAAATGTACTAATTTAACTGCCCATTGCTTAAAGCACACAACTATGAAGATTTTCATTGATCAATGTCTATCTTTTAGTGATAATTTCTAATATATGAGCCCGAATAATTTTGGTAAAAGTAAGTCTTGATGTTAACTGATCTTGAGATATATATGCCTTATATTTATACATTGTAGTGGATTGAAAAGTCATCGAAATGAACTTTTTGGATGTATTTCAACTATCGTATAAACCTTAGCCATGTTATTAAGTTACACCTTCGACTAACAATATGTCATTTGGTATAAAAAAAAATACATATATTGAATTAGCCATGTAATTTAAGCAATGGAATAGGTCGTCACGAATATATGTTAACTTGAACAAATAATACAAGTCTTCTTGAATGAGAAAAATTGGTAGGCTAAGTAAAATCAAGGTTTTAGACGGATAATTTTCATATTTTGCTGTTATAACAAACATGGTCATTTGATGATTTATTTCGAGTTGGTTAGTATTAGAAGTTAGTTTGTTGTACTTTATTTGATACTATTTTCATAATTTACCAAAAATAACGACAAAAAAAATTACAAATGTAAAAAGAAACATATAAAAATGTATTGATCAAAATCTTACTCTATAGAACAATACTAAAAGATACATATATCTAAAAACAAAGAATCAATTGCTAAGAAAATTGGCCAACCCCAATCTAAAAATAGGGGAAGGAATAGGGTGAGGGATGGGTTAGGGAAAGAAAAAAGGGTAAGAAAGAAATTACTAAACTCACTAAGTTAAATGAGTAAGATTATTTAGGCTTGGGAATATTGATATCAAAATTGCAATGTTCTTGTAATATTGGTAGAAGATCTAGGGGAACCAAACATTTCTCATTTGTGTAGAGCTTCTCTTGGACAACATTTGACACCAACAGTGGGAGGTTGTCCAAATTCACCTTTTGATCACTTTCCTGCAAGCATTCATTGAAAAAATGATTATTCAAGTGAGTATTAAAACAAATGTATTTATGATTTAATTTCGATTTCATTATCGAGTTTGGTTCAAGTATTGATCATCCCCATATATTGTAATAGTAATGACCCACTATGACTTATTAAATTTGATAGTAAATGAATAATACGGTAGAAATTAATTTTGACAACTTTGGTAAATAAATACATATTTTGATAAGTATTAAAAATATGGTTTTTTTTTTTACGACAAAGCAACACTTTTATTAAAAAGTACATATTAATAGACATGTAAATTTTGTTAAATTTTGATAATTTTTACCTGCCCTCCTACAACTGAACTTTTACATGCCTTCATCAAGTAAAAAAAAAGAAAAAAAATTGTGTTTTTACTTCACAATCCGTGCCATACTCGTACAGTACATCAACCTGCTTGTAAGATTACAGTGAGGCAAAATTTGATAGAATTGCTAACAAGTTCCCTAAATTTGTGACAATAGTCATACTCTTTTTCATTTTTGTTTTCCTTTTAGATTTAAGCTTGTTAAATAACTGCCAAAATCTACCTTTGGGAGATTCTACCATAGTTGAAAATATTTTCAACTATGGTAGTTGAATTATATAATTACCCTTAATTTTATCATTAAAAAAATAAAATTAATGTATATTCACTATAGTACTTGTTATAATAAGTAAATCTATATGTTAAGTTATAATTTTTTACAAAATTAAATTTTTTAAAGAAAATTTGACCATAATTGACTTTTTTTCAACTATCGTAACTGAAAAGTGAAAATACCATTAATTTTACTATAAAAATTCAAAATCAATGAAGGTTGACCAAAGTAACTTGTTACAATAATTAATCATGTTTAAGAGGATAAAATTCTTTTTAAAAAATATGATTTATTTTGATAAATGAATGGTATAAAATTTTCAACTACCATAGTTGAAAATAAATTCAACTATGGTAGAATTTTCACCTCTAATTTTAGGGATTTAGTTCAGTATTAAAAAAAAACATTCAATATAATCATTAGCTGCAAGTATGTCTAATAACCGCCCTAAACAGAATAAGCTACAAAAGAGGAGAGTAAGAAATATGAATTTTCACCTAATTAATTACAGTACTACTAGCAAATACTACCCAACCAAACCAAACCAACTATAGTCCATAGTAAAGTAGCATCACATAATCAGTTGAAACAATGAAAAAGATGTAAAATACTAGTCCATAACTTGCACAATAGCTAAAAATCCAGAAAGTGAAGAAAGCAAAAGATGATGTGTTTTATGTTAAGTACCTGGATGAATGTTTGCATGGATTGAAGAATCCCTAGCTGAGCTTGCAACAATTTGACATATTTGAAAGCAGCTTTAAGCATTTGAGCTGTGTTCATCTTGGATCCACCTGGGACTAACTTCCCTAGCTCCTGTGTCTTCTCTGTTATCTTCCTCCTCCTTTCTCTAGCTGCTCTGCTTTGCGCCGATACCGCCTTAGTTTTTGGATTAGTAATGTTGTCGACATTGGAATTGTGAAACTCGAAATCAAGGACATTTTCAGAAGGCAATGTGGGTTGTTGATTCTCTGGAATTGAGTTGGGTTGGAAACAGGGGAGAAGCAGGGGAGGTGGGAAATCCAGGTAACTGTTGCAGTCGTTGATTGTCATCAGATCATGATTGATCAGATTTTGATGATCATCATGATGATGATGATCAAGGTGGTTATGAAATGATGGAGGGTTGAGGAGGGGATGATTGGGGGGAAGGAGAGTAGGAGAAACAGAGTCAGAGCAAAGGAGCTCTGTTTCTAGAGAGAGAAAAAGCTCATCGTTCTCCTGATGCTGCAATTGCAATTGCTGGAGATGATCAAATGGGTAAATTTGGGTGGAGAAATTGGACACATTTTCCCAATCTAATGCCATTGATTTTTGGTTTTCTTTGCCTACGAGCTGAGAAAAAGGAGCAATGTTGAGAGAGAAGTTTGAGTATGGTGAGTAGAGTGAGCAAAGACTAAAGAGCAGAGCGTAGGGTAAGGGCAGAGAGAGTGAATAACCGCTTATAACTGCCACTGTAGAGGAGAGAGAAAGAGAGTGGTGGGGAGTCGCAGTAACTGCTGCGAGGAATTTGGAGCATCCAATGAATCAACACCTGCCAGAATTAGTTTTTGGGGGCTGTTTATTTCTTTATTTCTGATCTCTTATTTATTCTGGCACATTTTAGAACTTTAGCATAGATAATAAAGAGATTAATTAAGAATTATTTGGGTACTACTTTGATTTAAAAAAATCAGATAACATTCCTAAATTCTAATGAATATTTGCCAGTAGTCGAGTAGGTACAAAAGAAGAAGGCAAAAAAAAAAACATATTGATCCAAGACTTGGCAAAGCGATTTGGAGGGAAAATGTGAGTTAATTAATTGACCAATAACATAAATTATTTATTTTTTTCTATAATAAAAAAGAAACTGCCTCACACACGATGCATCCAATTAGTTACATAAACTACATCCCTCCATCATCCATCCATACTCTTCCTTCTCTCTCTCCCCTCTCCTTCCACCAGTAGCCACTGTTGTCCTTCCACCGCCCTCTCTCCTTCCACCACCACCCACCAGTACCGCTACTTTCCCCGAAAACTTCATCCGATTCAGAAATTCCAATTTGCTTGAGCGAAGAACAAGCTCTAGAAATCGCGCTAAATCTGAACCCTAACCCTAAATTCAATCTTCTTTCCTCGAAAACTTCATCCAATTCAGAAATTTCGCCAATTATGTCTTCAGATTAGGGTTTGTTTGATAGGTAGCAGTCGCAAGAGGAATTCTCCATCGTCGTGGACGAATTCAGCCGCCAAAAGATTTGACTTCGACGGCAATGTTGATGATTCAACTTGTGCGAAGAACGAGCTCTAGAAATAGCGCTAAGACTGAACCCTAACCCTAAACTCAATCCACGTTCACCGAAATCTTAATCCAAATTCTCGATTTCTCCAATTCGGTCGTCAGATTAGTTTTACTGTTCACCTGATTAGTTGAAATTGTTCACTAGATATATTATAATTGTTCATCAGATAACTAGTGATAGTTTACTATAAATGTTTTCATTGTGCACTATGTCATTATCTAATAATATGTCTAGATTGTTCACCAGATATGTTTATATTGTTCACTATATACATTTTCGTTGTTCACCTTGTACGTATAAGCTTGTTCACTAGTTCAAGGAGGTTGGTTCACTGGTTCAAAGAGCTAGTAGTTCTTCATTTAATGTTTCCATTGTTTACTATGTATCATTCACTAATACATTTACATTGTTTACCAAACAATTTTTTTATTGTTCACTATATAGTATTCATTGTTCATCTTATATATTACCATTCTTATACAAATTATCTCTGAATTTCAACCATGTTCAACCTTATATTTAAGTGAAAAGTAAAATGCTTGCTATAAACTTGTAAGTGAACAATATTGAACATGATAGTCAACAACTACAATAATCTACATATGACAATGTATAAGTGAATCTTCACATTCTTACGAGTGAACAACCTAATGTATACAATGAACAATTGAGTTAGACTCGATGAACAACAAAAAATATACTCAATGAACAATTCAATTAGACTTGGTGAATAACAATCAACTAACTAATAACTCCACTAATCTATCAAAAAATGAAATAGGGATGAACATGAGATGCACAAGATTGTATATTTCTTAGTGAACAATTCAGTTGAAGTCAATGAACAATGCAGTAATGAACATTTAAAAGTTAAAGTTAATAACCGCCGTATTATAACCGCTGCTGATTTTTTTTTTTTAAAAAAAAAAGATGACATGGCCCCGTGTCATCTTCTGGAGCACGTGCTCCAGGAGCACGTAATAATTTGCACCCCCGACCCATTTCCCCCACCCCCAACCGACCCGTCCTCGGCGGCGCCACCACCCGAGTCACCGAGCTCGCACTCGACCAGGTGGGTTACTCCGCAGTCTCCGCCACACTCGTCGTCGTCTCCTGGGGGAACCTCCGCTTCCTCCACTCCCTCGACCTCTCCGGTAACAACTTCTCCGGCCCCATCCCCGAGTCCCTCTCCGAGTTAACCCAGCTGCAGAAGCTCACACTGTCGATGAACTCGCTCTCGGGTCCCATCCCCGACTCGCTGGGTCGACTCGGCTGTTTGAAGAAATTACACGACAAAGGAAACTGGAACGTCGTCCATAGGAACACCGGACTTCAATGCTGCGGCAAGAGTTGTAGGCTTCGATGGGCGAATCATCTCCGTCCGAATTTGAAGAAAGGGGCGTTCTCTTCCGAGGAAGAACGTCTTATTATTCAGCTTCATTCCAAGTTGGGGAACAAGTGGGCTCGCATTTGTGCTCATGTATGTGTGATTGATTTTGGTTTTTGGTTATTTATCGCTTTGCTCTGTTTTTTCAGCTAGGCATATTCTGACTTGTTTTGTTGGGTTTGTCGAATTTTTGTTTGCTTGGGCAACATGCAGGCGTCTGTTTTGATTGTCAACGGAAAATTGAGGGGTTGATTGAAATTGAGGTGGCAATTTGGAAGGGGGAAAAAAGGGGGGGATGGGGACTGGGGCTGGGGGTGTTAGAGAGAGAGAGAGAGTGAGAGAGAGGAGAGAGAGAAAAAGAAAAGTGGTGGGGGTTGAGGTGGATTTTTTTTAGAAAAATAAAAGTTGGATTATTCAATCCAACTCAGCAAAAAAAAAATTCTTTTTTTTTTGTTATAACACCTCCACATAAGCGAACACCGCCGCCATGTCAGCTTTCCGACGAGTCAGACTCGGTGGCGATTCGCTGGAAAAATCAATATGACAAGGTTGGTTCGTTGTAAATTAATGTTCAAGGTTGATTCGTTATTTCAAAGGATCCACAAAGGTTGGTTTATTAGATTCCAATTTCCCTTTTAAATTTTTATAATTCATTATTTTCTAAAATTTTTCATCATAGTTCCATAAACAATAACGTACAATACAAAAAGAAAATGAAGTTTCTAAAAAAGGACATACATTAATTAACTAATCAGTCATTTTATAAATTTTAATAGAAAAATTTCAAAAATATCTCAACTGGTCCAAACCGGTCTGGGTTGGTCAGGTCCAAATACTAACTGGGTTGGTCTGGGTTGAGACCGGTTGTTTCCAGTCTGGTCTTTGGTCCAAAGTTTTTGCTATTCCGGGTTCCAGTTCGATGCGGTGATCTGGTCCGGGTTGATCCGGGTTTGACCCAATGAACACCTCTATTTTTACCCATTTCTCATGATGTAACTCTTTGGATTATTGTGTTTTATGGTCTAAAAATCATGATGATAAATTGCTAATCCTCCATGACTACATTCTTGCATAGTCAAATGCCATCTTTTTCTGAGTGGTTATACACAAGAACTGGACGTTTTTTAAAGATTAGATTTAAATGATTTGAACTTTGTGCTATAGTAAACTTAGGCTCTGTTCTTTTATACGGGTGGCTGGTTGCGGTGCCACAACACATTGTACTTTGCCAAAACTCACTACAACATACCAATCCATCACAATTTACCACAATCCATCACAATCAACTTTTTCATATTTACCAATATAATTTACATTTATAAAAAAAATAAAACTCACCACAACTTACCAATAACTCACCACAATCCACCACACCCGCCACAATTCCACCACACCGCACCGCGTCATACCGCAGTCAGCCGTATAAAAGAACATGACCTTAATAATATGAACTTTAGATTTATTTCAAAATAATCTGAATTTTGGGTCCTTTGGATTCTAGTAGCACGCCGCTGAATTAAATTTAATTTAACTTGGTGGTGGGATGACGTATCGGTGGTGGCAAGGCACTCCTAAGATGCCCAGGCACATGTCATCGCCGCCACGTCATCCCACCACCGAGTTAAGTTGACGTGCTACTAGAATCCTAGGAGCCCAAAGTTCAGATTATTCAAAAACAAATCTAAAATTCAGATTATTAAGTCTATTATAATCTAACGTTCAGATTATTTAAATCTAATTTCTTTTTATTTTTTATGCAACAAAAACCGGACATTTTAGCTAGCAAAAGGCCCAAGCCTTAAATTAACCACATAGGAAGCAAGCCCAGTTGAGCCCAAACCCAATTTTCCTACATGTCATTTTGGATGGGCTTCGTTGATCCCTTATGTTTGTGTGCAATTGATATGTTTTTCAGAAGTAGGAAGGTTTAAAAGTTAGCCAAGGTATTTTGCGTGCTAGAGTAGCTCATTGTTACTCTTTTCTTCACCAATGGGATGTAAAAGTTAACCAAGGTATTCCTAGAGTGTGGGAAACCCATTCTTGTCATTTTAGTTAAAATGTTCAAAATTTAGAACCCTACTAACATCTTATGTAACGAAGATATTCCTTATTATTAGTGATTACTACCTCCGTCCTATAATACTTGTTCATTTAGTCAAAATTTAGAAAATTAATAAAATTAGTTAGTTAATTGTTGTGTTATATAGAAAGTTATGAAAAATTAATATTAAATTATATGAATAATTCTCTCTCTTGCTTTTTCTATCTTTGCAGGTTTGAATTTTATCATTATTATACTTATCCATGTTTGAAGGTAAACATATCTAAGAAAATTATGAATAATCAAATAACCACCACCCGATGCTACAATCACTTATTACACTTGCTAACAATTTGTAACTGCTGGTAAACCTTTACTAATATCTTCTAACATTGAAATGAATAATTGCATGATGTATAACTAGTGCTTGAATAGAGTACGCCCTCTTATCCTAACGTAGCCTCGTCCCTAAGTAACTTCAAGAGTAAAACCTAGCTATTATATATCATCTCCTCTAATATCTTGGATCATGTCAAAAATTAGTGCTTGAATATAGTGCCCAACATCAATAATCGCATGATGTATAACTAGTCAATCGATACAAGTAGATATATATATATATATATGGAAAATGGGGAGTCAATTAAGTAATTCATGCGTGCCACCTTCGCTTAGATATGCTTACCTTCAAACATGCATACCTTGGTTGAGGAGTGCAAATGTTGGAATACTTCCTCCACTATAGGGTTAGGGTTAAGGCTTCCCCATCTTCAAAGAAATCATCCATTTCTCATCCTGGTTTATTTATATTAGGGTCAACCATTACCACTTTATATTTGGTCCATATATAATCCAACTAAATCACTCCCACAAGTCTTAGTATATTCAAAAAGGGAATAGTCTTCTAAATAACCTAAAAAAGAAAGGAAGAAGACTACTTCCTTACGAAGAATAGTATACATGAATTTCAAGTATAAGTCTTATTTTAAAGAAATATATTACCTGTGGCTTTAATTTTAAAACAATTTTTCTTTTCTAGCTTTCAGAATATTTTTTCAAATGATTTTCTTTTTGGCGAAAAACTACACGTATTTGAATTCTTTCAAACTCTATATCACACAATTTTTTAAAAAATTTAAAATCAAGTATAAAAAACTATAATTTTATACAAATTGTATGTGATATTATAATACCGATAAAATTTCTTATACACTGTATATGCACACATATCACTTTATACATTATTCTATATAATTTATCAACCATCCCTATAAAAGAGCTTAATAACTAAAAATGAATGTAAAATTAAAACACTTGATTATGATAACTAATCCACCAATTAGTTGAATAGATGATGAAAGATTGATGTATAAGCCCAAATAGAATCTCCCCTGAAAATGCCAAAATGAAAATCCAAAAGGGCACGACAGTTGTAAACCGAATCTTCCTAACTTTCTCTCTCTCCCCAATCAACTTCTTCCCTCTCCCAAGCTCCTCTTTTTTATTCCCCTTTTCTTATTATACAACCCTAATTACTCCCATTCAAATTTCAGTTGATCCATATTTAAACGTAACCCTCCATTAACAACCCCCTTAACTAGCTAGGGTTATTATACAAATGTTATGTGGGTGACCCAACTCCCAAAAATAACTAACTCACCCCCAATATTCCCGCCATGCGCTTTCTGCTCCCTTTTTTCTGTCATCATCATCATCATCATCATCATATTTTCTCCTTTTTCCTCATTTTCCTCGTCTTCTTTCCCCCAATCTTTCCCGCCAGAAACACCCCTGCTCCAACGGTCGACTTTACCGCCGATGATACCACCGTCGCCTCCACTGCCAGGTGGCGTAACTTCTCGAAGTTTCTAGACCTCGAGAAGGGGGCCCAGCTCAACGGTGTATCCGACCTGAAAAAGTACTTCCACCGCTTCGGCTACCTCCCATCCCCGCCGGCAAACTTCTCCGATGTCTTCGACTCATCCCTGGAAACCGCCGTCAGCCGCTACCAGACCAACCTGGGCCTCCCGGCGACCGGGAAGATCGACTTCAACACCCTCCACGTCCTCATGTCCCCCCGCTGTGGCGTCCCCGACGACTCCTCCACCGCCACCGTCTCCCTCCTTCGGCAGATGCAGCGGTTCGCGTACTTCAACGGCCGGCCGCGGTGGACGAAGCCGGCGCCGGTGACCCTAACCTACGCGCTCTCCCCGGACCACACGGTGGACTACCTCACCGAAGACGAGCTCCGGGGGGTGTTCTCACGCGCCTTCGCGCGGTGGGCCCGCGTGATCCCGGTGAACTTCACCGAGGCCGGAAAGTACTCGACGGCGGACATCAAGATCGGGTTCTACCGGGGGAACCACGGCGACGGGGAGCCGTTCGACGGCGTGCTGGGTGTGCTGGCCCACGCGTTCTCGCCGCAGAGTGGGAAGCTCCATTTGGACGGAGCCGAGACGTGGGCCGTCGATTTCAAGAGGCAGAAGTCGAAAGTGGCCGTTGATTTGGAGTCCGTGGTGACGCACGAGATCGGTCACGTGCTGGGGCTGGCACACTCATCGGTCAAGGATTCGATCATGTACCCGAATTTGAGTCCGAGGACGCGGAAGGTGGACCTACGGATTGATGACGTGGAAGGGATCCAGGCGTTATATGGGTCTAACCCGAATTTCAAGCTTGATTCATTGTATTCCGAGGAATTTTCGCAAAATGGCGGTGGCAGTGGTGGATTGTGGTGGTCGTCGTGGTGGACCGTAAGCTTAGGGTTGGTTCAAATCATATTATTTATACTGTAAATACATTCTTGGTGAGATAGGTATTAGTGATCAATCTTACGTCGACAGTAAATACATTCGAGAAAATTTGGTGTAATAGATGATTATATTTGAAAAATGATCACGCTTGATAGAGCGAAATTCGATTTTGTTACATTCGTCCTTCCTACCAAAGAGAGATGATACGCAACCGAAGAACCACCACATCTTCCAAACTCGATCTCCAACTGCCAAGATTCGACGATTGGTGGAAGTAAACAATTATCTGTTCGTAAAAGCTGTAGAGTTAATGGATCATACTAGTCATGAGCACATTCTTAACTTGTAAAATTTACTGGAGATCATTCCTGATGGGCCCAATTAACATGTCAAGTCCATGCCACCTTTCCTAGATAAACAAAATCGTTCTACATAATAGATCAAGATAACTTCCCTATAAAAATAAAAAAAAATATTTTATTTCTTGTTTCATCTTTATAAATTTTCGTTAGCCAAGTAAACTAAGGTGGACTTCATGTTGATATTTGTGTCTTTTGGTTTTGATATTACTTGTTTGATTTGGTAAGGACTTAATAAGAGTAGATGATTATGTCAATGTTATCTATTATAGGTTATAAGCAAGTGGGATTAAGTAAGGGAAAACATTCTTTGATGAAAAGTAAAGCAAATGAGTATATATATTTGAACACAAAAGAATATTGACGCAAGTTAGCTGTTTCGTGCAGACAACTTTCATGCATGTTTAATTTGTGTTTGATTGGTTTTTCCCTTAACAAGTCTAATCGATCTTGAGGCCTTCATCAATTCCCTTTAATAACTGCTACTATTTCTCTTTATAGTTAGATATTCAAGTATTCCTCTATATGTAACACCAAAATGGCAACAAATTTAATATTCCAAGGAATACTTTAATTTGTGAATAATATTTTTTATGCTTGTGCATGCATTGATTTTTATAAAAACGCATGAAAATAGATCGAGTTTAAAAGTTTTCTAGTGAATGATCAATATATATAGATTATCTTAAGTTCAAAATTCATCAATATCTTTGGTCCACAATCAATCAATATTAACATTTGACAATGTTTATCAATACGTGGTGTTAGTTGTTATATATGTTTATCAACATTTACTATCAAATAGTTCACTTAGCTAATTAACATTTACCGTACATAATGTTTAATTATTAGCAAATATTTACCTTTTATCATCGGTTAGTGTTACGTACATATACCTTATTTGAGGATGCACATATCTAAATCACCCCACATGGGTATAAATTTTGTATACTTAATTAAACAGTCGAGATATCATGATGGGTTTATTTATATGCTCAAGATTATGGTTTAGGTCTCTCTATGGATCAGGCAAAGCATGTGAGGAATAAATTCGAGTGTACGTAAACCATGCATGGTATTCATGATAAGCAATATAGCATGCATAAGGCATTTAGACACAAGCAATGTATTGATCACTTGAAATCAAAACAACTCACATTTGACTAGGAATTTATAGTAGATAGTTACTAGAATGAATGGAAGGGAAAACGTGATATAGACTTTGTTGTACGTATCATGCATATATTTGCATGACAACATTGACAAGAGTCTCTATTGGTAAAAAATGAGTTCAACATTGATAATTTCCCATTAGGTATGTAGTAACCTATCAACCTTGGAGAACTATGGTAATTGTGAGATTTTTTCTTTTTTTAACTAGTTTAGATGAACTATATAGAAATTAAAATGTATATATATGATATGATTTATGTACAGTGAGAGTATGTTAATTAATTTAAGAGAAATTCCAAATGGTAGGCACCAACTATTGTCTATTCCAAGTTATCAACACTTTTTTTACATATTCCAAATGGTAGGCTTAATTGATAAATAATTCCATCCCGTAGACTTGTCATCCACTGCCGTTAGAAATAAGAAAAAAAAACGAAAAAACAAACACTCCCTCTTCCCCTCGCAAACCCCATGCTCCCTCTTCAATTTTCCCCCCTTTCATTTTCTGATAATTGAATTGGACAGTCTCAAACTCTCAATTAGGGCATCTCTGTACCCAATTTGAAGGTGCAAAAATGGCTTCCATTCATCTTCTTCACAGTCTTGTATTTCACAATTCATTCAACCCATCAAAAAGGAGCAATTTTTCTGAGTTTGGAAGATGTGGGTCTTCTTCTTTTGCTCAAAGAACTCATCTGGGGAAGTACCCATCTCTCAAAATCGAGGTCATGCCTTCTTCATCTTCATCTTCATCTTCATCTTCATCTTCATCTTCTTCTTCTGACACACAATCTGGGGGAAGAAGACAAGTAGAGGTAACCCAAATTGAACAATTTTTCATGGAGTAATAGTAGTTTTGTCATTGATGAAAGTATGATGGAGACGGAGATGTATATATAAAGAGGCTAGAGAGAGAGAGAGAGTGTGTGGGTGAGGTGAGGTAGAGGGAGGTAGATAAGCGGGAAGAGTGAAAGTGGGCAGACCTTCGTGGCGCAGCGGCTTAGTGGGCGGACCTTCGCGTGGACGGCGGCTTAGGCGTCGTTCTTGACCTTCCATCGATATTTTGTATTTTTGTTTTCTTTCTTTTTTTTCTATTTCTAACGGCAGTTGATGACAAGCCTACGGGATGGAATTGTTTGCCAATTAAGATTACCATTTGGAATATGTAAAAAAAGTGTTGACCACTTGGAATAGACAATAGTTGGTGCCTACCATTTGGAATTTCCCTTAATTTAACTTGACACTTAAGTTGTCCAGATTTATAATTTTTCATATTTATATAGTTCCAGTAACGAATAGGCTAGGTAGAAGGGCAGAAATGTCGAGAGTTAGCTCTATATATCTATCTATGTACATGCTATCCATCAAGTGTGACAAATAACACAAGTTAGCTTGTGAGGATTATAACTAAGCCAAATTAAGAGGAAGCTATATATACCTTGGAAAGCTTAACTCAAAAGAAGTCCAAGCAAGATGGGGCTTGAAGGTCCTGTTCTTTCACATTGTAAACTACCCATAATTTAATTTTATCTACTCTTACCCAATTCTACTTTTTATATTTATCTAAACATTATTTTCTCCAACTTATACATATCCACGGAAAAACTAACCCCTAATCATGTAAACAAGTTGAAATAAGTATATGAAAGCTTGATTTAGGAGGTTGATACTACTCATAATAAGGGAAGAAAATCAACCTCAACTTATAAGTTATACGAAATTTATTAGGTAGTCCCGCGGGACTACACAACTCAGCCATACTCGCGCTATATGTCAGCAGTATGTCAGGCTTTTTCTTTTTTTTTTTTCCGCCGGAAATGGTCTTACCATAATATCTGTTGTAAGCTAGCACTGAGTTAGAACGCGGAGCGTATTGGTCATGGGTAAATGCTGCTTACATATTGGTCGGGGGTTTGATTCACAACAACTCCTTTTATTTCATTTCCCTCTTTTCATTCATTTTATGTTTTTGTTTCCTTTATATTAATTTTTTATCCAATTTTGTATTAGACTTTAATATTTTTAGATTTCTTCTTTTTAGGAAATACTTCTCCTTTTTAGCAAATACTTCTCCCTTTATCTTTATTTTTCTTTTTTTCATAACTTTATAATCTTTTAATTACCCCCCTTTTATTTTTTTATGTTTTGTTTTCCTTTAAGTTAGTGTGCAAACAATTTTGTTCTGGTGTCGAAATGAGTATGTGCAAAGGAGTTTACTCTGGTGTAGAAAAAAATTGTGCTAATATGCAAAAAAGTCTATTTTAATGTGCAAAGGAGTCTGTGCTAGTGTGCAAAGAATTTTATTATATATCATTTTAATTTCCTTTTTACCTTTTCCTATTAGCAAGTCTCCTTTTTTTTTCAAACGTATTTATTTTCTTTCTTTTGTTTTCATCTAAACACTTTACATCCTTCCATTATTTTCTTTTAATTTTTAATTGGAAAAAAAGTTTAGTGTACTTGTTTATCGAATATCGTACATTTGCACATTAAATATCGTAATATTACACACAAACTTTAATACATTTGCACACCAAATATTGAACTGTTCTCATATTAAATATTATACTTTTTACACTAAAAGTCGTACTATTACACACTGATTATAATAGTTATTTTATAAAGTTTGATGTGCAAATTTTTTTTATATATATTTTATTGCACACTAGCTATAATACATTTGCACACTAAATATCGTACGTACTATTACACACTAACTATAATACATTTGCAACACTAAATATAATATACGTTTACACACCAAATATCGTACTATTACACACCAACTATATTAGTTATTTTATAAAGTTTGGCATATAAAAATTATATATATTTTTTATTACACACTAAATATAAAATATTTGTACCCCAAACATGGTACTATTATACGCTAAATATAATATGTTTGCACCAACTATTGAACTATTGCACACTAAATATAATATATATGTTCTTGGACGTCAAATATTGTACATTTGCACACTAAATATCGTAATATTATACACAAACATTAATACATTTGCACACCAAATAGTGAACTATTGCACATTAAATATTATACACTAAAAATCGTACTATTACACACTAACTATAATAGTTATTTTATAAAATATGATGTGCAAATTTTTTTTATATATATTTTATTGCACACTAGCTATAATACATTTGCATACTAAATATCATACTATTACACACTAACTATAATACGTTTGCAACACTAAATATAATACGTTTGCACACCAAATATCGTACTATTACACACCAACTATATTAGTTATTTTATAAACTTTGGCATGCAAAAATTATACTTATTTTTTATTACATACTAAATATAATATATTACATGCTAAATATAATATGTTTGCACACCAACTATTGAACTATTGCACATTAAATATAATATATATGTACTTGAATGTCAAATATCGTACTATTACATATTAATTATAATATTTATTGTTATAAAGTTTGGTGTGTAAATAAATAAAGAAAGTACAAAGTATTACAAGGAAGAATAAATTGCCTAAAATAATTGACGCGCATGAGAGGGAAAAAATAGAAAATTATGACCCATATTAAAGAGTAATAATATTAATAAACCAAAACATAACATATGTAGCTATGAAGAATCAAACTCTGCACTTCTAGATTAATTCCACCATATACCATCCACTCTGTTGGACCGGCCCATCTGATGCCTAAGTCTTGTAATAGTAAATATACAGCGACAGAGAGTGTTACGAATTAAATTGGCCGTGTTTGATTGGGCCTGGACGCGGAGTAAAGAGGAGATCTGTAGTCCCGCGGGACTACAGTCTAAGATCTGTTATACAAGTGGGATAACAGTTGGGCGGGGATTCCCTACTCTTGCTTAGGGTCTGCCCTGCTTTGGAGAAAAATCCCTAAACTTAATGGGCATGAGAATGGATATGATGACGGATATTAAATACCTGCGTGGGGGTTGGGTGAGGATGGGGACAAAATTTTTCCCGTCCCCACTTACCCGTATGGGAAAATAACCCGCCACATACCCACCCCCCATGTCATAATTATATATTTTTATTTTGCATTATTAAGGAGACCACGAGTGGGAGTCCGCTAACCCCTACGCAAAATTGGGTCAGGCCCAACGAAACTCAAACAGTAGACGGACTAAAACCCTAAACCCCTTCCCTAAAATTTCTCCCTCATCTACATCTTCCAAATCAAAAGGTCTAAATACCTGACAAATCTCCAGGATTCCCCAATCCAAGCTACCACAATCGACATCAATGGCGTCCAGATGCAGTAGATTCATCAGCAGAACATCACTCTCATCTCTTAAATCCTCCATTAAATCAGCTTCAACTTCTGCTCCAAGACCTGCTGCTGCTCCCTTGCCCAGATCTACATCATCTTCTCTCCCTCGATTCAACTTCTCCAGGTCTAGATACTCTCTTTTTTGATACGATTCAACTCTGATTTCGATTTGATCGGAGTTTTTTTTGCTGATGTTTGGGGATGAAAATGCAGGATTCCGACGGAGCTGGGCGGCGTTCAGTCGCTGATGCCGCTGCACAGCGCGGTTTCCACGGCGAGGATGACGTCATGTCTGAGTACGAACTCAAGGAGTTGTCGAGCTCTCTCTCAGGGTACACTCTGCTGCACCTCTCCCAGCCTCTAAAATGTATATTTTTCTCTTTGTTGATCTTTTTTTTCTCCTTCAGAGATATCAATTTTGAACTTGTTAGGGTTTCGTTCAAGCAGAAATTGTATGCCGATTTGTGTTATATGGTTGATGTTTTGCCTTCCTTATTGAACGTGATTCTACTTGGTTAAGTATAGCTCAATTGATTGAAGTTTAGATGGATTGTCTGAAGGGCTTGTCCTATGTTTGTTTGCTGTGCATAGAATGTGATTGATTGAAGAAATTTGAACAAACGAGTGTGCTATCGATTGCATGGTGGCACGTTAGCAGTTCCTAAGATAGGATCAATATATATTATACATTGAACGATTACACTATTGAGCCTTTGAGAGTGAACTATCTACAAGTGAACAATCATACTATTTGGAAGAATGTAATAATTTGTAGTTGTTTTAGAAGTATATAAGCTGAGTAAACATTAAAATTTGAAAATGTAGGGCCGATATGACATTTCCCCGGCTCAATATAGCATTCGGCTTTGTCATGTCCCTTCAGTGTTTGCGATTGAACATATCGTGGCAAGCTGAAGGGGGAGTAGATTTTCAGTACAATCCTTCTGGGTTCATTAGATTCCACCTGCAGGACTAATTTCATTTGTTCGAGAAGGAATTAAAGTTTTGATGTCGGTCCATTTCTGTTTTGTTTTGGGGGATGGGTGTTGAGGCATGTCTGAGGTATTGGGCGTTAAGCTGACTAGGGTATTTGGTTCCTGCAGGCACATAAGCTCAGTATTCTTGAAAGACTTAAGGGGGAACCGCCAATACCTGCGTCATTCTCAAGTATGAAATCATGAATCATGTTAAGGAGACAAAAGACGTGTCTGTATAAGCATAGATATTTCTTTGGTGGCTGTAGATTACATTTTCTGCTGTTAAATGGCTAATGATTTACGGGTCATTACTATTTATTATTCATCTACAACCTACTTATTCTCTTTTGATTATCTGGTGAATGCCCTTGTTGTGCAAAAGTTATTAAGTTTCTTGGATTGACATTTGTATGTGAGATATGAAATTGAAAAGGGCTTGTTGGTACATTCTGCAATCTGCATTGATATGTAACATCAGGCTTTTGTGCTCTTAAATGATTTGTGCCTGCTTTGATTCGGAGCAACAATCTGTTTTGATTACTATGGTCGAGTGAGAGAACACTTGGGTGTTTCTCAGTTTAGTGTAGGTATATGATCTTGGCTTAGTTACTGCATGTTGTTGTTTGACTTGTTTCTTAATGCGCGGTATCAAAACCATGGAAAAGATAACATAGGTCTTGTATGTCCGGGGTCCTTCTTGAATCTTGATGTAGGTTTTTGTTTATCAATGACTTGTTTCTCAATGAGTCCTTTCCTTGTGTGCATTTCTTTTTGGTTTAGAAACTTCTGTTTGGTTGAGTTACTATCTTTACTGTAGACAACTGAATGTTAAAACCAATAAAGATATTGTGGTGACATAAGTGCTTATTTTCCCAGATGAAATTGATGGTACGTGAGAGGATTGCAATTTTCTGGAGGTTGCTCTGCCTTACTCATTGCTTTCCGTTTTCTATTGCTGTATGAACATTGTGCTGACGTTAATGGTTCGATAACATAGAACCCGATGTCATAATTGTTTGTACATTTTTTCGAAGCAAATGTGTAATGATGCTGATTGCAGAAAACACCTTGTGTTTAGTTTGCTTACACAAATGGCTTATTTTCTTTTGCTTGCTTGTTGGAAGTTTCGGTTTGTTTTGATTAGTGATATTTCACGAGTTTTTTCATCTAATAGTCAAGAAAACAAAGAATGGCTTAATTTCTGATATGCATTTGTTTTCTTTGCTGTTAGAGCTTGGCCTGTCCGTACCCAGGTGACTGGTAGCGGGCTATCTATCACTATGGCAAACATTCAAGCATCTTCATGCGAGTGTGATCAGATCCATGCAACCCAGTGTTACGTGTAAACTGTAAAAACCTTTCATTCATCAGCAAATGGAATTTTGTATTTGGTGAAGAAACTTAGAAACAGAGAATAAGAAATAGTTACATTTTCTCATATTCTTTTTTGTATGCTCAACTCCTCGCGGGGAAATTCCAAAATTTTCACTGCTCAAATTTTGTGTACTTTCACCATTAGAAAGCTCTTCGGGAATGGTTTAAATGTGGTTTACCCAACATGAGATCTATGATCCAACTAGTCTTCATTGCTCAAACTTGTACTATCGATCTGTCTCTGCTGTGGTGGGAGTTATGCAAAGAAGCTGAAAAATTGGCCTTTTACTAATCACTACTACAGCTCAAGGGGAAAATATGAGCTGAAAGAATGATCACCAAACAAATAACACTATTGTATTTCATCCCTCAATCCAACTAAAGGCGGCTTCTTTAATCACCCCTCTATCTCTCATAAGTTTCCAAACTTCATTCGAGTCGACCCAATTCCCATGGCCTTTGTTTATGTTTGACAAAACTACATACCCAAATTCATCACCGACCCCCAACTCCACCATCTTGGTAGTGGCAACTTTTGCAACATCCAAATTGCGACATTCATCACAAGCGCCGAGCAGAGCCCTCCAGACCGATTTGCTATGCCCAAACCCTAGTTCATGTATCATCTTCTCGGCCCTTGCCACTTCACCATGATGTCCCATAAGCCTGATCATCGATGCCAAATGCTCCGGTTTTGGGTCAATCCCATACTCCTTGATCATACATGAAAAGTACTCGTAGGCCTTCTCGAATGGGAGCTTGTTATGGGAACACGCCGCCAAAAGATTGACAAAGGTGATGTCATCAGGTCTCAACCCGTTCTCGCCTTTAAGCTCCTCAAAATATTGGATCACCTTGTCTGATTCCCCGTTATGAGCAAACCCGGAGATGATTGTGTTCCAAGTGACAATGTTCTTGCTAGGTAATGAACGAAATAACTTTTCAGCGTCTTTTACCCGCCCACATTTTGAGTACATGCTTATAAGGGCACTCCCGATGATTGTTGATGCAACCAACCCATGTCGGACGGTGCAACAATGTATCGAAGTGCCCCATTTGATTGATGAAACACAAGCAATGCCACTCAAGATGCTTGAAAATGTGAACTCATCCATACCGACTCCTTCTGCATGCATTTGGGCGAAGAAACCTAGAGCTTCCCAACTTCTGTTTCGAACCACATAACCAGATAGAATCGAGTTCCAAGACGATGTATTAGGGTTCGACATTGTCCTCAATATCGCAATAGCTTCATCTATGTTGCCAAATTGCGCAATTCCATTGATCAGCTCGTTATAGGAGATAGTATCAGGACAAGGCATATGAGATACATACGCAAACGCTTGTTCAAGCCTTCGATTTCGAGCACTTGCTGTGATTATCGAATTCCAAGATACCACATCCTTCTCAACCGACCCATCAAAAACCCGAATGGCATCTTCCACCGAGCAGCATTTCCCATACATATCAATCAAACAGTTAGCCACCACAACACTTGATTCCCACCCATACATTAAGATCCTTGCGTGTATCGACATCCCTAATTCGAGCAACCTCAGTTGACCACAGGCAGCTAATGCAGGAGTAAACGAGTACGCATCAGCTCGAATTTCAGACCTATTAAGTTCCAGAAAAAAAGACAGAGCCTTCTGAAGCTTCCCAGAATGCACATACCCCGAAATCATACTATTCCAGGACACAACATTTCGTTGAGGCATTTCATCGAACATCTTACGGGCATGATCCAAAGACACCAATTTGTCATAAAAACTGACCAATGCCGCGGTAATAAACACATTGGAACCAAACCCAGATCGCAAAACGTAGGAATGGAGCTGTTCTCCATGAGAAACATAACCCTGAGTCGTACAATCTTTGATCATCTGCACCAATGCAAACCCATCTGGTTTACTCGTTTCGGATGCCCCAGAAAATGGAGTTTCACCATTGCTATGATTTCTCCGAATAGAGTTGCATGAAATACAGAGGGTTGAATTTGATGGGAGAGAAAATGGGAGGAGATTTGGGGTTTGGAAGTGATGATTGGGAGCTCTGAATAGAGCTCGAAGCATTATTTGGCTGCCAACAATTTTGAAAGAGTAGATGAAGTCATGAAGATGATGATGTGCTTATATTCATTTTGGTACTACGCGTGGGCCGAAGTTGGGCTCTTAAGTTATGTAAGGGCCGTAATACACCAACGAACGAATAAAATCCATTTTCAAGCTGGCCCAAATTTAATCCAAGGATTTTCTTTGTAATAAATTAGTTCATACGTTCCAAATTAATTGTCATTTTATTGACTACCACAGTTTCAAATATCAGTATTCTTTAATTGATAACATTTTATATAATATTTTATTAATAATTGCAATATTATAATTTCAGAATAGTATTTTTCATTACGAATATAATGATAGTATTTTAATATAGCAAGTCATTGTATATATTGAAAAATTTATGATCAAAATTTTCAATGCTTGAATGCACAATTTTCAAAGACGATTATTAATATGGAAGGATGTAATAATAATTAAGACTCTCAAAAAAGTGTTGATAGATTTCATTTTCAAATGTTGATATTACTTTTTCTTATTTCTATCAGAATTTAGACTTGTAGAGATTTGTCCGACTTGGAATAAACTACGCATCGAACATCAATTTTTCATCCGATGTTCAACATGCGGAACTAGGCTTAGGATAACCATGGTTTTGGAGCCCATTGATCTCTTTCTCTCACACACAAATAGAGAAGTTTGGCTAAGGAGTAGCACTAATTAGCTAAGGTGGTATATATGCAATTGTGAGAGGTGTGTATGTATCATAAGAGATTGAGTTGTAATCGATATTACTGAGTGAGTTATATGAGAAGAATTAACTATGAGTGTTGAGTCATCGGGTTACTATTCGAGAGAGATTGTATAAGATCTAGAAATTTAACAAACACTATTGTAATCCTTTGATAATTCATCGTTCATAGTTTTTTCTAATTTGAGTTTTTTTCACATTAAAAATTATGAGTCGATCTTCATTGTGATTTGTCAATGCCTTCATTTTTCTTGGCACTACTAACAATGCCCTAAAATCTTAACAGTTTTAACCTTTTCTTTATGTAGGGGATGCTTTGAGCTATTAAAATACGTTCACAAGCAACATTGTGATAAACTTTGACCTCTTTTCTATACATACTTCCCATCACCAAATCAACCGAAGAAATATTTTTACGAGGTTTTGTCGAATTATATCTTAATTACCACTAAGGCGCTGTTCTTTTATGCGGTATTTTGTGGAATGGTGTGGTGAGGTGTGGTGGAATTGTGGTAGGTTATTGGTATGTGTGATAGGTGAGGAGAGAAAATGTAAAAGGTAGAGAAGAAAAGTGAGGAGAGAGAAAAGTAGATTTACGGTAAAATGTGGTGGGTTGTGGCAAATTGCGATAGACTGCGGCAGTTTGCCAACCGTAAAAAAGAACAGGGCCTAATTCAATCAACCTCATTCGTTTCATTAGAAGTTTGAATCTCTTTCATGTTAAGTTAATTGTCTTTTGTAAAACAAAATATATTGTATTATAATTACTTCATCTTGAGGTTAGGGGCGTCCTATTTGTGAGCAAGCAATAAGCCATGATTATCAAATATCAATAATAAAACAAAAACTAGTCACATTAGAATATAAAAGTAATCAAGTACAGAAATAAATTGTAATTTTATTTCTGATGAGATAGTTCTAAGTAAACTTAAAATGAGCACAACAACGAATAAAAATACAAGATCATACGTACGAAAACATAAGAAACATTACATCCAAATGACATAACATCAAATAAGTCTTCAAATGCAATGCCGTGATTGGAAATCAATCTTATTCCATGACAAAGTAGGAAAGAGTGAAGCTATAGGGATCAAATCTAATAAAGTGGAGTTAATTAATAGGTCGTGGGGCAAACAAAGCCGGTTGGGACGTAACGACCACAGTTGTTAAAGGTGAGAAGGAGCTTGGAATTGAGGATATCAGAGTAGCCAAGGATAGACCCAATGGGATAGCCTAAGAGGGCTTGCAAAAGGCCATTTGCAAGGCTAGTGCAGACGCAGAGGGCTGCATCGGCATCAGCCAACCCTGAAATAAGCTGGCAGCATTCACTGCTTGATTGGCTACCGAATTGAACATTCACAAGTTCCAAAACTTCAAGACACACACTTAAATTAGGACAAACAACCGCATTAGTTCATACGAAAGCAAACACTGCCAGGTTAAACAAAAGGAAGATAGCGACACTTTTTGAGGCCATTTTTGTGTATCTAGCTTAACTTTATTTCTCAAAGGGATTTTAACTAATTTCCTCTCTAAACCTTTCTATGGTATCTTCTTTGTTTGGGTGTGCCTTCACTTCGCTCTCACATTCACTATTTATAGACTTTCCAGAGGGTAATTTAGTAATTACATCCCAATTTTTAAATCTCCACCATCACTTTTAAATGCCCACTATATCATTAATTAATTATCTTCACTAATTAATTCGTACTTTACCCTAACATTTGAAGTGCAGGTGAAACTATCAAATTTGTCTTTTATGCATGGCACATTTCTCCACCCTTTCTCGCTCTGTTAAAAGGTTTCTCCTCTTTTGAAGTACACCATCTAATAACTGCAGATTCTAAACTTGTGCAAAAGAATAATACCACGTTGTACTACCTCCACTATTTTCTTAAATTTTGCATAACATTTCATATTTTTCGGTTGAAAAACACTCTTTGAAAAATTTATTTTTCAAAATTTCTATGTCAGTTTACATTAATCAACTAAGTCAATCACTAGTTATAAATTGAGCACAATTTCTTCAGACGTTCATTTAAATGCCTATCTATTGTTTGCTAAGTAGAATCGACATCCGTTACTTAATCCACTATCTTCTATCTAAACTATTGTACATGTTTAAACACAAAATTTTGCAGAAGATATCCTTAATATCTGTGAAATTAAATAAAAGTACGAAAATATTTAGAGTGCAAACATTGACAAGGGCGTCTGATTTTATTTCAATAGTTTTTCTAAAATTGATAAAAGTGAAATGTAACCATAATATAACAATTATAAACAAATACTCCCTCTTTTCCATATTATTTGTCACTTTGGACATAATTTAGAAAACCAAAAAAATATTTCTTCTACATTGATTTAGTTCATTGGAAATGTGGAAATGATGAATAAAATGGCGAATAAAAAAAAGGAAAAGGTGAATAAAAAAAAGAGAAATGGAAGTAAAAGATATAATTAATAAGGTCAATTATGTGTTATTGGAATTATAAAATGACAGATATTATGAAAGAAAAGTTAGTTAAAATGATAAATAATATAAGAATGATGTAGTATTACTTTAGAATCATCTATAGATATATAAATATTGGGTTTAATAAAGAATAACTAAAGTTGAATAGTACGTAGTAGTACAAATCAAAGGCACAAGATCCAATTTGGACGGCAACTTGAGCATGACCTTCCATGCATTATTTTAATAAGTCATGCATTGACAATTTTGTAAAATTTTTGTTGCAAAATATCGTAATGGTATTGTAGATATATGTATCTTTATTCTTTACTATAAGTTTAGCCAGTTATTGTAGGTTAAATGATTGCATGGAACCATATACCACGATTAAAAGCTTAAGCTTATATATATTTGTAAGTTTCAATGATTGTTTTATATTCTAAATATGTCATCTCACTAGGTGAATGTCCTTTGGACTTGAAGAGTGGATCATGCAAAGACTTCCTTCACCTTGCACAAATCAGCATGAGATGTCAAAATTCTTACCTAGAACCTCTAACTTAGTTTAGCCAGCTCTGACACCATGTAGAACTATTAGCTTAAGTTTTTGATTGAGATGGTTCCACATATCATTTTATATTTTAGCATGACTCCTCCTATAAATATCCTTTGAATTTGAAGCGTAAATGTTCCAAAGACTCCCTTACTATGAACAAATAAACATAAGAACTTTCAGGATTCAAACTTGAGGTTTCACTCAGCTGGGCTTTGATATCATGTGGAATGTACCAAAAGTCTAAGTTAATGGTTGAAAGTCTAATGATGGTTTTATACTAAAACACGCCTCCTCAATCGAACGACTATAGATTTGAAACGTGGATGATGTAAAGGATGTCTTTAATGCAAATTAATAGTGGCACTTTTTTATACTTGAAACTGAAACCCGTTTTGCTTAACATGATTCTGATATCATGAGGAGTTATCTCAACCAAAGGCTTAAACGTTGAAACAATCAACTTGCCCCTTTTTTTATTTTTTGAAATCAACTTGCCCCTTTTATATAAACGCCTTGAATAGTCAATTGATTAACAACTTAAAAATTCGAAAATTATGCTCTAGTACAACTCTAGATGCGTTTTGAATGGGGCGGTAAGTACATGATTTATTAAGCATCACAGATTGATAAATGCTCACTATCATTATCATAGTACTTAGCATTAAACTGTTACTAGCAATAATAATTAAATTGCAGTAGAGCTATATATGAAAATTCTCTGTATGCATCTATCATCTCTCAACACTTGTTTTAAAAAAAACTTGTTTGTCATAAGTCGAGTTACATGGGTATACTATAATTTAATATATGATAGTTTGGAATACAACAATTCAATATATTTATGAATAGTTTGGACCATTGAAATTCAATATATTAAATTTGAGATTACTGCTAGCTACAATATAGGTGTCACGTAAAAAACCTGCTACCATCCTCTAATACCACGTAGGAAAATCATTAAGTTGTTTTACACTAACTCTGTGGTAGTGTACTGAAATTTAATGGTTCAATCATTTAGCTTATTACGGTAATTTTTTTTTTAAGTTCAGTTTGCTATTATCCCAAGTTAACTTTACAATTCAGCTTAGTACAATTTTTTTTATATATACCCTTTTTAAAAGTAAAGAAGCTCCTGCACCTTCTTGCCTATTGATATTGATATTTCTAAGCATGCATATTAATAACAAGATGATATAAATATTCATAAGGGTGCGTTTGGTTAGTCAATAACCCCGGGGAAATGGTCAATTTTCCTGGGTTGATTTATTTTTCCCGTGTTTGAATGCGGGTTGACTTCGGAAAGTTTTCACGATGAGCCCACCATTTTCTTCATTTTCCTAGGGAAAATTTCCCTGAGGTTCCTACCAAACACTCCCTAAGTTGTATTTGTGTACCGACCAGCTTTGTTGGTTTTAGTTTGCGTTACTATGGGCCCTTCTTAAGTTTAACATGTTTTCTTAATGAAGGGTAATTAAGTAGACTCACATGCTGGCTATTATTAGTTTTACCTGATGATCAGAGTGACAGATTTAGGTATTTGGATTAGGGTGACCGATAAATTACGACCTAAATCTAATAAACATATAATTTATAATTTCACTGTTAAATTATACCAATTTTTTTATTTCGAGTTAAGAGTAGTCATGATATCCCTACCCTCAACACATACTACTAGAAATTATATAGTTTAGAGAGTGTATAATAGCGTGAGTTTAAAATCTCACGCCAATGTATCGTTTAGTGTATATATTTAGGCATGAGTTCAACATCTCACGCTAATATTTGTAAATCAGCTCAGCCCAGGGAAAAGAAATTTGAAAACGGTCAAAAGCGGCGTAAATTAACTCTAAACTCACGTCACATTAAATAAAAACGCTATTTTTTTTATTTTGAGTGAAAATTGACATGAGTTAACAGGTAAACTCATGCCACTTTCCGGCCAAGCTAAGAGACGTGAGTTTACCAGCTAACTTATGCCAATTTCCACCAATTTCAATCCCTTGAGCTCATCCATTGAAAAACACGTGACATGTATATTGGGTATCAAATTAAACCTAACAGGTGTGATTCATCAACTTCATAGTTTCTATTCAAGCTAAATATGTTTTAACCCACCAAAATTAAACAATGGTGGTGAATTTAATAGGGTAATTACCAACTTATAAATAATCTCTTTAGTTAATCATGTTGATAGGGAACCTGTGTACGTGGATAGAACATGACATGAAAGGAAAGAAATGCCTTTTGCAGATTTTTTTCCTTTCGAAAAATAGCCTTATAAACTTTACTTGCTAATCATGTTCGTAGGAGAGCTAGGGATATATATATATATATACAGTGACTCGCACAATCAATATATAACTAGATTGGGCCAAGCATGCATAAAAACTAGAAACTGTTATCGAAGGTGTAATTTATTAGGTACACCTGGAGCATGTGCTCCAAATATTACGATTGTTCACTCACATATATTAAGTTGTTCACCCACATATATCTGATTGTTCACTCTGATTATTATGATTGTTTACTTACAAATATCTAAAGCATATGTTCCGAATTCATATAATAAATAGTGTATATTGAATGCTATATCAGCAACTTTTTTTTCTTGATACTTCATCTTTACATGTAAATGCAAAAAAAATTAACATCGAGAATTATGCAGGATAAATGAAAAATTCCCGCTTTTTTTATGGAGACTTTGGATTCAAGTATGGTAAATAATTTATTTGATGGAATTCTAATATAAATCATCCATTGATATTGTACCATACCATCATTTACCAGTAACCTATAATAAATTTTGATCTCTTTATGTTAGGGATTCCTCGGGCTATGATAATAATTTTGATCTCTCTTTGCTATATATATATACTTGTCATGACCAAATTAACTGAACAAATATTTTTTGCGAGGACTTTTGTTGTAACTGATTATATTATTGCCTCCTGAGGTTAGGGCATCCTTGTTAATTAGTTATAAGCAAGCAATGAGCCTGCATGGTTATCAATGATAAAACTAGTCGTATATTGAATATAGAAGAAAATAGGTATAGAAATAAATTGTAATTTTATTTCTGATGAGATAATTCTAAGTTAAAATGAGTGCAACAACGAACAAAAATAGAAGATCATACGTACGAAAACAAAAGGAATGTTACATGCAAATGACATAACATCAAATATGTCTTCAAATGCAACGCCATGATTGGAGACCAATCTTATTCCACGACAATGTAGGAGAGAGTGAAACTATAGGAATCGGAGAATAATAAAGTGGAGTTAATTAATAGGTCTTGGGGCAAACAAAGCCAGTTGGGACGTAACGTCCACAGTTGTTAAAGGTGAGAAGGAGCTTGGAATTGAGGAGATCAGAGTAGCCAAGGATAGAGCCAATCGGGTAGCCTAAGAGGGCTTGCAAAAGGCCATTTGCAAGACTAGTGCAGACACAAAGGGCTGCATCAGCATCAGCCAACCCAGAAATAAGTTGGCAGCAATCAGTGTTTGATTGGCTACCGAATTGAACATCCACAAGTTCCAAAACACTGAGACACACACTTAAATCAGGACAAACAATCGCATCAGTTGATACGAAAGCAAACACTGCCAAGTTGAACAAAAGGAAGACAGCGACATTTTTGGAGGCCATTTTTGTTATTCTAGCTTAACTTGATTTCTCAAAGGGATTTTAACTAATTTCCTCTCTAAACCTTACTATGGTAGCTTCTATGTTTGGGTGTGCCTTCACCTAGCTCTCACATTCACTATTTATAGACTTTCCAAAGGGTAATTTCGTAATTACATTCCAATTTTTAAATCTCCACTATCAATTTTAAATGTCCACTATCATTAATTAATTATCTTCACTAATACTTACTTTACCCTAATATTTGAATTGTAGATGAAGCTATCAAATTTGTCTTTTGTGCATGGCACATTTTTCCATCCTTTTTCCCCTCTATTAAAAAGTTTCTCCTCTTGTGAAGCTAGCAATCAATCTAATTAATCGCAATTTTCACACATGTAAAAACAAAATAAAGAAAACTTAAAAAAGTTTCTCGTCACTATTATATCATAAGAAATCCAAAAATTGAATAACACATGACCTAAAGAGATAATGAACAAGGATTTTAGCCCAGTTTTTTAGTTTCTCACGATTAAACTTTGTCTCCGATTCTTTTATTACTATTATTCTTACATTATTATTCTCAATATTTAGAACATCGTATATTTCTGTTTCTTCTGCAAATATGCTCTAATAAAAAATTTTTCAAAAAAAAATTATTATATAGGACAGAGATGGATATTATAAATTGAAAATGTACTTAGTTATGAACTCTCACCGTCCATAATAATTAGCTTGGAGGTGATGTCTTTTAGATCCGTTTTAAATGTGAGATTGAATACGACAAAGGCTCAAATTAATTTGGACACTGTTATGCACGATTTGTGAAAGTTTGATATTATATTATAGATAACTTCGAAATTGTGTATTGAGATTTGGGCATCTACAAATATATAATTCCCCACTATCATCATCATAGCACTTGGTAATAAACTCTTACCAGCAAGAATAACTAGATTGCAGGTGAAGTTATAGTCATATGTACCATGCATCTCTCATTTCTCAACGTACATTTTGTTGTATTTGTTTCAAAGTAAAGATCAGGATTCAGGAAGCTTCTGCATTGTGAAGCAAACTATCTAGTTTATTTCAAATTAAATTGCCTATACATTGATATGAATCAGCCTCTTTCCACAGACTTCAGTTCATGGGAGGAAGACTGTCTATATCGATCTGTGAAAGATAAGATTACCCTAGAGGGGGGTGAATAGGGTAATTACAAACAAAAAATTTAATTAAAATAAGATGCGTAAATTTAAATATGAAATTAAATTGCGGAAATAAAGTGCGGAAAATAAATGATAAATGACACGGTGGTTGTTAACGATGTTCCTCCCAATGGAGTACGTCACCGCCTAGAGTTCTCCAACTCTAGGATTGAATCTCGAGCTCTTATTAGGATGAACCGTAGACAATCTTAGAGCCTCCTCTACTCTCAAGATCTAACCCACCACTTAATATCACCTCTCAATTAAGTGTGGGAGGAGTCTTCCTCTCAACTCCTAGTCCTCACCCTAATACTCTTGGCTCAAATGGAAAGTAGAAATGTAATACAATAATTCTTTGGTGATCTCACAAACAATAGTATGAAATAACGCTCAAGTGAGTAGTATGCTTGTCTTGTTTCTTGTGTCTTGAGTGACCATAAATTCCTTGTATATATAGTGATCTTTAGGGTTGAATGGCCAAGACTCAATCCACCGAATTCGGCAACTTCTTCATCCTTGATATGCATGATCTCCAAGAGCAAAACATAATAACTTGATATTGGCAAGAGATGTGGGAGTCATCCTTGTAAGTGATATGCCAAGATAATCTCAATTCTTGATGAGTTATCCCTATAAATCATAATTGATATGCAAATATATATGTATCCCATGTATTTTTTTGTAAATGTATTGCAAGATGATAAGTATGATCAATTAATAATGGTGAGACTTGATTTGCATAATCACTTCAAACTTGTATGCATAAAGCAAGCAATCATTATCTTTGTGAGATGTCAAATCGATCAAGAAATACATTTATTACACTTTTTCTCATGACCTTGCATATGTACGAGTATATATTTGACATGTATATATATGTATATCATGCTGTTAAATAATAAAGATATGCATGTAAAAAATCAACTTAGTTGCACATAAAAATATAATCAATCAATAAAGATATGCATGTAGACATGTAAAGAATCATTATACTTGTGCTTGTATTATTTTAGCACACCCCCACATAAATTTGTACATAAGTTATCTTAATGATCAAGTCAATTTGTATCCTTAGATGTCATGGATCCCAATTATCATGATTGATCAATTCATATCAAATATTATCAAGATGATATATCAAATATTATCATAATGATCAATTCATATCTTTCTTATATTAGCCATATTTATTTATCTATTTTTGTCTTGCATCAAAATTATAATATTAAGAGTAACTCAACAATCTCCACCTTTTTGATGTGAGACAAAACCCTATTGTTTTTTCCTTTAGATATGTATATTTTTCTCCCCCTTTTTGTATTGCATCAAAAAGATATATATGAAGAGAAAGAGATATGAATCAACCAAAAATAAATATAATCAAGTCTTCTTATTCAATATATAGTAGATGCATAGAGTAGATAGTAAAATGTTTGAGCTCACATGGGACAAAAAATCAAGGTTAAGAAAATAAAAAAGGAATCAATGTGATTGCTAAAGCAAGGGAAAGAATAATATATGAGAAAAAGGGAAGTAAGGAAGAGAATTGAAAATATGTTGGAGGATTGAAAATCAATAAAAAAAATCCCAAAAAAATGGAAGATTTTGAATCAATAAAAAGGGTATTGTACACGTACAAGGAAAATGAGATCAAGAATATAAGTTGCAAGTATGCACTATGCAAGTATACGTGTACAAAAAAGTTGCTCAATACACGTACCAAAAAATTGGCAATGAGATCAAATTAAAAGTATTGAAAAGAAAATTTATACAAATTGATTCCCATGTGAATTTGAGTGGAGAGAATTATTTATTAATTAACTCCAACTCAAGTGCTCGATAATTTTTATATATAACAATCCATATGAGAAATTATGACAATTAATTTGTCAAGATTTAACATTAGGAAAAATAAAAAAAAAGAAATATAATAATATGTCCAATGTATTAACAATTAAGGGAATGCTCCCCCTCAACAAATGCATCCATGTTCATCATGCCAAGTTCTTGGCGAATAAAATTAAATCGATCTTCACCAAGAGGTTTAGTAAAATGTCCGCTAATTGAAAATCTGGTACAAATTCAAGAGTGACATTACCTTTTTCAACATGGTCTCGAATGAAATGATGACGTACCTCGATATGTTTAGTTCGAGAATGTTGAACCGGATTCTTGGTTATGTTGATTGCACTTTTATTGTCACACTTGATGGGGACATTATTGAAGTTCATACCTAAGTCTCGAAGTTGTTGTCTTATCCACAAGAGTTGTGCACAACATGCGCCGGCGGCGATGTATTCGGCTTCCGCGGTGGATAGAGCTACAGAATTTTGCTTTTTCGAGTGCCATGATATTAGGCATTGTCCAAGAAATTGGCAAGTCCCTGATGTACTTTTCCTGTCTACTTTATATCCCGCATAATCCGCGTCAGTGTATCCAACCAAGGCAAAATCTCCCCCCCGGGGATACCAAAGACCAAGATTTTTCGTACCGGCAAGGTAGTGAAAGATTCTTTTAACGCATGTAAGGTGGGATTCTTTGGGACATGATTGAAATCTAGCACATAGACAGACACTAAACATGATGTCGGGACGACTTGCGGTAAGATAAAGCAAGGAGCCTATCATGCCTCGATATAATTTTTCATCAACATTTTTGCCTTCTTTATCAAGATCTAATCTTTCATTTGTGGCCATAGGTGTCTTAGCATGTTTTACTTGATCCAATTTATATTTCTTTAATAGCTCGGAAACATACTTACCTTGGCTAATAAAAATTCCATCTTTGTATTGTTTGATTTGGAGACCAAGAAAGAATGTAAGTTCTCCCATCATACTCATCTCAAATTCGTTACTCATAAGGGAGGCAAATTCTTCACAGAGAGCATTGTTAGTCGCACCAAATAATATGTCATCAACATAAATTTGTAATATTATAAAGTCCTTTCCTTTAGTCTTAGTAAATAAGGTTTTATCTATTTGACCTCTTTGAAAACCATTTCTAATAAAAATTTGCTTAAACGTTCATACCAAGCTCTTGGGGCTTGTTTTAATCCATAAAGCGCTTTTTGCAATTTATACACATAATTAGGAAAATTAGGATCTTCAAACCCGGGGGGTTGTTCTACATATACCTCTTCTTGTAAATATCCATTTAAAAAGGCACATTTCACATCCATTTAATATTCATATAGGCGGCAAAAGCAAGAAGGATACGAATAGCTTCTAATCTAGCAACCGGAGCAAAAGTTTCACCAAAGTCAATACCTTCCTCTTGATTATACCCTTTAGCAACTAATCTTGCTTTATTTCTTACTACATTTCCGTTTTCATCCAATTTATTTCTAAAGACCCATTTAGTACCAATTACGGGATGATTTTGAGGTCGGGGAGTTAAAGTCCATACTTGGTTTCTTTCAAATTGACTTAATTCTTCTTGCATAGCTATAATCCAGCTTGGGTCACTTAGTGCATGTTGATGATTCTTAGGTTCTATATGAGAAACAAATGAGGAGAATGCACAAAAATTTCGTAAAGATGAACGAGTTCTTATTTCTGTGGAGATATCGGTTAAAAGATTATCCTTAGGATGATAAGATTTAAATTTAAACCCTTTTTCATTTTCTTGAGACACTTGTTCATCAATATTTTCATGAGGTATATTTTCTTCATGTATGGATTGTTCAATTTCACGAGTAATATTTTCTTCGTGTGGTGGAATTATTTCATGAGAGGTCTCTTTTATTTTAGGTGTATTGTTTAAAATTTCTTCCTCATCATTATTATATTTATTTAATGTGAGTTCTTCAAAAGAAATGGTGCTAGGCATGCCATCATTAGATTAATCAAAAACAACATGTATGCTTTCTTCTATAATTTTAGTCCTTTTGTTAAAAACTCTATATGCTTTACTATGAGATGAATATCCTACAAAAATTCTTTCGTCGCTTCTAGCATCAAATTTTCCTAAATTATTTTTACCATTATTGTGAATAAAACATTTACAACCAAAAGGTTTAAAATATGAGACACTAGGTTTACGTCCTTTAAAGAGTTCATAAGGTGTCTTTTTCAAAATTGGACGGATGAGACATCTATTTAAAATATAATTTGCGGTGTTAACCGCTTCGGCCCAAAAATATTTAGGTAAATTATTTTCGCAAATCATTGTTCTAGCCATGTCTTCTAAAGTGCGATTTTTTCTTTCTACTACTCCATTTTGTTGTGGGGTTCTAGGAGCGGAAAAATTATGAGAAATACCATGATTAGCACAAAACTCATAAAAATCTTTTTGATCAAATTCCCTACCATGATCACTTCTAATAGCAACAATTTGTGTATTTTTAAAAACTTGAATTTGTTTACATAATTTGGCAAATTCTTTAAAGGCTTCATTTTTCTCCTTAAGAAGGATACCCATGTAAACCGTGAGAAATCATCAATTATGACAAGAATATATTTGCTACCTTTTAAACTTTCTATGGAGATAGGTCCACAAAGGTCCATATGAAGTAATTCTAATGGTCTAGATGTGCTTATGCAATTTTTTGATTTAAATGAGCTACGTGTTTGTTTTCCTTTAGTACATGCATCACATATATGATCTTTTTCAAAATTGCAAGGGGGTAAACCGCGTACTAATTCATGTTTAGCTAATTTGTTAATAGAATGCATGCTAGCGTGTCCTAATCTACGATGCCAAAGCCATATATCATCATGAGATGTTTTAAGACAAGATAAATTTTGAGATGGGATGTCATCTAGATTAATTCCATAAACATTTTTTATTCTAGGTCCTTGGAGATTAATCTTGCCGGTTTTTATGTCCTCTACTTGACACTGAGTAGACTCAAGAGATACACGATTTCCTTTATCACACAATTGAGATATACTTAAAAGATTATATTTTAACCCATCAACGAGATAAACATGATCTAATAAGTTTTGAGAGTTTTTACCAATTTTTCCAACGCCGATTATTTTACCTTTACTTTTGTCTCCGAAGGTGACGGTTCCATGAAATTCTCTTTTAAGTTCGGAGAATAGTGAAGGATTTCCACTCATGTGTCTTGAGCATCCACTATCAAGGTACCATAGCTTTTCCTTGGATTTCAAGGGCACCTACAAAACAAAACATCAAACCCTTCTACTTCCTTTGACATTGAAAATTGCATCACAATTACTAGAAATCATGTTAGGGGGTTTAGTTCCTTCGAACCCAAATTTGAACAATTTTAGGTGTTGAAATTTTATAATGACAATAATATACATGATTCCCATTTCTTAAGCAATATTTACACTTGCTTGAACTTGATTTATGTGATGAGGGTTTAAAGAAATTATTATAATTTTTCTTTTTATTCGATGGGTTGTATCCAACCCCTTCTTTATTAAATGATGCTCGTTGAGTGCAAATTAGCCTGTCTAAATTCTCTTGTCCTTTGTAAATTTTAAAATTATTTGTTTATTATCGTCACATTTATTTTGTAAGTCACATTTTTCTTTTTCAAGATTTTCTATCCTCTTGCAATAATTGTTATTCTCCTTTTCTAAGGTGGAGTTTTTTTCATTTAATTCTTGTATCGTTCTTTTTAATTCTTTAATTTTAGATGATTGTTTTTCTTCTACTTTTGCACACTCGATTAAAAATTCAATTAATTCAGTTTTAGAGTATTCATGAAGGGGAGAGAGTTCTACCTCATCCGAGCTTTCGTACTCGGTTTCATCATTGTCCATTCCTTCTTTGGCCATTAGACATAAGTTGGCCGTATACTCCTCATCGCTATCATTGTCACTTGAGTCGCTATCACTCCAAGCGGCGACCATAGCCTTCTTTTTGTCTTTCTTTGGTTTAAGTTTGCGGTATTCTTCCAACTTTTGAAGTAATGGGCAATCCTTTATCATATGCCCTGACATACTACATCCATAACAAGAAACATTATTAGTTTCATTTTTATTAAAGTTGGAGGACTTACCTTTAGGAGCTTTTTCACTTCTCTTTGATGAGGATCCCTTGTTTTTATTCTCTTTGGAATTGTACTTCTTCATTCGGGCCATCTTTCGAAGACCTCGAACCACCAAGCCAAGGGGGTCGTTATTATCTTCACTTTCTCCTTCTTCTTCGGATGAGTCATCATTCTCTTTGGCGGCCTTTAGGGCGATACCTTTCTTGATGGATGCTTCCTTCTCTTCTTCGGCTAGATGTATCTCATGGGTAAGAAGTTTTCCTAAAAGATCATCTAGTGAAAGCTTCTTGAGATCTTGTGCCTCCTCTATAGCGGTAACTTTGGGACCCTATTTATTTTTGGGAAGGCACCGGAGCACTTTTCTCACCATTTCTTCGTTTGTGTATACTTTGCCAAGGGATTTTAGGTTGTTGGTGATGTCGGTGAATCGTGTGAACATGTCTTTGATTGACTCACTAGGCTCCATCTTGAACAACTCATATTGATGCACGTACATGTTCAACTTAGTTTCTCTTACTTGACTCGTACCTTCATATGTCACCACCAATTTGTTCCAAATCTCACGAAATGTATCACAAGCGTAAATACGATTATATTCGTTAGGATCCAAGCCACAATAAAGAATATGTTTTGCCCTAGAATTTTTGAGAGTTTTTCCCATTCAACATTAGTATATTCCTCTTGGGTTTATCCACTAATTGCTTTTCTTTATTTCTAATCTTTGGGACAACATAAGGGCCTTTTTCGATAATCCTCCAAAGTTCCATATCGTGATTCAATAAATATACGCATAGCATTTTTCCAATAACCAAAATCTTTTCCGCAAAAGAGAGGTGGTCTAACGGTTGATCTACCCTCCATATTTGTGTTAGAGAAAGCCATGATCGTTCCTATAGACGGTTAAGTCACGCAAATAGGTTAGGCTCTGATACCAATTGAAAGATAAGATTACCCTAGAGGGGGGTGAATAGGGTAATTACAAACAAAAATTTAATTAAAATAAGATGCGTAAATTTAAATATGAAATTAAATTGCGGAAATAAAGTGCGGAAAATAAATGATAAATGACACGGTGGTTGTTAACGATGTTCCTCCCAATGGAGTACGTCACCGCCTAGAGTTCTCCAACTCTAGGATTGAATCTCGAGCTCTTATTAGGATGAACCGTAGACAATCTTAGAGCCTCCTCTACTCTCAAGATCTAACCCACCACTTAATATCACCTCTCAATTAAGTGTGGGAGGAGTCTTCCTCTCAACTCCTAGTCCTCACCCTAATACTCTTGGCTCAAATGGAAAATAGAAATGTAATACAATAATTCTTTGGTGATCTCACAAACAATAGTATGAAATAACGCTCAAGTGAGTAGTATGCTTGTCTTGTTTCTTGTGTCTTGAGTGACCATGAATTCCTTGTATATATAGTGATCTTTAGGGTTGAATGGCCAAGACTCAATCCACCGAATTTGGCAACTTCTTCATCCTTGATATGCATGATCTCCAAGAGCAAAACATAATAACTTGATATTGGCAAGAGATGTGGGAGTCATCCTTGTAAGTGATATGCCAAGATAATCTCAATTCTTGATGAGTTATCCCTATAAATCATAATTGATATGCAAATATATATGTATCCCATGTATTTTTTGTAAATGTATTGCAAGATGATAAGTATGATCAATTAATAATGGTGAGACTTGATTTGCATAATCACTTCAAACTTGTATGCATAAAGCAAGCAATCATTATCTTTGTGAGATGTCAAATCGATCAAGAAATACATTTATTGCACTTTTTCTCATGACCTTGCATATGTACGAGTATATATTTGACATGCATATATATGTATATCATGCTGTTAAATAATAAAGATATGCATGTAAAAAATCAACTTAGTTGCACATAAAAATATAATCAATCAATAAAGATATGCATGTAGACATGTAAAGAATCATGATACTTGTGCTTGTATTATTTTAGCACACCCCCACATAAATTTGTACATAAGTTATCTTAATGATCAAGTCAATTTGTATCCTTAGATGTCATGGATCCCAATTATCATGATTGATCAATTCATATCAAATATTATCAAGATGATATATCAAATATTATCATAATGATCAATTCATATCTTTCTTCTATTAGCCATATTTATTTATCTATTTTTGTCTTGCATCAAAATTATAATATTAAGAGTAACTCAACAATGGATCCCCCCTACCACATTTAAACATGTTTATATTGGGAGTTTGTTGTTATTGTTGTTGTTGGTATGAATTTTGTTGGGGAGATCCAAGGGGTGAGCCCACTTCAACCAAGGCCCATGTTACACAAGTTAAGTGAGGTTCCATCTTAAAATCAATTGGTGTTAAGAGGAGTAGCCCACTTGACTTATATACCATGTGCTTTCTCTTTACTTTCTCGATGTGGGACATTTACTCATGGGTGAATCCCAACAAATTTGACGGTTTTGAGCTTGCAAATTGTTGAATATTTATCCGATCGAGGATGATATATAGGCATAGGTTGTTCGTTGTTATTAGTTTGCTTTTCTTAACCGATCGAATCGTTGGAAACCTTGAGAGAGAAATGAAATCAAAAGCTTGAATTAATGGTTGAAGACTCAATAATGACTTTTTTATAACAAAATGAAGCGCCCATGCTGCAAAGATCGACCTCTTCACCTTGAACAAATATACATGGTGATTGAATCAAACTCTGATATCTCAACCAAAAGCTTAAGTTTATAATTGAACGTATGAGGATTGATTTTATACTTTAATAAATATGTACTATATGTTGTTTTTGTTTGATTTCCCAAATATAATTTTAACCATATGGAGTTAATTTGATTTAGCTCCAAAAGGCAAAAAAAAAGAAAAGAAGTCAACCTTATGAGGCTACTAGGGCAACAATGACCAACCATCAGATGCATGCGGCTGCACGAAGGCGGTGCTGTCAAAAGTTTAAGGAAAGACACGCACCACAAGAAAGGACCGCTGAATAGTAATGGAGAAACTTACTTGCTTTACAAGTTAGGGTTTTGATTGAAGGCCTTTTGGCTTGATATGTAGCATATGAATAAATAAATAAATAATGTAGGAAAATCAAAAACTCTATGTACTGAAATTAAGTGTACTGAAAAGTTATCATGTTTGATTTTGAGGATTTGAGTAATTTCTCTCTCTTCGTCAATTCTCACATTCATTTCTTATAAAATTACGTACTAATTCAATAATCAGATGTGTTTATAGTTGGAATAATCTAAAAAAAATTATAATTATATATATGATTATTGTAATTTATTTCTTGAAATAGTTCATATAATATATCACAAATTAAACACATGTTGTTAAGTCGGTGATACAAGACTTTACATGAAATACACATAAATTGAAAAACCAATGCCAAAAAGATTAGGGGGACATATGTAAAAGTAATTTTATAAAATAAACTTTGTGTTGGGGAGATTCGAGGTTTAATTTATACATTAAGTCATTACAGAACAGAATTTGAGAGAAAGTTTATTCATTAAAGGGGAGCTTCCTACAGACGTTTTGATAAAAGTAAAAGAGAGGGAGAAATATCGTGCTACACTTGAATTTTGTCTTTCATAAAAAATCGTTCACTGCATCTGCCAAGGCCCTTAAACCTGGGCCTGCCGAGGTTCTTGCGTCTAGGTCTGCTAAGGTTGTCGAGGAGTTCTAAGTTCTAACCCTTAATTTTGTTAGTTTTGGAATGAATACAGTACTTATGCGCATAAGTGCAATATTGTAGTCTGTTTAATAACTTTTACGTCAAACTTAGATTATCAAATTCAAACAACATTTTACATATGGACCTTTTATATATGGTTGAGTTATGAGGAGAATGAATTATGTATGTGTGCATGGAATTATATGAGCTCCAAAATCTTCCACGTTGCCCTGTTACCATGTATTATATATAGAGAGATAGACCACATATATATATATTTCATATTCATATTTAATCCTCATCATGACAGTCCATCATACATGCATTCATGCCCATCTCGATTATCATTCCCATGCATAAAATAACCGCCACACTGTAGCAGTATTGTTCAAAACAACAAGTCAGCTTGCCCATGCCTACTAACCCTTCCTTTGTATTGTCTCTTTCGTTCTTCCTTATCATAGAGGTCAATAGGTGATGCTTTAGTCTTAATTGCTAGCTGAGTCAACACCTATAAGTCAACTCAATTAGTTAATATTAGAGTATATAATCATTGTCGAGTCGTGAACTATTAATTTAAATTTTTGGTTGAAATTGTTACATGGTTAAGTGTTCGAATTGAACACAATTTTGGTCATGAGAATTGTTGATACTTTCAAATACCCTTTGTTGGCATGTTCTCAAAGCTATAGCTCCTCGTTAGATCCAATCTTAAATTTGTGCTTTGTACTATCCTCGTTTTTTTAATTTTATCTCCATCTACTAGTTAGTTGGATGTTCACTGTAGAAGCAATATTTATATGATATTTCTTGAAATACCTATCTATTCTTCTCATGCAGTTAAATTATATTATAAAAAAAATCTGCAGTATTTATTCATTACATATTTCATGATAAACGACGTATCATTATTACTAAATTCATAGGTGTAAGCAAATTATCAATGTCACCAAGATTTAATTTATCAGTTGCAAAATTAACTTTAATTTATTCAAATTAATTACATGAAGGCTTAGATGGGTCATTCTAGTGTAAGGTAGGTACAATTTACCTTCCATAGTAGGCAATCCATGCCACCAAAACCAACCTCACAAAAGAACAAGGCTTAAAAGCAGTATTAGTTTACCAATGTAGTAAAAGAAAAAAAAAAACAAGAGTATAATACATCCGAGCCAGCTTGCAAGCCGGCACAAACTTGAATCGAACAAAGTTCGACTTGAATTTCTATCGATTTGAGCTCGAGCATAGGGGCTTGGCTCGGGATCCTTTGTTTCTTTTTTTTTTTTTTGGGTGGAGCTAGGTTATATATATATATATATATATATATATATATATATATATATATATATATATATATATATATATATATATTTGTGAGGGCCAGGGAAATAGTAATGAGTCCATCAAAACCATTGTCCATGCAAATTAAAGTACTAAAAACTACGTACGTACATTTTAAGTAATAGAGGAGCAATATACCGGTAAAATGGAACACAACATACTACTCGATCATATCACTTTTATTCGATTCATATTCATTCTTTATCAATGAGGAGCTACAACTTGATCACACATACGATCACATCACCTTTTTATTGTGCTTAAACTTAACGAGGAGAAACTTATTCAAACACCGTATACATACTAACATACTATATATATAATGGGTGATGATACGTGTCTTATCCCAAAACACTCTTTAAATGTTTTACACCTTAGTGAAATTAACGGCAAACGATACCGTTTGCAGGGGGGTTAAGGCCGCAGTTATTGAGAAGCAGTGTGACACGCAGCGGCACACCAACGGCTGCTATAACGCCGTTAATAAGGCCGCCGTTCTGAACGTAATCGCAGAGGCAGGCGGACAGATCGGCGGCTGCCACCCCGGCGATGAGTGGGCAGCACGGTGAATCCGGCTGGCGGCCGCCCCTGATGATGAGTGTCTCAAGAAGCTGAAGACAAACGCCGGCGTCGTCATTCAGGCAAGAAGTGGCGGCGTCCGTGGTCGACATGTAACCGGAGATCGCCAAGGTGAACAGGAGGAACATAGCCACACACTTAACAGAACCCATTCTAGCTTTTTCCTTTTTTCTTTCCTAGAGGAGGATGTATGTATGTATGTATGACCTTCTTCTGTTATGTAATTAGGGTTAGGGTTTTGTGTTTTGGTGATGGGATGATGATAATGTGGCCAACATATTGGGGTATTTATAGTATTTGCTGAGGGTGTTTTGGGAAATGCATGGATATGATAATGATATGGTATTATAAATGAGTTAGTTCATTTCTGTGGATGCATGGGGCAGGATGGACCCATACCTAGCTAAATATTAGTTTCCATGCAGGAGATCGATCAACTAACTAACAAGTTTTTGTCTTTTTGTTACTTTCTAGCTAACAAGATGAGAAAAGTTTCGACATAAGACTTCTTTTAGGGGATATTTTAAGGAGTTATTTGCATTTTGGACCCCAAAGTACAAGGATATTTATTTTCTAAATTATTGGTTTTTATTGTTTATTTTTAAGATCGTAAAATTTATAGGTTGAATAAAAAAGAACTTCAACGTTTGTATATTGAAAAAAATATATGTGTATTGTTTTTCTTTTTCTTTTTCTTTCCATATTTGAATTTATCTTCCGATTAGCGTTAAACTTCAAGACTAAGGTTAAAATTAATATTAAAATTGTAATACACCTCTCTTATTCATGTCAGAGCTACTTAGACTCTGGGTAATTCGAGGTCTAATTAGTTCAGACATAAATAAGAAAGATGTATTATAACTTCAATATCATTTTAACCTTATATCATGGCTCATTTTCATTTAATTTATATATATAAGTTAAATGTAATTACAGAATTACGTATGTTATTTTATGAGTTTTCTCACTTTCATATTCCTCAACTTAGTTGTTAAATACATTTGTGATCAATCTCTTATAGTTATCCTTAACTAGCCCACGTAATTAGTCAATTATTATTTGAATAAGGTTTTAAATATTTGTGCTACAGTGACCTAGCCATTTTACTATAAATGGAGTGTCTATAGTAATGTAGAGGGTGCCATTTTCAGAGTTCAATACATACACGACATGTGAAATTTATTATATTTGAAACATAAAATATTTAAAAGGTATTGGTGAGAATTTTTATATTAATTAATTGTCACATGTATATTTGCGCAAGGTGAATGGGGCGTTTGCAACAATCGCGCTTCAAGTTTTAAGGGCACTTGCATGAGAGGTCTCGTTAACAGCTAACAACTAACCTTACCTAACACAATTGTGCCGTAAAGTCAATCTAAACAGTCAATACAAACAAGTGAAACAACCAATAGTAAACAGTTAATGCAAACAACCAACATCCAATAGCCAACAGTTGTTTGCCAAACAGGTTCAAAATCTTATTCCACATGTCATTTTGTTGAAATTATGATCTCCGATGTCACCATTTGATTGATAATTTCTTATATAATATGTCATTAACAATCACAACATTATACTTGTAAAATAATATTTTCATTACGAATCTAATGATAATAATTTTATTTAATAAATCTTAGTACATATTGAGAAATTTATGATCAAATTTATTTAAACATGACTGCATAATTTTCAAAAATGATAAATAATATAAAACCAGGACAATAAATTAAAAGCCAAAGGTTAAATAATTTAAGAGTTTAGACCAAAGCTATATATTAATGCTGACAAAAATTCGGTCCTGGTAACTTTTGGTTGGACAAATTTGGACATTGTCAAAATTTCGACGATAAATTTTTGTCCGGACCTGGTTTTATTTAGGTCGGGCAATCCGGACGAAGTTAAATTTGGGTCAAAATCAGATTCGAAGAATTAAAAAAGAGAAACTACATGTTTGAATATTCGATCAATATCAAAATTAAGACAAAAAACTTATATCTAAATCCGTTTTTTAGGTCGAATAATTCAAATATTTGGAGTAAGACAAAATTTTACCAGCTCAAGCTACCATTAGCCTATAAAGGGAGAAAAATGGCGGGAGAAGTGGGTTTTTACTTTTTTTTTTTTTTTTTTTTACCTTCCTAGGGTTTTTACATTTTACCGCGACTACTATTTCTTCCCCCTCACACTTTCACTTTCACCACAGGGAGAACAATGGCGGGAGATCCATTCGGCGAAAATTCATCCTCGCAAAACTCTTTCCTCGCTTCCCCAACCCACAACTCCGGCATCTTCCCGGCGGACCTCACCTCCTCCTCCTCCGCCTCCGCCGCCGCTTCCACCGACTCCGACCACCGCATCTTCATGTGCTCCGTCCCCGACACTCCCGAAACCGCCCACCACGATGGCGACGAAGACTACAAAACTCCACCGGAAGTCGCCGCCGCCTCCATGTCCGATGACGCCGTCACCGCCCCGAGAAACCCCGTCGCCGACGACTCTCCTCCCGAAGTCAGACTCGGCGAAAACCCTAACGACATCAAGAGGGTTGTCGAGGAAATCCGCGAGTGTTTGAGCGCCAAGAGGAAATCCAAGGGTTCTGAGAGTCCAGGGTTACCGAAATCCAAGGGTTCGGAGAGTCTAGGGTTTTTGAAATCCACCCCTGAAGCTGAAAACACGGTAGAATTGTCCGGCGATGGTGACGAAGGAGAAGTCGGAGGGGATACGGAGGTGATGAATGAAGATATTGCTGAGAAGAAGGATGAAAATGGCAAATCGAAGCTGGAATTCACTCCGAATTCGAAAGAAATGGCAGCCGATTCGACGAACGAAGACGTTGCTGAGAAGGAGGAAAAGGGAAAATCGAAGCTGGAATTCAGTTCGAATTCGAATGAAAATGGAGCCGATCCGATGAACGAAGATGAAGATATTGCTGAGAAGGAGGAGGAAAAGGGCATATCGAAGCTGGAATTCAGTTCGAATTCGAATGAAAATGGAGCCGATCCGATGAGCAAAGATGAAGATATTGCTGAGAAGGAGGAGGAAAAGGGCATATCGAAGCTGGAATTCAGTTCGAATTCGAATGAAAATGGAGCCGATCCGATGACCGAAGACGTTGATGAGGACGAGGGAAAGATTTCGAAGAAGAAGGAGAAGCGCAAATCGAAGATGGAATTCAGTTCGAATTCGAAAGAAAAGGGAGCCGGTTCGAAGAAAAACAGGGGGAAATCGAAAGATGAATCCGATTCGAAACCCAAAGAAAATCGTCCCGATTCTGTGAAAGTGTTGATGTTTGCCCTAGAACTTCTTGCTGGGCGTAATCAGGATGTTGCTGAGGATGATGATGAACCTGTTGACATCATCGAGACTGCGAAGAAGAAGGGGATGACGTTTCCTCGAAACCGATACTTGACGTAATTCTGGGTAATTTCTTCTCTGATTAGTAGTATTTCGCAATCTAATTCAGCAAAGAAAACATGAATCTGGGTGTTCATATTTTGGGGTAATTCCTTCTTTTGTGGGTATCATAGCTAACTGGGTTTAATTGCTATGTTGATTATTTTGGGGTAACTTCTTTTGTGGAGATTTAGTTTACTGGGTTGCATAGCTATGGATGGCAAAGAAGCTTCTTCTGGGTAGCTGAATCTGAACAGCTTTGGGGTAATTTACATAGCTAGCTACTTAGCTTGAATAGTAGTTAATGCTCTTGAAATGGTTTCTGGTTTTCCTCCATCTTTGTTGACTGTGAAGCACTGAATTTACTGTATGTAAGAATGATGAATCCAGTGTTGGTCTCTTTTGGACTACGTTTGGGAAAAATGAAGGGCTTGTAATTGTTGGTTTAACTATGTTAGTGATCAGTTCTAATGCAGGAATTATATGTATGTGTTCGTATTTGATGTTCATTTGTTCATTGCATTTTATTCTCATTTGGGATTTAACTATGTTAGATGCATAGTTATCAGGAACGCTTCCCGGGTCGTTAATTTTTACACAAATTTAGTCTAGTTTTTGAGTTCGGAGCGCTTGTTCCTGAAACGCGGGTGGCGGGCATATGTAGCGTTCCCGGTAACTATGGTAAGATGTTATCACGTATTGCAAATTGCCTTGTGAAAACTGAAAAATGAAAACTAAGAAAAGAAGAAGAGACACCTGGAGTTATGCTAGACTTATGTGCATTGCATCTGAAATTAAGGATGTTTTATGAACTTTCATGCAACTGCTGTTAAAATTGCATTGTCAATTTGTTATACCAAGTGTCATTTGGGTTGCCAAACTCAACCCAAATCACCTGCACTCCAAAACCCTCAAAATCTGCATCAAATGTCACCCTGGTTTGATGAATTCTTACAACCCCCAAAACAGAGGAAGATTTTGATGTTTTGGGTCTGAGCAAGGAAATAGAGAGGAGCATTTGGTGCCCTTCTGCTGGCTTCTATTGTTATTCTTATTAACGTGATCCTTGTTGAACATATAAATTCTTATTAATGTCATCCTCTATTGTTATTATTTCTTATTCATTTGGTGCCCTTTTTGAATTTGTGCATTTTCTATCATTATTTGTTTTGAACATTATCAATTGAGATTGGTAAACAGAAAAACTTGGTTATAGAATTGATCGTAGTCAATCACTGTCACTTTCAAAAGAATTAGTCAAGCGAAGAAACTTAGTTTATGCTCGCAAGTGACATTTGTGAGACTCAAAGCCGGGTATACAAATACTGTAACTCCCAAGCCCAGGACATGCATCGATCATCGAAGTGTGACAGAATTGAACCAGAATGGCCCCAACAGCAGCAGAAGTGGTGACACCGACACTCGCCAAGGAGCCAACACTCAAGGAAGGCTACATAGCGGACGAGACCGACAGAACCAAGCTGGGCCGCAATGACTTCTCCGACGACATTCCGGCAATATCCCTCACCGGAGTTCTCGAAGACGGTTGCCGGAGAGACGAGATTGTGAAGGAGATAGAGGCGGCTGCCGAGGAATGGGGGATCTTTCAGGTGGTCGGTAACGGTGTTGATGCTCGACTCATCTCTCAGATGACTCGGCTTGCCAAGAAGTTCTTTGCTTTGCCCGATGAAAGAGAAGCTTCGGCTCGAAATGTCTCCTGGTGACAAAGGGGGGTTCTGGACCTTCTGGTTGACTTTCTGGGTTGCGGTTCATGTCAGTTTCGTATCGGATCATCCATTTGAGTGTTGGTTCGGGCCCAGGTTTGGTTTTTTGGTTCGTTCATTGGATTTGTTTTGTCAGGTCTAAATTGCCATCTCAAATAATATTTGTTTTAATTGAACAAATTAAAAGAGTTTGTGGGTGTAACGTTTGGGCCTGAACTAAACCCATTAGAAACATTCATGTCCAGACCTGCCAGGGACATGCAAGTTTTTGGGCTGAAAAGAATCATATCCAAACCTATATAAATAGCTTGGGACTTACAGGTTTCCTGTGGGTCCAGGCCCATTGTCATTCCTAGCCGGCTTACCACCAACATAAACTCAACATCCATAAATTCGGATAAATTATTAGGTAGATCCAACAATTATAATTTCTTTTACTTAATCTTCTATTTTCCCTTTATACATCCGAAAAAAAGTTTATATTTACCTTGCTATGTATCTAGGGCCTACTATCTATCAGTAATCATTTGTCATAAATTTGGCTTATTTCCTCAGATAACCACTCCAATTACTGTGTGTGCTTGTTTGTTTGTTTCAGAATGAGGCATTGGCAAACTGGAGGGAGTTGATGTTCTACCCAAAATGCCCTCGGCCCGATGTCGCTCTCGGGCTCAAATGTCACACCGACCCTGGAACCGTCACCATTCTCCGCGACCTTCAGGCTACTAGATCTATGTAAGTTCCCTCATCCTAGTCTAGTAGTTATGATCAACTGCGGCGTTATTAAACATCGAAAATGATAAACATATGGTTGAATAACTATAACAATATATTCAATATGATTTTTAAGTCGCTTTCAGCTGGATTTGACTTGAATACTACCTGAATTTTGACAACAACCTCCTTTAGATGAGAATTCTAATTAATATTTAACAATTTGTAAAAGCCATGCTATATGTTAAGCAACAACATCATCATACATGATGATTGATGATTGATGATGATGGTGGATCTTACAGGAAAAAGGAATCTAAGACAATTATTGATCAACCAAAGTGTAGCTAGCGATCATTCTTTTTCTGTGATTGCGTATATTAGACAATTATTGATCCACTTGAACCTATTTTATTCAATGCCGTTGTATGTTGGGAGTAATAACATAATGGTTTTAGTCGTAGTCAAGTATTAATGCTTGCAAATTGTTGAATGTTGAGTGCTGACAATGACCAAACTAGTGGGTAGTTGGACACAGGCGTCACCACTCAGGCTGGCTTGTTTCATTCTCATATTTGCTCCAAAAAAAAATGATATTAAATTGTCAAAAGACAATTAAAAATTGATTGATGTTCATTCAGTTTATTATAAATCTATGGCTAGATTTCTTGTTGCTCTTTCAATTGACACAAAGCCAGGCATGATAATAATATAAGTTAGTACATAACTATTGTCTCTTGGCCATAACCCTATATAATTCATGAGTTTTGATATAATTTGACACTTTTTTTCAATTAAGCTTATATATTTGGGCATTATACCAAATCCTTACATATTTGAGGCTTGTTTCAACTTGCATTAGCCAGCCCATTAGCTTTACTTAGGTGGGGGCATTGAGAAGGTCATGGACCAGTACTGTGCCTCAGCATTAGCTTTATTTAGGGAAGTATTAATTAATTCATTGAATTGTCTTCAACCCTAAGATAGCTAGAGATTCAAAGAATTAGGGAGCGTTTGGTAGGGGCGAAAAAAGGGTTTTGAATCCAAATTGAAAACTATGGGAGAATCGGTGTATTTAATTTTGGGTAGCACGTGTTAAAGAAATGAGGTTGATCCAAAGCGATTAGCTAACTTTCTCATTTTGTTTAATTCTCACATACACTTGCCTTTCCATGCAACTCCATGCATGCATGCATGCATGCCTCTACACCAACACCACTCCTACTCAAGAATCACTATCCACCTACGTGGCACTTCCTCCCTTTCATTTACCTACGTACTTCTCTTTCTTTTTCCCTAAATATTTATATTACCTAACATATATATGATAATTGGATCATATCGCCATTGGATTCAAGTTTATATGTGAATTCAATTTAATGTCATTCACGGTCACTTCAAATCTATTGTAACTTAGTTGTTAGTTTGGTTTAAATACAGTACCAATAATAACCAGCCTTGCCCCATAAACAAAAATGATGTTGGTGCGGTTTAAGACTTTAAGTCTTCCTATGAATAAAACTTGTTTCTTTATATACATTTGATAGCTTTATTTTGTCCTCACGTGAGGTTTTACTTTTATTGTAAGAGTTTGGTACACTCCATTGGTGTTGTTTACATGAAAATTGATTTTCATATCACTCTATATGATACTATTATAGACTTATTGAATAAAATGTACAGTATCAAAATCGACATAACTTTAAAGTTGAACATGGGATTATCAATTTGTATTTGTTATTTAAGAATTGGATTTTCATATCCCTATATATGATAATATTATAGAGTTATTTTTTTAGTAAGGCCTTGTTCTTTTATACAATGTAGTACTCAATATGCTACTCAATAATCTTTCATGTTTTATCACATTCCACACTTCACCACAATCATTATTAATATATCTCCTCACTTTTCTTCTCTACTTTTCACATTCTCTTTCCTCATCTATCACATAATCATAGTTTCTACAAATTTTATCATACTATTCCATATCTTACCTCACTTTTTACAATTCCATCACATCATACAATTCCTGTATCTTAACAACCGTATCAAAGAATGAAGCCTACATGTGTCTATATATATATAATATATATACATATATATATATTAAAGTCATTCTAGAATCTATACTGTTTATTATGATTTTAAAAAAAAAAAGTCATGTGGTGGTTGGCACGAAACTCCAAAATCAAAAAAGTCCAAAAGAAGCAAAGCAAAGTAGGAGAAGCAAAGTTAAAAAGAAAAGGCAGTGTACTGATGAATGAGTAGGAAGGCAATGCATTGGATGGTACACCCCCCGTACTTATCATATGGTCACCCAAAACCATACAAATCACATTTATTGTGAACCCAAATCATCTTCACCGCACACTTGCCATGCACTCATTGGCTACACTGACAGAATCTTTGTTACTAATCAAAAAATTTACTGCCCTTGTTACTAGTATAATTAACAGCTATGGCCCAAGTGTCTTTTACTTTTTGTCTTTTACCCTACCTTCTTTATTTTTTTAGTATTTTATTATAGGCACCAGTTAATTGTTTTTCAAAAGAGGGTTAAACAACACCTACCCTTCCATCAAAAAGAAAAGAAAAGAAAAGAAAAGAAAGAAATGAAAACATATACCCTATTTTAATTGAGAATCACTCAATATTCTGCTAATTAATTGGGTGAATATTCAATTAATCCGGTCCAAGTGGGAGATTAGCAACTTCACCGGTCATACTCCATTTAACAAGTAGTTCCTCTGTTTGCCTCTTGGTTGGTGTTCCTTTCATTCTTTATGTTTGGCCTTTTTGTAATGTCAAAACTAGTTTTCAACTGGTTTTGTTTTTTTTCAAAAGTTTTTTATACGCATGTAGAAATTAGGCCCGGTTCTTTTATGTGATTTCACACTGTATCTGTCATATTTTTCCATATTTATCACAAGTTTTTCATATCATACCATATCATTCCACACTTTATCACAACAATCATGACTTTCTCTCTCCTCAGTTTTCTCCTCTACTTTTCACATTATCTATCCTCATCTATCACATCAATTGTTCTTACCATAATTTTTACCACATTTTACCATGCCATATCACACTTTCCACAATAGTCATACCATACCATTTACCGCACCTAATTTGCCGTACAAAAGAACAGGGCCTCAATATCTTATACAAATAGCCCATAATATTTAAGCCTAAAAAATCATCAAGTTAAATCTTTACAAATTTCCCACAATCAGAATAATAGAACTTGATCATGTGTTGCTCTCATGTGGGAGATCTCTAACACACTCATAAGTCATAAACTCCTAATTAATAAAAACATGCATTACCAATGAAGTCACATGTTATAGACCTGTAGTGACTTCTTATCAAGTAGCCAAAAGCTAGTATATAATTACTTTAATCTTGCTAACATTTTCTATTTGTTTAGTTAGCCATTTTTTTTTTTTGATGAAGCCATATTGATTTATATTCTTGGATAATTTTTGTGTGAGAAAATTTCAGGAAACTATGAACAAATAATTTTCTGTCTATTGAATCTTACAGTCCTACTTGAGCAAGACGTTTCTATTTGGTAATTGGGATACGACTTCCTAAAGATGAAACAAATTAAAAAATTAAAAAAAAAAAAGAAACTTGGCAGAATCTAAGTAAACCCGGTTTGCACTAAAATTAATGTAATCCCCTCCTTTCAAACCCGGGTCCCTTCCATTATAAAAAGCAACCAATCTCCGCCACTCCCTCGTCTTCCATGTCCAAATCCCTCGTTCATTCCCTCCTCCCCCTTTCAATTCCCATTGAAATCAGGGAGAAATTAATCACCCTCTAATCCTTCCATTCTTCTTAATCAAACCCTAATCAAGAACAAGTCAATGGGCATCCCAGAAAGAGAACGAAGACGAGTAATCTTCACCTACGGAACCCTAAAAAAGGGGTTCTCCAACCACCACCTGATGGAATCCCTCATAAACTCCGGCGACGCCACCTTCCTCGGGGCCCACCGCACCGCCGACCCCTACCCCCTCGTCTGCGGGCCCTACCGGGTCCCCTTCCTCCTCAACCTCCCAGGTCGGGCCGGGTCGCAGCGGGTCTACGGGGAGGCGTACGCGGTGTCTGAGTCTGCTTTGGCCAAGATGGACGAGCTGGAGGGCGTCGCACGTGGACACTACGAGCGCCTCCCGATCAGGCTCTCCGGCGGCGGAGAGGGGGTGGTGGAGGCGGAGGCGTACTACGGCCACCGGAGCTACGCGGAGGAGATGTGGCGGAGGAACGAGGAGAGGGGGTACTGCGTATACTCCGAGAAGGAGGCCAAGGGGTACGTGAAGCGGAAAGATCGGCCGCAAAATCTCACCTTCTTGGATATGATTGGCCGGTTTATTGCGTCGTCGGATTATTGAGTTTACGTTTCTACCCCTGCTGTATCTAGTTTATGCCCTTTTAGTCCCTCCTTGAAATTGGTATGTTGGTTGGTTGTGTGGTGCCAGCTGTTCTGGGTTGGGTTTTGCTTTTTGCTTATGTTTTCTGTCTTCTAATAAACTGAAAATAAAAAAAGGTTAGCATTAAGCAAAGAGGGGGAAAAAAACAGAGGTGGGTGTTATTGATGTGATGTCTAGTTGGGCAGTTTATTGAATGGCGCCACTTGAATGTTGTATGAAGCGTGATTTCAAGGCAATTTCGATGTTGCCTTTTGATTATGATCATATACAAATTTTTTAGGATTTTAATTTAGGCTATGTTGTTTTATATGATATGTATGGTGTGATATCAGTATTACTACTCATCATATTACTCAATATTCTTTTACACCTTACTATGTTTTATCACAATTTAGGTTATCTTTTTATTTTTATTTCTCTTTATTTTTTCATTTACTATTTATATTTTCTTTTCACCTAACTCACCTATCACACCTCTTACCACATTTTTTCACATTTTTCAATGATTTCACCGTATTGCACTATCACCATACTCCATCCATAGCAAAAAAGACATTAATTCTGAGTGAGAGATGGGGAGGTACTATAATATTTGAGTTGATGAGGTGGTATTGAAGCTATGATTTGACACTATATTTCAAAGTTGGATAGAGTTGAGAGAGTGACAGTGTTTTTCTTTTTGTATTGTTCATTAATAAAGACTTGAATGTAACAAGGAAAATACAAACATAAACAAAAAAGGGGAATGAAAATTACAAGCAAAGTGACAAACACCACATACATTTGCTTACCTTTGAGGTAAGAGGTTTGCGGTAGTAGAGTTGTGACGTGCTTTGTTTTACTTTTAGTTTCGTTTTGCTTTTATTTTTTGGGTTTATATTTTATTCTTGTGCCTTTGGGCTTTGTTTGTAGCAAACAACAGTGAAAAGAAAACATTTTAACATAACTTTGGTCTAAAACATCCTCACCGCACTACACTAAATTGTCCAAATGTATAGTATTTGCAAATTTGATCACTTAGAGCATATGCAATGTGGAATTTTATCATGTTACATTCTTTCTCTACCATTGTCTCGCTTTTTTCTTCATTTTTCATTCGGCTAACTCGCAGCTGTTAACTGTTCGAAGAAAAAAAGCAGAGAAAGTGACAACCAGAGAGAAAAATGTAAATCGTAAGCTCCGTCGCATACGCTTCTTATTGAGTTATTGTCTTTGAAAAAGGCCCAATTTCGAGTACTGCGTCTTGAATTCTGACTAAAGCCGTCGATATCATCGGTCATAAAGAACCATAGATCTCGAGTGATAATGGTGGAAATTTGTCATCCAATCTATTGTTATACTCCATCCGTCCCAAAAAATTTGTCTCATATTCTTTTTAAGGATGTCCCAAAATTAATGTCCACTTTTTATATATGGCATGTAGAAAAATATGAAGTTCCCAAAATGCTCTTCAATTACGTCCTTTACTTCCAAGGATTCTTCTAGACATAAACTTGAAATTTAAATTTTTGGCTCCAATTCAATTAAGGGTATTATAGGTATTTCATAATACTTGACTAACAAGTCTTAAAATTCATGAAAGTCCAAGAGGACAATTTTTTTGGGACAGAGGGAGTATTTGCTTTGCGTAATATTAGTTAATTTTAAAACCAAAGGTCTTGGAAAGATGAATGCTAATAATGAACTCAGTAGTGCCCAAGAGTTTTAACCTTCCTTTAGAGTTTAGCTTGCTTGAACAACAATAATGTTGTGTCTTTCAGCTATGTTGTAAAAATCGCACCAGACCGGTCGGTCCGATCGGTTCAACTGTGAACCGGCAAGTTGACCGGTCCGCTTCCAGGTTTAACTCGGCCAATTGGTTTAGACTGGAAATTTGATGATTTAATTTTAAAAATTTTGGTTTTTGACCGGTTCAATCCGGTTTTGACAATTCATGCACTTTTTATGCCGATTTAATTATTTTGGTAGCTTAATTATTCTTGAAGTATATGAAAATTTTTTAATTCGTGACCGGTTCATGCCGGGTTTGACCGGTTCAACCGTCACCCGGTTCAACCGATCTAATCCGGCCAAACCGATCTGACCGATTAAACCATTAACCCATTGGATCAACCGGTTCAGTGACCGGTCTGATTCTGACAACATCTATCAGCATGTACATAACATATACCCTTTTTAGCTACCTCAATGGCACCAAACTTAAGTGCTAGCACATCAACTTGAAAGAATTGACAAGCACAATTCTTCCCATCATTATTTTCTATTCTTACCAATATGTTCTGAGCAACGCTGGTAAAATTTTGTCCAGCCTGGATAAAACTCAGTTTTGTTCGAATCCGACTTCGACAATGACAGAATTGACTGAATATTCAGACAAAATACCGATCTTTTTCCTATTGTCCAAACCCAATTTTAACGCAAATTTTGCTCCATGGGAATTGTCTGATCTGAAACAAAACCAGATCTGGACATCAATTTCTTATTCCGAATTTTGACATTAGCTGAATTTGATTGACTAAGTTTACCTAGACCTGGATTTGACCAATCCAAATTTACCCAGACTAGTCTTGAGCGGTTGAACTATGTATTCATTTTTTAATTTTGGGTTGATCCATAGTGATAATTGTTCGAAAAAGAATTAGGTTCTTGACTCTAAAGGATGGCCTAAGAAGCAAATTGACCATAAAGGACTAGGACGGCAATGAGGCCTCAAATTGTAAAATATGCGGGGACCACCAAAGTTGATGTGGCATGATTTTTTTTTAAAAAATATTTTTTTATTTGTTTATTTTTTTAGGATTTTTAGAATACAATATTCCTAACAAAATTCCAAGACGGCCCAGGAAAAAAAATTAAAAAAATAATTTTTTTAAAAAAAATCGTGACACATCAGTCTTGGTGGTTCTCACATATTTTACAATTTGGGACCTCATTGTCCGTCTAAACCTTTAAAGTCAATTTGCTTCTTGGGTTATCTCTTAGAGTAAATAACCCTGACCTTGAAGGATGGCCCAAAAAGCATATTGACCCCAAAGGCTTAGTAAGACCATGAGGTCCTAATTTGCAATTAAATATAAGACCAAAATTGATGATTAGGCATTGCCAAATATATATGTATATTTGGCATGCCTAGTCATCAATTTGGATCACATATTTAGCATGCCTAGTCACCAATGTGGGTTCCATATTTAATCATAAGTCTTTATAATCCCGATATCTTCTGGCCGTCCTTCAAGGTCAATAACCCAAAGAATTACCTCTCTTATCCACTCATCAAACCCATACAGACCGGCCCATTACCCAGTCATCAAATCCATAAAGCCAACCCAAACATCCCCAAAATAAACAACAAAAAATTCATTTTTCTCCACGTACAAAATGGGCAAAAAACAAAAAAGAAAAACGACAGAGTGCGAAAACGGAAGAAATAAATTCTCCAAAATGAATAAGAGCGTTGGGAAATAAATAAGTAAAACTGCGGGAGTGATAGAGAGTTAGAGATCCACCCTGCAAAAAAAAAAAAAAAAAAAAAATTGCCCCTTTTCATGATTTCATCCAATTAAACCCCAAAAATCCCCAGAAAAAACACCAAACAAACAGCAGGCCTCCTTTTTCCATTCTATTTTCTGGGTAAACTCAGGAAATTGAAGAAAAATGGGAAAGTGGGAAGAAGCAAGAAGAGAAAGATTAGAAGAATGGGTGATCATTGGGGGATTAATTCTAATGCAATTTGTGTATGCAGGAAATACAGTGTTGTTCAGTTATTTGATGTCAATTGGACTTCCTCCTCTGTTTCTCATCATCTTCACCACATTTCCTACCTTTCTACTTCTCTCTCCTCTCTGCTTTCTCTTTGAGAGGTACGGTTCTCTCTGTTTTTTGGTCTCTGTTATTTAGTTTCCATATTATTGATTTCTCATTGTCATAAAATATTTGTGGCATTTTAATTTTGATAGTGAATGATTTTGCAGGGATCAATGGCCAAAAAAGCTGAGTACCAAGCTTCTGATGCAACTCCTTTATGTTTCTTTTACTGGGTATGCAATTAACCATGGAAATTACTTGTCTATTTGTTTTTTTTTTCTTTTGGGGAGTGTTTGGTAAGATACTTGGAAAGATTAAATCAAATCGGGAAAATTAACCATTTCCCTAAAGTTTTTGACCAACCAAACACACTCTTGGTAAATTTTGGAAATTAGTTAGCCAGTATGATAAGATCTGATCAATTTATAAATACCCCGTATAAGTTGCCGCTACTTGCTGTATACAATTCATTATTTACATCAACAGCACTAATTAGTCTGACCCAGGTCCCAGACTATTGCGGACCTCGTCCTTTTTCTTTTTTTTTTGGCAATGTCGAACATAAATATATTATGTAGGCTGTTTTCTTTTCTTTTTTTTTTGTATAAAAAAAAAACATAAAATTGGGGGTTGATCAACTAGGTTGTTACTTGTTACTCCCTCTGTTTCAAAGTGCAGTATTTGAGAGTTTTCTTTTCAAACTTTGGTATCTTAGACTAGTATATATCTAATGTGCATTGACTATTAGATTGGTTAATTTTTACCTACAAAGTTTAATCTTATAAATTTTGCAAATTTATGTATATGGATAAAAAAAAAACAATAGTTAAACTGTAATAGATTGTGTTTAGTCAAAAGTGACATATAAATAAGGAAATATTTAGTTGGGATTGGTGAAATTTCTGGAATAATTTTACCAAACTTTACAAGTTCACACACAAGTCACAACTAACGTGTGCTGAATCTGCTAATATTATAGGCAGTGACGGATCTCGACCTTCCGATTATAAGCCAGTGGATAAACGAAACTATGAGAATGCTTTATATGAGTAGGTAGTTAATCTGATAAGGAAACATTGGACAAGTTGTTTGAATCAATAAGAGGGAAAAGTTGAATTTTTGCAGGGTGACATTGTTACAGTCATTATTCCTCAAGGGGTTGAAGATGACTTCAACAGCAGTAGCTACAGCCATGCCCAACCTTGCTCCTGGCATCATCTTTCTACTCTCTTGGGCTTCCGGGTATATTCATATGTTCTGCCCCTTTTTACCACTGAATTTGCTTTCGTTTTTTACCATTTGCCACTTGCTGTTTGTCAAAACAATGCTCAAAATGTACTGGTATTAATTGAGGTAAGTCTGTTTACGTCTAGATCTCCCCAGACCTATGAAAGTCGGCCCACATTGGGAGCTGTTATAGTTGCTTCGTAGAATGTAGAATGTGGATGGTTGAGCCTGTCACTATGAGGCAAATTTAGGAGTCTTGTAGTGTATTAGCTTTCCGGCTTTACCTTTCGCCACTTGCTTTTTGTCCAAACACGCACAAAATTTAGCCCCAGACCTATGAAAGCGAGACGCACATTAGGAGTTGTTGCTTTTGATGCTTTACAGACCCTTCGCCCACTTGCTTTTTTTGTCGAAAAGTGGACAAGATCTAGTGATGTTAAACAAAGTAAGGTTACATGCATCTAAATCTCCCCAGACCTATGAAAGTGGGACCCACATTGGGAGTTGTTGTTGCTGCCTCATAGAAAGCGGAATGTTGGAAGGTTAAGCCTAATTGATAGAAGGGAAACCTTATTGGCCCTAGTTGATCGCAGTTTGGTTCATAACTTAAAAAATCTGCCACTGATTTTGCAGATTTGAGCGAGTGACACTTAGCTGCAAGTACAGCAGAGCGAAGATTACAGGCACAATGATTTGTGTGGTTGGTGCAGTAGCAATGAGTATTCTACAGGGAACAAACCGGGCATCCGGTTTGGACTCTTCCCCTGTCCTAGGCCTAGTCTTTGACAAAGACAAGATCATCGGCTGTTTATACCTTGCTCTTGGTGTTTTCATCTTATCAAGCAATGTAGTCCTCCAGGTAATTTTTTTTCAAAAACATCACAGGTTTTGTAAATTGTGCCTTAGTTTTGGACAAAGTGTCAAGTTAATAACGGTGTTATATATATGAACAGGCTCATATTTTGGGTGAACTTCCAGCACCAATGACTTTGTGTGCCGTAACATCCTTGATTGGATTTGTCACCACCATGCTTGCCCAGATCGCGCAGGACCACCACCTCAGGCTTAGTTGGCCCGTTGTCAGCTACCAAGACTTGGTTGGCTTCTCGTTGTTGGTAACAAAACTTGGCTCTTAACTTCAATTTTATCATAGAATCAATCGCATGCTCTTGGAATTGGGTCGTTGTGACCCTGCAGAAGCGGGACCCACACTGGGAGTTGTTAATAAACTGAATCAAGTCAATACAGTTGGGCTTTGTAGGAGGAGTGTGTGTAAGTTTCAGCGGATGGGCATTGAAGAAAAGAGGTCCGGTTCTGGTGTCTATGTTTAGCCCCATTGCAACAGTCATCTCAGCAATTCTTTCAGCAGTCACCTTGCAAGAAACTATTACATTCGGAAGGTCCCTTCGTTTAGCCCTAACTAACTAACTAACTAACTAACTAACTGAACTGCCACTACTGTGTTTCTTTATTCGTGTTTCAACACCTCAGAAAAATATGCGTCTCTGTCGCAGCCTTGCTGGTATGTGCCTGATGTTCACCGGCCTCTATTTCGTGCTCTGGGCTAAAGGAAAAGAAAGTCTGCTGAGTGAACTGCAAAGTAAGTACAGATTACAAAGCAAAGATTCATCATTTCGGCCTTAATATATTGCTATTTAATTCTTGATTGTGTATGTGAAATGTTGGATGGCTAGCTCTGGCTTAGAGTTGAATTTTCGAGCTTATCTTTTGAACTTGCAAAAGCGGGACCCACGATGAGATTCAGAATTCAATTTCTGTTAATGTGAGAATGATATGTTTGTATGTTTTGTGTCTTCCAGGAGCAGCGACTCCGAAAAAGGGTTGAATTTTGTCGAAAATGAGGGGAAGATTTTGAAGATAAGGTGGCAAGAAACAATGCAGAAACAGTGGAGTTTGTTTGGCTTGAAACATGGAGGATGGTTCTAATGTTTGTATGCAATTTATGATGTTTTAGATGGGCAATTATTTAGTACCAATTTTTGAAGGGGGGGAAAATGAAATTTCTGATGTTTATATTGCCACTGATGAGCTATCAACTATACCCATGTTAAATAGTTGAGCCTTGGCAGTCTAATGTAGAACACACTCTGAATAGCATCGCATCTCTAATCTGTTCCTTTTTGTGTAATGTATTTTCCCCCTTATTTTAGTTGGTGGTTAAAACTTAAAAATCACTTTTATATGGATAAATAAATATCGGGAAAGGTACTTTTTGTGTCAAGAATGTGATATGTATAAGTTCTAGTTGTGTGTGTGCATATATATATATATATACACACACACACTTACATACATACATATATACATATATATATATATATATATATATATATATATATATATAAATTACGTATTGGAGGTGATGTTATAAGTAACCTCTATCACGCGAAAATGAGCAGGTATGATAGGGTCACAACCCCCTTGAAATTTCATGTATAATTGTTATTTTTCTTATAGACAACATTATACAGTATACTAAAGCTTGGTTAAATTTTATTATAGTCTTTATAAAATAAGATCATATCTACTTGTCATGCATGTGAAGATGTATAATTGAACAATATTAATTGACATGTGAATATATGATGTATGAAAAAAAAAGTTTTAAGTTTGAAATCAGAACAAAAATTTTATAATAGTAATGAGTGCATTTATGATGGTTAAAATTTTAAATTGAAAAATGGAATAAAGATTTTGTAACAGCAATGAGTATATTACTATTCGAAACATATGAAGTTCTTCCCAAAAGAGGAAATAAAAAGCTTGGAAACAGATTTTAAACAATGTCTTAGTTATAAAATCTGAAACAAAATTATACGTTTATGCAATTATGCTACCAATTTGTTCCAAAAAAAAAAAAAAAATGCTACCAATTACCATGCCCAATTCCGCAGGAATGGGTCGAATATCCCGTGGCCCGACCCATTTTCTACGGGTTTGCCTGTTTATACGACGAATTTGAAAAAAAAAAGAGGGGTTTTAGATTTTAGTTATCTCTCTTCCTTCGATCAAAATTGGCGGATTTAGGGTTTTCATCTGAAGATGGAGGAGCAAAATCAGCAAAAGGAGAAGAACAAGTACAGTATAATTGTGCCTACTTATAACGAGCGTCTCAACATTGCTCTCATCGTTTACCTCATCTTCAAACATCTCAAGTACCGTAATCCTGCTCAATTTCTGCAATTTTGTTCATTTTTTTTTGTGTCTAGTTTGCTTTTCTATTGAATTTGTTGGTGTTGATACGAATTGGTGGTGAATTAATGCGGTTATGTGTGCAATTAGACTTGGAATTGGACTGATCTGATTTTTAGGTAATGCTTGCGTGTTGATCTTGTTTGAAAAGTTGCGTTTGGATTGGATGGCTGGATTTGGTCTCAATTCCATTATATGATCAATAAATGCTTGCAAATTTTTGTTTTCCTCCTTTGTTTGATTGCGACGAGCAACAAACTAGTGTTCTGAATTGCCTAATTTGGAGGCAATCACTAAATTTAACGATTCCGTAGAACTCTTGAATGAAAACTTTGTGCTGATAAAGAAGTTGACTGTAGATGAGGGTTTGCTTGACTTGTCAGTGCACTTGTTCTAGAGCCTTGCTCCTCAAGTACTGATCCTTTAGCAAACAAACATTTGAACTTGACACGCACATGATATATTTGCACAAAATGGAGGCTGACAAGTGGGTACATCAATCTGTAGAATTCGGAATAGGTACTTACCAAAAGCATGTGAAATGGAAACTTTCGATGGTGATTTTAAGATTTCAGTAGATAGTAGATACCAATGTGGGTGAGCAAAATACTGATTAAGTGAGCCATGGTGTATGAATTTGAGATTGGTGACACTCTCATTGTAGTTTGTAGTTTGTAGTTTGTAGTTTGTACCACCCTGAGCCAGTAGCAAGAAGTGAATGTAACTGTGGTGCTCTAAAATCTCGGTGAGGAAATATTTAAAGGGGACTTAACGAACTAAGATTGTAGGAGCATTTAGAATGAAGCTCCTCCAAAATGGAAAACTTGCGCTGCAATAAAGTTTAAAGTTCTGTATTAGTCTATGTGCTCAAAAGGTATTATATTCGACAGGCCAACATTAAAGTGATTGCTCAGTGGTTGTTGATCTTGATGATAGGAATGTTATGTCTAGTTGGGGACTCTGATCTTGTTAGAAGTTACATGGCCATTTTTCGTATTTTCTGTACTCTTGTTCTGGTTCCATCAAATATAGGTGGAGTACCTGCTAAATGAAAAGTTAGAGAACGGGGCTAAGGATTTCTGTTATGTCTTTTCATCACTTTAAAATGCTCAGTTTTGAAAGCACTTCTCTGGTGTGCAAAGATTCTCTGAGGCTTTTCAACCTTCACTCCCCCAAATTCCTCAGACCACACAGTTTCGTAATTGCCTAAGGTTTGTTGAGTCAAGCCCCTTGGTGCACCTTCACCTCAGGCTTTGCATGAAACCCCCATGTGCCCCATTGATGATTTTAGGGATAGAGGGAGATCTGAGGTATAATTAGATGTGCCTGTATGAGATCCTTGGCAACAGGTCTGGATCTCTGGGAGCTGCATGTGTGCGGTTATGGTCTTATGAGAAAATAGATGTAATGTTTGAAACTTCTTATATGCAGGGATGTTGATTTTGAAATTATTGTGGTCGATGATGGCAGTCCAGATGGTACTCAAGATATTGTTAAACAATTACAGCAAGTTTATGGGGAGGATCGTATTGTAAGTCCTACTATCTGGTGATGGTTATTGTTATGAACAATATACACAGTGAATATTTTCACTCATGTTCTTACTAATGCTGGTTTGGTTTTCCCCTTTTCAGTTGCTAAGAGCTAGGCCTAAGAAGCTCGGGCTAGGTATGCTTTTTGGTTATTGCTTTTGAAAAGAAAGAGAAGGGTTGTCATTCTGTATGAGTTTTTGCAGGAACTGCATATGCGCATGGCTTGAAGCATGCATCTGGCAATTTCGTCGTAATTATGGATGCTGATCTCTCACATCATGTAAGTATGGCATTACTGTCTTACTCATTTGAATCTACTTAATTAAGAAACACAAATACACCCCCCAACCCCAACCCCACCCTTTCCTGTTTAGGGGGGAACTTTTACTTTTAATGTTTTCTTCAGGAAAGGCTACTGGTTCCCTCTTCCTCTACCGATTAGCGGACTAGCCAGATTGAGGTGTCAGTAGGACTTAAGGACCCCATATCTCCCAGGTCTCCCCAAATTTGATCCCGAGTGGTCAGCATGACTCTCGACCCTCCATGGCATTGAACAAAGGGAGCCTTTTCAGTTTTTTTAGCTTTAGGGTGTGTTCTTTACAAGGGTATGACTGAGTGAAGTAAGGATTGTTAAGTTAAGGTGTAAGTTGAAAATATGAGAAGAATGGGTAAATTTTGGTTGGGTTAGGTAAAGGGAGGGATTACCCCCCCCCCCCCCCAAAACAAAAAACACCCCACCCCCAAGCGGCCGTCCTAAAGAACAATCCCTTACACAGTATGTATACCTGAGGTGTTGTGAAGCCGGACAGGGATTCTTGTCATATTTCTTATATATTTCAGAGCTTGAATCCATCTTGAAGTCTTTCATTTTCTGACTTGCAGCCGAAGTACTTGCCAAGCTTCATCAAGTAAGTACACTGTGTTGTATTACTATCCCTTTGCATGTTTGTTCACTATTATTATTTATTTGTTTGTTTATGTATTTGTTGCTTTGAAGGAAACAGATGGAGACTGATGCTAACATTGTTACTGGAACTCGGTATGTTCGAGGAGGTGGTGTACATGGGTGGAATCTTATGCGCAAGCTTACTAGTAGGGGAGCCAATGTACTTGCGCAAACTTTTCTTTGGCCAGGTGTCTCGGACTTGACTGGATCTTTCAGGTAATGGCTTGCTCCTGTTCTCCTTTCAACCCCCCGGAATAGAAGAAAAAGGCGGGGCTGCTGGGGGATGTCATATGCCAGCTTTTAGAGGCAACAAACCCTGCAAACTTTTCTGCTCAATGTAGGCCCTTCAAACATTGAGTCATGATTTTTTCTAGTTTATGCTAAACACTTGCCCCTTGTTTGGCTCTATCTTGTAGGCTTTACAGGAAATCTGTTCTTGAAGATCTTATCAACTCCTGTGTCAGTAAAGGTTATGTTTTTCAAATGGAGATGATTGTTAGAGCTTCAAGGAAAGGCCATCATATTGAAGAGGTAGTTCAGCCCTTATCAGTACTCTGAATTATTTTAGTGAAAAAACTTGACAAAATGCATGTTATTGCTGGCACACCATTGGTAAACTAACTTGTGCACAAATTTGCCTTGTTCTATGTTGTCACGATGCTCCATTCAGATCACTACTGAGGTTGATACTCTATTGGCCAGCCTAACCCATGAAAGAATGTGTGAAGAAACCTGATTGGTCTAAACTGAAACCTAAAATAATGAAAGTATTGATGTACAAGGAAAAGCAATATCCCCATACTGGGTTTGCCTTTGGCCTGGCTACTTTGTGTGCTTAACTGTTCCAGAGCTGACTTTAGCAGATTTGTTGGCTGAATCGTGCTCAGCCACCCACTCCCAATTTCATCAATCAAAGCTTGACAATGGCACAGAGCAAACCGACTTTTCATTTGGCCTCTACTAAACATAGATTCAAACTTGAGATAGTGTAGCTTTGATTTGACCATTGAAACATATGGCCTTCATCCATCTACAAGATAAGGCAGATTCGATAGACAGGGCATCAATGTGTCATGATGAATTGAAAACAAGTACCATTGTCTTTGTTTAGCAGTTCGTTATAGTGAAAGTACAAGTACTATTCTAGATCCTTGAGCTAAACAGTTTGAATTTCTCCCTGTGCCAATCAATAGGTCCCTATAACATTTGTGGATAGAGTGTATGGAACATCAAAGCTCGGCGGATCTGAAATTGTCGAATATTTGAAAGGCCTTGTTTATCTCCTGTTCACAACATAAAGAAGCTCAAGGACAAACCCGGTAAATGGTTGCTGTTAATGCTAATATTGATTTCATACAGACATGGTTGAAACAACAAAGTTGTTAGTTGGTACACTGTCTTTTCATTCTCATGCATCCCAGAAAGGTTTTTGTGTTTGTGAACTAAAGCTAGGCTGGATTAAGTATCTTGACTGCAGTCATTTCTGCTGCTCATTTTCCGCTCGCTTCTGGTTGTAATACTAATTTCTTGGATCTATAAGTTCACTTACAGTCGATTTACAGAAGCATAGAATTATTTCAAGCTTCACTTGAAAATTGAATCCTTGTACCTCTGATTTAAAAAGATGAAGTATTTTCTTGTTTCATTATTGAATTACTGGCTCTAGGCTCTATACACAAAGAGTATTTGCTCAGGTTAGGCTGCCAACATTAATGGCACATTGGGTTGGAAAATTTTCAAGATAGTCAATTTTTTCCAAGTTAATAAATTTTCTCAAGTTTAGTTGTACTAAGTGGATGATAAATTTTGATTTGGGGCTCATTAGTCGTTATTTGACTCTCAAACTTAGTAAAACACTTTACTTGGGTGAGGAAAAGATTTTTCGAGGAAAATCTTTCATGGAAAATTACTAAATGCACCTGAATGTCTTGTTAGGCTCCACGTATATGGGATCCACACTTGAAGTTGTACTAAATGCACCTAAGTGTCTTATTTTTCAAATATATGATATCCTCCCCCCAACACACACACCAAGTCACCAAGAAAAGGGAATGTAAAGACCAATATGCATTAGTGCATTACATGCATTTGAATATCTACAAGTGAACGATTACATTATTAAGGGTGTGTTTGGTTTGTCAAAAATTCAGAGGAAATGGTCAATTTTCTCGAGTTAACTTATTTTTTTCATATTTAGATGTTGGTTGACTTTGGGAAAAACTTTATGGGGGACCCACTAATTCTTACATTTTCCTAGGAAAAATTTCCTTGGGAGGTTCAAGGGAAATTTTTCCCAAGGAATATTTTCCCTAAGAAAAATTTCCTTTGAGATTTCTACTTTAATGCTCCCGAAGAATAAACAACATAATATATATAATATATATAAGTGAACAATAACATACTCCAAAACTATGTACTACCTCCGTCCCAAATTGTTTGTCCATCTACCTAACTCCCTTGTCCCAAAATGTTTGTCCATTTTATAATTTCAATGATTGTAATTTCTATTATACCCCTAATAAATACTCTTTTGTTTCTTTTTTATTTTTCTTCACATGAGAAAAGTAAGGACAATTTTGGTACATTACACATTTTTCACCCCATTTTCCATAACCATTGGATTTTTAAATATAGTTAGATGGACAAACAATATGGGACGGAGGTAGTAATAAATAACAGGTAAAGACGTAGAAAAGGCCAAATGGCGCGATATAGTTGGACGGTGCCGTAGATACAGTAGTTGGAGTGGGATTTGTGCAAGTATGTGGACGAGATGTATTGTTAACTGTTAAACCATCATTAAGCCCTGGGGCTCAGCTCAAGTGGTCCAAAATTGCGGCATCATGGTCATAACTCATGGTGAGACTAAGAGCCTATTCTTTTATACGGCTGGCAGCGGTATGGTGTGGTACGGTGTAGTGGAATTGTGGCGAGTGGTGAGATTGTGGTGGGTTACTGCCGTTGTGTTGGGTTTTGTTTTTTATAAGGCCTTGTTCTTTTCTGCGTTGGCAAACTGCAATGCCACAACCTACCGCAGTTTGCCACAACCCACCACATTTTACCGCAAATCATTACTTTTCTATCTCACAATTCCAATAACCTACCACAATTCCACCACACCTCACCACACCATTCCGCAAAATACCACATAAAAGAATAGGGCCTAAATGTAAATTGTATTGGTACATGTGAAAAAGTTGATTGTGGTGGGTTATAGTAAATTGTGGTAAGTTGATATATTGCAGTGAGTTTTGAGTGCAGGTCAGATGTGTTAGAATACAATGACCAAGTGCGTAGTATAAAAGAGCGCTCAAAACACGTAAATGACAGTTGACAGACAATAACTATTATGTCTTGGGTATGTTAGGGTACCAAGGTTTACTTTGAACCCATCAACCGGGCAAACCTCTGTCCAAAAAGCCTGATAGTCAACTTCAACCTTTTTAGTTTGAAAGGTCAATCGTCGAATGTCAATGCTCTTTTCATTCTGCCGTTTCAAATTAATGTGGGGTGCCTTTGAAAATTATTTCACAATCAACTTATCAACGTATGATCATTTGTTGTATGCAACTATTAACATTATATTATTATGCTGAAATAATTTTGTGTAACTAGTATAATTTTATCATTTTTGTGAAAATACTTATATCACTCCTTCCATTCTATATTATTTGTCGTTTTATGACTGCTATAATATTTAATACCTCACAATTTTTAAAGATAACAAATAAGATAGAACGGAGATAGTAATTGATAAGAATAGTTAAACTAGAACACGAAATGACGTATAAAATGTTGAAAATGATAGGTGAATTAAAACAGATGGGAGTATCTTTATGACAGACTTTGTTTTTGACAGGATCAATCTATTGTTTCCCAAAAAATTAGCCAATTTCTTCTCATTATTTTGGAAAAGGCAGGTAATAACATTATCATTTAAAAAAAGAAAAACATGCCAGAGGAAAAGCAAAGTCTACAATGCTTAATTTCATGTATGTTATGATTGGGTGCATTGCCAAATTTTTGTTGAATAATAATGTCACCAAATATTTGACTCATAATGAAGCCCATCACCAGTTTGTTGCCACATTGTGAAATCTGACTTGGCCAAACCAACTGCTTCAAAGTCGGACCATAATTTAAAAGAAATTATTAAGTGTGACTAAATTAATTAGGTTAGGTTTAGCATGAATCCTGTGTGCATTAACTAATTCTCTTTCTGGTGTTTCCCTCTGCCTTTCGTTGGCTACTTAAGCTGCTTCTTATCTCCAATTTTGTCTTTCTTGGAAAATAACACATTTGTCTTTTTTCCTTTAGCGGAATTGAGCTATTATCGTTTCATAAAATATTACCTACATTGGTCTCCCTGCATATATGTATAGTGAAATAAGATTGCATATATCTAGATCTCTTTATATTTTGTGTAAGCGGGAGTGCGGGACGCACATTAAAAGGCTATAGGGAAACCAAACCTTGTAGATAAGGAAAGTCATGTACTAATTTATGATAATTTGAAGAGGTCATAATAGTAACAATTAACTTAATGATCGAAAAATAATTTATATTTAAAAATTGAGGGAGGTCGTAGCTGTTTTCCGTCCACTGATAGCTTCGCCACTACTGAGAGGAGTTATTATTGTGGATATCATTGATACTCAAACATGAGATCTTTGTTGGGATATGCAAGTGTCAAGTCACTTGGATGACTCTATTTATTATGTATAATTCTAAATCGACATTAGGAAGTTGAAAGTGTGTTGGAGTAAGTAGCGAATGTTGGTTGGCCAAATATTAAAAAGAGCAAAGATCTAACTAATAAATAATGCTCATGGTCATTAATCAAAACTTTTACTCGTATTTGATCAATAATAAAACTCATCAACATTATAGAAATACGATTTCACCGAAAAAAATTCATTTCCTACACTACTGAAGAATCAACAATATTAAAAAGGGGGGAAAAAACAATTACACCAAAAAGTTTACATTGCCTACACTACTAAAAGAATTAAAATGGTGTAAAGTAAGAAAAGAAAAGGAAAGAAAAGAAGAGAAGAGAAGAGAAGAGAAGAGAAGAGAAGAGAAGAGAGAGCCTGAAATGAAGGAACAATAAAGGGAGAAAGGTTAGCAAAAGAATACTACTACAACAAGAAGTGTAGTTAGGATTAAGAGTGGGCCTACATTCCATCTTTTTCTTCCCTTTTTCCCATCAATCTCCATGAGATCTCACAAACAATGATAAGATTTAAGATCTACTAATTCTTGAGGCCACTTTAAATGCATGCAATTCAGCAATTACTTGTTAAATTGTCAAATGGTATTATGTATGAATCAATTCAATGTGTTGTCAATCAATAAGTACGTGTTGTTTAGACAAGTAACTTGTAGGGTCATCATTTCAAATAACAAAAAGAAGAATAAGCAATCGGAACATTGCAATCAGATAGAGGGAGTAGAGAAATCTTTGGATAGCTCGTTTGATATAATGGTTGATGAAGCTCGTAGGGCGGTAAAGATTGGTTGTGGCATTGACATCATTCGCGAAGATCAAGAGACTGCAACAAGATTCTTCATTGAGCAGTGGCAAGAAGATAAGAGAGCAATTTGAACGATAAATTTTATTTGTTGTTTTGTTTGCAGTTTTTGTTCGGGTGAACTTTTTTATTTTACTGTTTTGCTGTTTGTATGCAACCTTTGTTGCAAAACTTCTTACCCTTTTGGACGTTAAATAATCGAAAAAAAAGTACGTGTTGTTTTCTGTCTCTAAAACCTTCTAATTAAGTTTGGTTTAATTCAAACCCCACAAAACAAAACAAACAAAACAATAAATTTAAAGGGTTGGTCTCTGTGATTACAGCTTGGGTTGCCTCTAAACAGCTATCAACACGTGGTTGCTCCTTCACACTCCCCATTTTCCCACTTTTATTCCCTTCATTTCACCAATTTATGTAGTAATGTAGGACTTGTTTTTACTTTAATTTATTGTAAAGTGGTCATTTTATGATCATTTAAAACAAGGAAAAGAAAAACATTTTTGACAATTTAAAGTGCATTTGGATTTGTGTTTAACAAAAGAATTAGCATGTGGATGATTGAAGTGCACTAATAAGTAATAAGTAAGGAGTAATTATAAATGAAACACTAGGTAAACAACCATCTCTTATTCTAAATTTTTGTTTACCAAACCCTTTTGTGATCTAGTGCATGCAAATTTGAACCCCCCCCCCCCAAGAACAAGGTTGACTATTAGGCTCCGTTCTTTTATACGGTGCGATACGGTGTGGTAATGGTGCAATGTGGTGGAATTTGAAAAAATGTGATGGGTTGTGGTGAGTTGTAGTGGGAGTTGTGGTAAATGGGGTAGGTGAGGAGAGATAATGTAAAAAGTAGAGGAGAAAAGTGAGAAGAGAGAAGATATTTTGATAATGATTGTGATAAAGTGCGGTGGAGTCTAATGAAGTGTATTAGAATATTAAGTAGTGCGGTGTGGTGCGGTATCGTATCGCAAGTTACCGCATAAAAGAACGGGGCCTTAGTCCATTATCTAATGCTATAGTCACACATAGCCATCAATCCTTCAATCTAGCATTTTTGTAGGGTTTGATTTTATGTTGAACTCTTTAGTTTTGCTTGTATTATATTAAGAGATCGTGTGTCTTATTTTTCATGTTGTTTCTCTTTTTACTATTTTGCTAATCCTTTATTACATGCACTTTCAACCTCTTAAAATTGTTGAATAATAAAAAAAAGTCTCATTTTCCATACCCAAATAAATAGGAAGGCTACTTACACCACATGAAGGAATAAAAAAGAAAGCATCGCAAATCATAATCAACAATAGCATAAATTAAGAGTGGCAGAAATGGCATTTTCATTGTAACAAACAGAAGTTGTTAGTGCCTAGTGGTTACAATCAATTTTAAATACAACAAAAAAAGAGTGAGGAAAAATGAGCAGACAGCCTAAAAAGAGAAAAGAATAATACCCATTTTCCTTTGTGTTCTGTCGCAATTTTTCTTCCCTTTTTTTAATTATTTGTTTGTTAAAAAAAAGAGTTAATTTGAGTATTTTACAGTGTTTAGGTTATATTCTTTTGTATGGTATCATATTGCACCTACTACAATTTATAATAATAACCACAAATTATTATAGAACTAACATAACATACCACATTTGACTACAACAACCATAATTTTCTCTTGACTCACTTTTCATTTTTTTCTCTTCTCATTTACCACACCAATCTATTACACAATCCTTACAACAACTTATCACATTGTATATTTTATCTATCGTAAAAAAGAATATGGTCTTTGAAAAAATAAATGAAAAAAGCAAAAATGGATTGCATTTGTCCCTCTTTTTCTACATTCATGAATGATGAACATTAAACCTTTTGAATCCATGAAATTGCCTCCCTTCATAAAAGCATCCAAGTATCCAACCCATCTTACATGCATATACAGTGCATAATTAATTAACTAATTAATTAATAATTAAATCCTAAAAAACCCCCTTTTGAATTTTCCCCTGTTTGTACATAAACCTAGTAACCAAAACCAATACAAAATCCCAAATTTTGGGGGTTGTGTGATTCACAAAATGATGTCTTTTGTTTGAAGAATGCTTACTACCTACTCCTCTTCCTCTTAACTTCCCACTCTCTTCCCACCTCCCTCCCCCAACTTCCTCCAACACACTTTGACACAGAAAACAACCCTCTACACTCTAGAGAGAGAAACCAAAAACAGAGTAATACCACCAAAGTCTCTGTTTTTCTGTGTTTGTCTCTCATCTTCTTAGCTGCTACTTTCTTCAAGAAATGTCCATGGACAAACACAGATGCAAGCTTTGCTCAAGAGTTTTCTCCAATGGCAGAGCACTGGGCGGCCATATGAGGTCCCACCTGGCCACTCTACCACCTCCTACTCCTAAGAAAAAAACAGAGCAACCCCCTCAACTCGGTGACCGGGCCGAGTCCGACTCGTCCTCCACTCGCTCCGGCGACCCGGCCCGGCCCACCTACGTCCTCCGGGAGAACCCCAAGAGGAGCCTCCGTGCCTCCGATCCCGAGTTCCTCGACGCCGGGTCGTCGGTCGTTCTTCAGGACGAAGAGGACAGAGAGAGCGAGACCGAGTCGACTCAGTGCCTGACTCGCCGGCGATCTGCCAAGAACCGGTCCCAGAGGCCCAATGGGCCTGAGCCCAAGAGGTGGAAGGTTGATGTTGGTGGTGGGTTGAAGTCCGAGTCAGCGGCCGAGTCAACTCCGGTCAGCTCGGTGTCCGATCCGAGCTGTCAGGACGAGGAAGTGGCCCTGTGGCTGATGATGCTGTCGAGGGATGTTTGGGTGGAGGAGGAAAATGACTCGGCCGAGTTGAAGACCCGGGCGAGTCGGAGCGCGAGGTTAAAGTGCAAGGGGTGCGGGAAAAAGTTCAGGACAAACAGGGCCTTAGTTGGTCACAAGGCATCCAGCAAAGAATGTCAACAGGAAGAAGAAAAAACAAGTTACGATGAAAGAAAGCAGAGGATTTACGAGTGCCCGTTTTGCTACAAAGTGTTTGGCTCAGGACAAGCTCTTGGAGGCCACAAAAGAGCTCATCTTTTGGGTGGATTAGCAGGATCATCATCAACTAACACTAATCTTGCTCCTAATCATGATCTTGATGTTGATCATGACAACAAAGATGTGATGATCAATGTCTCTAATGATGATAAAGTTGGTGATAATACTACTAGTAGCTTTATTTTGGATCTCAACTTGCCTCCTCCGGTTGAAGACTGAAGATTCCTTGTTACATTAATGTAGCCTGAATTTGGCATTGGATTGTCGATAGGACAAGCATTCTTGGTAACTATTTCGGTTTATACCTAGCTTCCATTATATGATCACACAATGTAACTTAGTGATTCCATTTTCAGCTAACCATTTGATCTCCTGGTTAATGATGTCTTAGGGAATTCGATTGTGAGTACGATACAACTATACAAAGTTGTTCAATCTTTTGTATGCAACATTGTGTCTTGTTAATGTGAAACTGATTCTTGGTTAGTTTAGTCAGTTTGGCAAGTTTTTCTCTAAGTTATCATGTCATTACTTATTCAAATGCGGTCCATATATGCTTCAATCATGTACTTTATCCAATTTCAGTACATATAGATCCGACTCATAACAAATAACAATTCTGAATGTGGGTCCTAGTCATGGGTGCATCTATCTTACTCTTGCTAGTAAGATATATAGCTATACATGAGAATATTGTTAGCCCATTATGGCCCTGTTTGGCAAACAACCGTTACTGATCATTGTTAATTGCTCAGATTGTATTGATCAGTATTGTTTTGGAAAAGTTGTGATTGGTAAAGTTAGCTGATTCTAAAAAAAATTTTGCTAAAATTCCATTTATATCCTTTATCACTAATATGATAAATATGAATCAAATATTGGGACCAATAAGTTTTAGGATGACGTATGGTGTAAATTTAGACAACTTTTGGACAAAATGGTCTTTTCCACAATTAGCCATTTATAATAGGCTACTCCCCTCAGCCTATTGAAAAATGGCTTATTGGGACCAATAAGCTAATAGAATACCCCAATTTTATTCTGCCAGAAGTGCCAATAAATAGGTTGTTTACCAAAGAGGACCTATATATTATTCTTGGTGAAGTTGAAGTGTTTGAAGGACATGGGTATGAGAATTTTCACATGCTATGTGCTGTTTGGGGGAGGATGGATGTATAGATGGACCACTAACTACTGAGGAGTTAAATGCTTGGAGCCTGCACTGCATGTTCATGTGTAACTTGTCATGGCAGCTTCATGTTTTAAATAAGTATTCTTTATTTATAGAGTATATAATTCATTCCAAGTTCCAACCAGAAAGAAAGAGAAAGAGAGATTTGCTTGTAAAGGAAGGAGTTGGTCTGGTGGGAAAAGTAAAATAAAAATGAGATTCTAATCTCAAGTGCAGAGAGAGAAGAGCTGAGAGTACAGATAAGTTTTTATGTGTTTGTTGTGCTTATTTAGTAGTCATTACACAGCACCAACAGTTAAAGTGTAGTGTACTCTGCTGCATGCTTGTTTCCTGCTTCCAGCTGTGCTGTAAGCCTGTAGCAGTTGCTTCACCTTCTCTTCTGCTCTACTTACTCCATTTATTAATTGCATAATTAATGATACACTTTTTTTGTGCATCTTTTTGGAATCGGTTCTTCAGTTAATAATGATACTGATTGAGAAAATATGGTAGACAACTTATTATTGTAAATGATCTATAGAAAAAAATAATAATTTACCGGAAGATTTGATCAAGTCAAATAAGTTAAATAGATATTTGGTAAATAGCGTATTCACTTCGTTGTAGGGCTGGCAATGAGCCGAGCCAAGCCCGAGCTTGGCATGCTCGAGGCTTGGCTCATGAGCTACATTGCAAGCTTGGCTCGGCTCGCGAGCTTGGCGAGCCTGAAAAGTTAGGCTCGTGAAGGCTCGCAAGCCCTCACGAGCTTTAACGAACCAATACTTGTTCATTGTTATTCATTTTGTGGACCTACAAAGTGATAATAAAGGCCCTGTTCTTTTATGCGGTATTTTCGGAATGGTGTGGTGTTGTGGTGAGGTGTGGTGGAATTGTGGTGGGTATAGTGGAATTGTGGTGGGTTATTGGTATGTGGGGTAGGTGAGGAGAGAGGATGTAAAAAGTAGAGGAGAAAAGTGAGGAGAGATAAAAGTAATGATTTGCGGTAAAATGTGGTGGGTTATGCAAAGCAGATGGTATGTGCATGATTCTTAGCCATGAAAAAACAGGCCAAAGAATAACTCTTAAAATAAAGAATAGTAAAAAAAAGCATTTATAACAAAGACAAATAATGATATAAGATTGAAAATTAATTAATTCAAAATAACAATTATAGAATATAAAATAAAGTAATCTTTTAGTGATAATGAAAATAATTTATGATTGTGGATTTATAATACATAAAAAAAGATGTATCAAAAGCACAAATTTCAATTCATGTGAATAAGGTAATTTTATTTTGGAAATTGTATTATCAAACACAACATATTTCGTCCAATTTTCCATTTTCACGAGTCTTACGAGCTTCACGAGCCGAGCTTCCTTGGGCTCGGCTTGGCTTGTTTATGTGGCGAGCCCGAGCCCGAGCCGCCTCGAACTTATTGCGAGCCGAGCTTATCGAGCTTCCCGCCGAGCTGGCTCGCGAGGGCTCACGAACCGGCTTGGCTCATTGCCAGCCGGCCCAGCCCTACTTGGTTGATTGAATTTAATAGGCTGATTTTCAATAGGCTAATATGAACAACGTATTGGATTAGCTGTTTGTGTAAATTACCATTTAACCGAAAATTTATCAAAAATTACATACATGTCATCATAAAAGTAATTGATACATATTGTTTTAAAATTGGTGATAAAGGTACCAATGGAATGTTAGCAATTATTTTTTCATAAACAGCTAACTTTACTAAACACGACTTTTCCAAACAATCAATCTAAATAGCTAATGGTAAACAGTCAATCCAAACAACTAACAACTAATTACTATTTGCCAAACAAGACTAAGGCGTCGTTCTTTTATGCGGTACCGCAAGTTACCGCACCGCACTTTACTTCAACTTACCGCAATTCATCGCAACTCACTGCACATTACCATTTATATTTTTTATCATTACTATTACATTTCAACACTCATTTATTATTTCCATCGTAATTTACCGCAATCTACCGTAACTCACCGCAACTTACCGTATCGCAAATTCACCGTATAAAATAATGGTGCTTAAGGTTATCAAGATGTGACTATTTATATTTGAATCTCTACAAGCTCAGTTTTATTTATGTGAAACAATGTCTCCTATCAAATAAAAGTTATTAGTGGATTATGTTTAGGGTTGAGGGTAACCACAAGCATCGGTAGCTAAAAAAAATATTGAAATATATACAAGCAAAGGCGTTTATCCTATGGACCTATCTTATCATTAGTATTTGATTCTTAATTGTCTGCCTCATACACTTGCAGTTTTTAATTAATGGATCACTCTTTTTTTTATAATCTCTTTTTATATCTTAAACATGAAAACTATTTATTGAAGTATGATCTTAGGTCATGTTATACATCCCTTCCATAAAATTAAAAGCTTGTCAAACTTGTGTAGCTTTGTTTTTTTGGTATTATGTCGATCGAATAATTATTCAAACTTGTGCATACATATATATAGTGTGATTTATTATTATCATTAAATTTCCGGTGCCTATCGATTAATTAGAAGCATAAGAATTTGTAATTCTCTAGTATTATTCGGAAGAAAAATTTTTAATTGGAGCAAATGAATACCGCAAAAAAGTCTAAAAAAACATAATAAGAGTTTCCAATTTAGTAGCAACCCAAAAACTTTAAAATATTACTCCCTTTGTCCCAAATAAATTGTCCAAGTATGACTAATTAGGTCAAAATTTTAAAATTTTGACAGTTAATTTATCAAATTATATATTGAGTTATTATATAAGACTATCACTATTTGATTTGTGGTGAAAAATATTTTTATCTGAATACAATATTATTAGTCTTATCTAGATAAAACATGAAAATTTAATGGTAAAAGTGTTGCATCGAAGACTATAAAAAAGTAAATTGGACAAATTAGTTGGGACGGAGGGAGTACCAAATTATTTTTTTATAATTAACAAAAAAGTATAAGTCAATGAATTTGGTAATTGTGTATTAGTATAAGTTTAAGATAAAATATCTAATTAATGTAAAATTTCAATTTATTTGGTGAGCATATTTATATGATAATGTGAAATTTTGCTAAGCTTGTGAATATGTCATTTAATATTATTTTTATTGATATTTATTTAAATTTTATTATTTTATTTTCAAAAAATCATTTACGTAATAAGAAATATATTTGACACCCTTAAGTCGAACATCTAGATCCGCCACTGAATCCAGAAGTACCTTCTTGATCTTGCATGAATATGATATGGAAAGAAATAGGAAACGTCAATAGCAAGAAATCTATTTTTTTGCATTTTCTACTGAAAAAAAAAATCAATCCAGGTCAGAAAAACAAATAAATCAAATCATGAATATGTTTTACTGTTGTGGATTGAATTGACCAACTATTACTTGTTGCTGACTTCTTCCAAAGCAAATTACAATGACTGAAACTCGCACCAACATCAAATTTTGTGTAATTAGTTGGAGATTGCTTTGGTTATATTGCAAGTAAATTGAACATGATTGCATGTATATTTATCCATATCATTGACATGATTACTTACCAAATTCGAATTAAAGGCTGACCCTCTTTTCCTTTTTTAAGAGGAGAAGAAGAAGAAAAAGTTATGTTTGAAGTTTTTTTATCTGTAAGTTGAAAATTAAGAGAGAGGGAGATGGATATTATGAATTTATGATCAGTTTTTCTCCCCTTTTCTCTATGATGTACATTTGAAGCTGATTAATTATTCTAGTTTTTGGCTATGTTATTTTGTGTGATTCCATACTACGTTTGCCATAATTTACCATCTTTAAACTACAAATCATCACATGTTACCATATCATATCACATTTTACCACAATAATTATAATTTTCTATCTCCTCACTTTTTTTCTTTTTATTATTTTTCACTTTTCTCCTTCCTCACCTGCCTCACCAACCATTGTCACCGCAAATTCTACCACAACTAAACACAATGTACCACATCATATCACATTATCTACATTTTTATCATATCATATATACCATGACCACACTTTACCCACCGCAGAAAAGAGCATGCATGGTCTTAATTATGATTTGTTTTTATTTGTCATATTATTATGTTATACATAGAGAATAAAATATCTAAAGATATTCTCCGTTCTTATATATATGCCAGCTATATGGGATTGACTCAGTCATTTTTTACAAATTTTGACTATCAATTGTTAAATATATATATATAACAATGTATCCTTACTAATGGTAAAAGTCGGAATAATCAAGCAGGCAGGCATCACACGACTCCTGCTTGCCTGCTTGCTTTCTTCCGCCTTCAATTTTGCTCCTCTTGTGTGCCTGCCTGCTTGTCGTCGCTGGGAACATGACGCCTGCACTCTTACCTATCTATCACATTTCGCTATTGTCTTTGTTGCATGAGATAGAATCATCACATTTATCCTAAAAGATACTTTCGAATAAACATAACAATGTAATTTGTACAGATATATGATGTTGATTAAAATTTTTTATTTAAGATGGTGAAAATATAAGTATAACATATTTTTTTTGAGGGCAACTATAACAGATATTTAAAAAACATGAGCGTACATTTGAATGATGAATCGTTTGTGGTTGTTGCTCCAAAGAGAAGACAAACCCTAACCATTTTGAAAGCGGCGAAGAAGGAGATTGGGTTGATGGGAATTGAATATTGATGAGGTGACTATAAAGTTTGGTCTGCAAGTAGCGTGATTAGTGGGAGATCAATGTACATGACAGACAATGTTATAAACTCGCTAAGACCATGTACAGTAATGGAACTTTGCATTGAAATATGTGTTTGGGAGTTGAGTTCCTATGCAGTAAGGAATGAAAATACAATACTCACATTCTCGGAATACTGCAGTGTTCCTTCACACTATATTTATTTCTTTTTATTTTTATTTTTCAACTATTCAAAGTCTGACATGTGTCTTATTGCTGTAAAGAAATAAATATTTTAAAGTAAAAATGTAGGAATGAGTCCCTATTGCTATAGAGAAAATAAAATAGAATTCTAAAAAATAGGAATGATGGATGATGTGGTAGGATGGAACCACCAATTTCATTCCAAAAACAAGATCACCATTATATTTGCTGTAAAAAATAGTAGTAGTAACAAACTTAAGAGTCATAAAAAATAAAAAATAAAAACTTAAGAGTAGGCCTAGTAGGGTTACATTACTTGTGAACCCACCAACTAACTAACGAACTCACTCGTGATTTGGGCATCATCTTTTTTTGTCTGTCTCTTTGCAATTTGGTCAAACACAATGACAGCAATTGGATTGGGCATTTGGGCCACTTGTAACTGTTACGCCCGTGCTCATGTTATGGGTCACAAATCACAACTTGGCCCATCTCAACACTATCTCATCTCAACTGATTATTATGGATGGAACCCTAATTTCTGTTGCTGTTACACCAACTCCCATTATGGCCTTCTTAACCCTTTATTCTAGGAAAACCTAAAGCAAGAAGTTGTGCTGATAAAATTTTGTCCGATCTGAATACACAAATTTGTCTGATCAGAAAAAATTCGATTGGTTTTGAATCCAATTTTGAACCAATATTTAGATACAATGTTTTTCTTTTTTACTATTCAAACCTGTTTTTTGACCTGAATTTAGCTCCACTCGAAATGTTCAACTTGAAACAAAACTGGGTCTGGACATCAATTTCAACGTTGGCCGAATTTACCCGAATCTGAATTTTTGCCCACGCTCGAACCAAGTCTTGTATGTTATGTGTTGTGGATCAATTGGTTGAGCTTTATTAGTTTCATTCAGTCAATAGGAGAACATGTGAAAAAAATGTCACTAAAGTTTTCAATTTTATAAATAATACCATTAAACTTTTTAATTTGATCAAACTTGTAACATTTTTCTACTAGATGCAATTTTTTGACAATCACAGTCATAATTGTATGAATATGCTACCAAGGCAACAACTAAGGCACCATTCTTTTGTGCGTTAACACAACTAACCGTAACGCAAATTACCACAACCTACCGCAACCTACTGCAACATACCGCAAATTACCATTATATGTTTACTATTTCCACTGCAATTTACCGCAATCTACCGCAACGCAATGCAAAAGCAACGCACAAAAGAACGGTGCCTAAGTAAGATTTTAATTTGCAAAACATTGACCATGGTTTTCTCATGCAAGTTCATCCACTCCATATTCATTCATTGCTTGTCTAGAGTTTTGGTTCTAATGGCTTGTTTATAAGCTGAGGCATTGTTCTTTAGTTAAACATAACATAACATAACCTAACTTAACTTATCTTTATCTAACCTAACTCAACTCCCTAAAAAAACATTTAAACTAAAAATAATTTTTTAAATAAAAAGAAATTCAAATAATATTATTTTAAACTCAAATCAACTTTTTCCAACACCTATAACTTTTTCAGTTATTTTCTCCAAAATATTAAAATTTTATTAATAAAATATTTCCAACCAACAATTAACTTAACTCAAACCTATCATAACAATTCATATTCTTTCCTATCTTATCCTATCTTAACTTAACTAATCTAACATGAATCTAACCTGATAAAATAACAGGACCTTAAGGGAGGAAAAAAAAGAAGAGGGGGGGGGGGGGTGTGTGGTGTGGCTTTGGACAATTGATTGGAATTATCCGGTGGTACATGACATCACTCATCAGTAGGTATCATCCCGTGGTCCAAATTTTATACACATACAAATAGAAAATTGTTTAATATAATTAATAATTTATTAGAGAATTAATTCTGTTAGAACTCTTTTAAATAAATTAATTATTTCTATGTTTGATAAATATATAATGAAATAGTCTCAAACGAATAAAATACTGTTTTTATTACACTAATTGTGAATATCCTGATAAAAAATGATAGTGTAGATTAAAATTTCTTCAATAAAGACAATAGATGTTGTTTCATGATACCAACATGATTGATAAAATTTTAAGGATATAAAATATTAAAACATAATAGTATGTTTATATGCACATGAACGTTGACAAATCGAGGTGTGTTAATATATAATTACAGATCGCCCATCACCCATGCATTCACATGTTAAATACACTATTGTAGCGTAGGTTTAAGGACCACAACAGAGCTATCGGCGAGGTACAATTATTTATTCAAAATACATTTGTGGTTCTTATATATGCTGCTTTTTTTTCTTCTTCTTTTTGTTATTTCATTTTGATAGTAGATAATTGACTAATAACTTTGCATTGTTTTTGGTCTCATTTTGATGGCAAGGTTGTTAAAATCGGGATCCTAACTCGAAACTATGGGGAAGTTAGGATCGGAATTTAGTCCATATAGGTTCGTGGATCGTGTGTAAATTGTAGAATCGTTTCGACGATTTTGGAACATAAAATCGTAGGATCGTAAATCAGGATCGGATTTTAATTATAACTATGTTTGATGGTAGTACTTCTTAATATATCTAACCTCATTTTGTTTCTTAAAAAAAGATATATATGTTTTTTCGTATTTAGGAACATAAAAATGTGAGGAAAAGTTTAGATATATAAATGGAAAAATCATTTATATTGTTAGAACTAAGGTCAAGGACATTACTTCTACCAAAGATTTCACACGGAATTTTGATATGAAAAACAAAATTACAAAAGCAAGAAAGGATATCCAAATTCCACCTTGCAGAACCAATGTCCTCCACAGCACACACTTCATGATGCCTTCACCACACTTCATGATGCCCTCACCACATTCCCTATGAAGGACATTCGTCTGGATCTTTGATTGATAGTGCCAAAATTGCAAACTCACTCAGGGAAGTATCTCACCCTTAATTCTTTCCCAGTATTGATATATGTTATTGATGTTACAAATCTCTCTTTCCTACATGCGGAATATTTAGAGAAAGAGAACTTGAAATGACCTCCTAAAAATGTCGGCATGCATCCAAATATGGGAAAGAATCTAAATCTTATTATAATTGGATGCATCCAAATCTGGGAAAGAATCAACCCTAGCTGTTGCTATGCAAAATGAAGGAGATCAATGACACCAAATATGGAAGTGTACATATCCGGCACAAATCAAATTGTCAAGAATGAAGGAATTTGGAGGATTTCCAATCAAGAAATAGAGGACAGCAAATCAAGCAAATCAAACCATATGGTGATATAGTCATTGACGACCAACAAGGAAGAAAATCCACAAGAAGGCTACAAATCACTTCATAACCTCAAGCAGAAACATTCATTCGATTCCAAGTGAAGAAATCGTGAGAAATGTTGTAGGAAATCAATGAGTGATTTATGAGTGTGTAACCAATTGATATGGGTGAGAGTGTAACCAATGGAGGACCTCTGGTAGATCCTAGCCAAGGACCTCGGCGAGTAGTGTGACAGAAACTAAGTGTTGTAGTTTCTGTGAGGGATAATTTCCAACATAGTTGGTGGAAGCTTTCGTCTAAAATCGCTATTATGACAACTTAGTTGGGATACTAGTCAACTTAGTTGGGACACTAGCCCCACTGTAATTGTCTTGAGGACATCAGCTCTAGGACAGTAAGACTGTTTATAACCACCTCAGTATAACACTTTCTGGTTTGCATTCAATAATATAAGTATTTTAGTTACACTATGTTTAAAGCATTAACGATAAGTTAAGGTTTGTTACTAACGTCCTTATTGAGTGTGCAAAATTTCAATAACTCAATTCACCCCCCTCTAGGGTTCTTTCATATATTTTAGGGAAATTGCATTCGAATAATACGAACTTTTGACTATATAAGACTAAATAATACGAACTTTTGATTTGGTGATAAATAATGCGCCCCGAGTTAAGTTGAACTTAACTCGGCGGCGGATGACGTGGCGGCGGAGAAAGTGTGACTGGGCTTGAGTTTTGGGGGGTTCATCACACCTTCTTCGCCGCCAAGTCATCCACCGCCGAGTTAAGTTCAACTTAACTCGGTGACGTACTGTTCAGAGCAACATGGGGTTAAAGTTCGTATTATTTATCACCAAATCAAAAGTTCGTATTATTTAGTCTTATATAGTCAAAAGTTCGTATTATTCGAATGCAATTTCCCTTTTTATAATATATATTTTTATGTTTTATATTTATAAGACCATCCTAGAATTTAAATCTTCCAAATTCTATTATTTTTTTGGCATAAATGGTGGGGACACCCCAATTTATTCAGTGAAAATTAAATCTAGTACATCATATCGAAAATAAAATCATTAGCTCTCATGCGATCAACATGGAGCAAGTGTTGAACCTCTCTTGAGGGCTCATCAAGAAATCAACTAAAACTATATCATTCTCTAGGGTCAATTTGGTTAATTTATCAACTATTTGGTTGTTTATCGGCAACAAAATACTACCCTAACTAACCATTCCGGTTCCGCAATTCACACTTTGCATTGGTTCACCAGAATATTGATGTTGGTATGTTAGTGCTCCCCTTTTCCAGTAGTCATCTGTATGGCAAAAAGGGAATCTACCCTTAGTTCTAATTATCGATTAACTCTCATTCTCCTTGCTAATTTTAATCCATGAACAATGGCTCCGAGTAGCCATGAGTGAGGTCTTGGCTCCAAAATTCTTTATGAAAACACATCCAATCATCAACCGCTTCCTAGAAAACCTCACCTCCTACACTCCTTAGCAATAGAGTTTGGTAGCTCCATAACTCCATTAGTGCATAGCTGCACCTCGCCTAATCTCGGTCCAATCTAGTGATTAGTGAAAGATATGGCCATTGGGTTCATTCATACAAATGTCTTTGTTGTTATTTTTTTAAAATTATTAGCACATTTTTCTTTGGCATTCGATAATTAAAGATGAAAATTAATGGTAATACCCCTATTATTTGTAGGGAGATTTACAAAGGTATGCAATTTCCAAAAAATTGTTGGGGGTGCTATACATTTTTTTTAACTGACTCGCGGGTCATAATTTTTTTTTTAATGCATTTACAGGTGACATTAAACTTACTTAAGTAACATAGGGTGACATTCTGGCGTATTTTGGCCGGAATCATTGAAAAGTCTGATTTGCCCTTCAAAAAATGAGTAAAATGTTCGATTTGCCCTTGATTTCCCCACTCAAAACTTTGGATCTGTTTCAATACATGACCATCTTCTACCGGTAAATTGAACACTTGGTGGGGACTGGCTGAGAGAGGGAGAAAGGAAGAAAAAGAGCAGAAGAAGAAGTGAAGACCCAACGCAACACCGTGATGAAGATGCCGCCATTGTTGATTCCCCCCTTCTTCTCCATTCACGCTCCTCCCCACCTCCATCTCCAGTATTGAGATCTTCAGAGTTTCTCATTGACGCCCACTTAAATCAGCAGGTATTACAACATGTAATCATCATCTACTAATCTTTTTCCTTTTCTGGGTTCAATTGGATCTAGGGCTAAATCTCTCCCTCTGTTAGTTATTCTTTCCCCAAGATTCTGATTCTGCATAACAATATATAACCATTTGTTTGCTTCTATCTGGATATGAATCGCATTCACTGGTTCATTTCACCTGGGCATATCAACAAAATGGATTGGTGGGGTGGGGCCTACCAAATCTAGTTTTGAACCAAGCATGAACGAGGGGGACTCTGGCCCCCTGGATTCGAGTTGGAGCCAGATCACTGCTGTTGCTTCTGGGTGGGAAACGATAGGCCTTCGATCAAGTTTGTACATAGTGGAAATCATTTCTGGCAAGATAAACAACCAATCAATATTTTTTTGAATGAATCAAAGGTGAATTTGCCATAGATAGAGCAAAGAAAAGAGGGAAAGAGAATTATGGAGGAAGAGGATGAAGAAAAGAGGGAAAGAGAGATTGAATGACATATTAAATTAAATTAGAGAGAAAAATAAGGGTATATTCGTCCTTTTCAACATATTTAGCCGGATTTTAGTCAAAATAATAAGAATGTCACCCTCCAGTTACTTAAGTAAGTTTAATGTCATTTGTGAATGCATTAAAAAAAAGTTGTGATCCGCGAATCAGTTAAAAAAAATGTGTGGCACCCCCAACACTTTTTTGTACAATTTCATATAACATTAAATTGGTGTTGTTTTAAAAATTTCTATCCTTGGTTTCCAATATTTTAAATAATCCCAGTATTTATATTTTATAACATAGAGTTTGGGATGCTCCCCATTGGTAACTCTCAATTTGTCATACCTTTAACCTAAAATCAATAAAACTTAAACTAAAGAATTAGGATTTTATAAACATTGAATGAATGTTTTATGCTAAGGAGGGTCATTATATAACATAGAGTTTGGGACTCCTATTCCAAAATGTAGCTCTTGTCGAAGTGAAGGAATGTACATTGTTTCAATAGACATTGTGGGATCCTTTAAGATCCCTGACAAGCTATTTATTATAAAGCAATTGAGGTTCGATAAGTGCCAAGGTGTGATGAAAACTTGCACAGTGTTAACCAGGATCAATGACACCTGATTATAGTGAGATATGACCTCCACCTACGGAGTGGCCGATGTTAAACATAGATGTCGGAGTAAGAAGGGACAATGCTATTGAAGGAGGTGTCCTCTGAGACTACCAAAGCATATGAATTCAAGGTTTCAATGCAAAACTTAGGCGAATGGAATCTTTAGAGGTTGAACTTATGGCAGTCTGGACAGGGCTTCGAATGACCCAGGAGCTTCGAGCTTTTAGGATTTGGCTAAACCTTGATTCTTTTGAAACGATTTACATGTTGCATAGAATATATGTCGAAGAGTAGAAAGCATATTGAAATAGTAGCAAAGTGCAAAAATCTCATTAACCAAAAAGATTGGTAGGTCCTTGTCTCTCACTCCCACCGAGAAGCTAATAAATTAGCCGATGTCCTAAACAAATTAGACTTTTAGAATAATTGTGTTTACTTTTCTCAGCCTTCAAATGAGGCTCTTAATTGCTACAATGCAGATTGTACTCAAATCACTTGGTTCATGAGAATATAATAAATTTTCCTAAGGGTGTTGCCCCTTTTCTACACCCCAAAAAAAGAAAAAACAATCTTTCAATTTTTTCCTTTTATTTTACAAAAGTGCTTGCCACTTATAAAAATAATTAGAAAACTTTCCTAATTAAACCACAACATAAAAATAACTTGGAAAACATTCCAAATTAAACCATGATTATTTACAAATAAAAGGAAATTAACTATTTTTAGTAAACTATCAATATCAATATAAATCTTACACAAATACAACAAGCACATGTAATAAGAGGATCCAAAATATTTATTTATTTGAAGAACAAAAAATCTGTATTAATTCCAAACAAAAGATACCAATTTATTATACAGACCTACCATTTACCAACGCTCGCGAAAATGAACAAAAAGCAAATATTATATGAAAAGAAACCGAAAAATTAATCGCAAAACAAAAGAAAAAAAAAAGTCTTTGGTGAGGAGTTGAGGGAACTACGAAGCCTGGTGTCTGTGCTCCAACACTCCGAATACAAATCACTAAAACTAAAACTTCCTCTCTTTCTCTCTCTAACTCTACCTTTCTCTCTCTTGCATCTCGCAATTTGTCTATGTCCTTTGATCTTTGATCTGTAAGTACAAATTTTGGTCCTTCAGTTGACTTCTTAGTTATTAGATCAATTCAGTATCGAGCTTATATTTGCAGAGATTTGTTGTTTTTATGTGTAATTTGTGCGATTTTTGGAGCATAGAAGAACGGGGCATCGATTCGTGGAAGCCCTTTAGTGGGTTCTGTTTAATTTTAGGGTTTTTTTTTTTAATCGTGAGATTTGATTGTTGTTATGCAGCTTGCGATCTTCAGTTTTTGTTAGACAGGCGTTATATTTTCGCGTTTCTTTCCGGGGAATTTTGAGGGTTTTTAGGGTTTGAACGATTTCGAGGTTCTGGGATTCTGGGTATTGGTTTTACGTGATTTGTTAGGAGTTAGGGTTTAGTTTTGGTGTCGATGGCGTCCCATCCTCCATTCGAGTTGGAGGATCAGACGGATGCGGATTTTTTTGATAAGCTAGTTGATGATGATGATGATGATATTACTGCTCCTGGGCTCCCCAGTTCTGCTCCTGGGTTGGGGAGTTCTGGATTGCCTAAACTCGGTGATCTTTCGGATGGGAATGATTCAGATGAGGCTAAAATCTTCGCTAATCTGAGTATCAGTGATCGTGGTAATAATGTTGGGAATGAGGGTTTGGAAGAACCAAAGGGGTTAAAAGAAGGCAATGATAATGTTGGGGAGCAGATAGTTGAATCAAAGCAAGAGCATAGTGTAGATAGCGGTCCAGGTCATTCACTACCATCATTAGATACCTCTGCTTTTGACCATGGGCATGTTTCTGAAGATGGGATTTTGACTTCTGAGAGTGGTGGGCCCATGTCCGGTGATGCTAATCACAGGGAGCAGCCAGTTGTGCATGAAGACCCGGCAAATTCATTAGTGTCATCAGGTTCCTTTTCTTTTGACAATGGACACGTGTCTGAAAGTGGGATTATAAACCCTCCTGAAGCAAACACGGGTTTGACGAGAGAGAGCAGCGGTGTCAAACAGGTCCAGTGGGGTTCCTTCGGTGAGTCAGGTGAACATGGTAAGGATGGTTTCGGGTCGTACTCGGATTTCTTTACCACCTTGGGAGGAGAAGAAGCTGTGGAAGATGTCTCTGATGCTAAAATTGGAGATGAAGCGAACGAAACTACTGCTCAAGAAAGTTCGTTTGGTCATTACGCTGAATATAATAAAGGTGAAAGTGGGGTTGTTGCTGACCAAACTGCAACCGGAGAAGACGTTAACAGCCCTCAGTATTGGGAGAATCTCTATCCTGGATGGAGATATGATTCAAGCACTGGTCAATGGTATCAATTAGATGCTTCTGATGGAGCTGCATTGGGACAGGGGAATACTGATGCAGTGAGTGGCGGGGACAGTTATCAGACTATTTCTGATGTCCAATCGTCCCAGGGATCTTATGCACAACAAACTGCTCCATCGTCTGTAGAGACTGTGAGCCAGTTTGGTGCAACTGAGAATGTGTCTGGTTGGAATAATGTCACGCAACAGAATGGAGATTATCAGTATCCAGCACATATGGTCTTTGATCCACAGTACCCCGGATGGTATTATGACACAATAGCACAGGAGTGGCGTTCATTGAGTGATTATCATTCTGCAGCTCAGTCAGTGGATCATGCTCATAATCAGCTAGATCAAAACGGGTTCCCCTCTGGAACGGATTATGGTCATGGTGATAGTAAGAGCCATGATAATGCATTTCAAAGTCCTAGCAGTGAAGGCCTAAATCAAACATGGGCAGCGACATCAACATCAATGGGGGATTATAGTCTACAGGGTCAGAGCAATAATAATGCATTTCAAAGTCCAGGAAGTGAAGGCCTAAATCAAGCATGGTCAGCAACATCATTCGGCGATTATGGTCGGAGCAGTAATAACACATTTCAAAGTACCACCAGTGAAGGTCTAAGTCTAAATCAAACATGGGCACCAACGTCATTGGGAGATTATGGTCAGCAGGGTCAGAGCAATAATAACAATGCATTTCAAAGTCCTGTTAGCCAAGGTGTAAATCAAACATGGACAACAACATCCTTGGGGGATTCTAGTGCAGGACAGTCGTGGGAGAGCTCATATGATCCTAATCTCTACCCAAACAGCCATGTTAATCAGCCTAAGTCCTTCGATTCCAAGGAAACAGTAACCTCATATGGGCAAACAATGCAGAGTGACGGTTTTTCAAACTGGAGTGGGGGTGCTTCACAGGGTTTTGTTCCTGCTGCAGGTTTTCATCAATTCGATAATAAACAGCAAGGGCAGCAAAATGGGGTAGTTCAACACCAGACTAATTATTATGGTAGTCAGATTGCATCCAGCTATTCACAGCCCTTATTTCCTAATGCTCACCATACTGGTTATTCACAGAATGAAGGACGATCCTCTTCCGGCCGTCCTCCACATGCTTTGATCACATTTGGGTTTGGAGGGAAGCTTATAGTCATGAAAGATAATGCAGGAGGATTTTCATCATTTGGAAGCAAGGTATGCTCACTTTGTTTTCTTAGGCTCTGTTTGGTCCATGGAAACTAGGAAATTTTTACAAAATGACTTACTTATCTTCATTTGGCTATTAAAAAAGTGAGTTGCAAGAAGAGTTGGATTAATATCATGGAGAATGCACATTGATCTTGTTGTCAACATTTTCCTTCCAAATTTAGTCTGAAAGTGTGAGGAAAATATGATAGGGTAAATGGGAGTGTTACTGGATTAGTGATGAGAAATTAAAATTGTCTTTCCATCTTATCTTTCAAGGATCAAATGAAGCCTTAATGTTTCATTCTGAGTTCTGAGAAAAGCTTCCTTTTGAACTCTCTCTACTTCAAATGCAGGATCCTGATGGACGCTCAATATCTGTATGTAACTTATCGGACATTGTAGGTGCGACCAACAGTTCCTTGGGCTCTGGGGCTAGCACTAGTAGTTATCTGCAGTCATTATGTCATCAATCCTTCCCCGGGCCTTTAGTGGGGGGAAATGTTGGAACTAAAGACTTGAATAGATGGATTGATGAGAGGATAGCAAGCTCTGAAGCGCCGGATGTGGATTATAGCAAAAGCAAAGCTCTAAAATTACTTCTCTCCTTGCTCAAAATAGCATGCCAACATTATGGAAAGCTTCGATCCTTCGCTGCAGACTCTGGGTTGAAGGTAACTATGCTTCTCAGTTTTGAATTGTTCTGTCTACTGTCTACTGTCTTTACTCGTCAATTGGAATTTGAACTTAAAATGTTGCGTAGAAAGTTATTGGTTGCGAACATTGCCTCTTTAGTGCCTATGATTATATGGCTTGATGGGATATGGATTGGGGTTAAGAGGTTTGATTATGAATTATGATGCCTGGTTGATATAATTTTAGCCACTTGGGATGCATTATATTTATTGGGAACTACTTCAAACTAGAGTGGTGCTTCAAAATTATGTTCTGATTCGGTGGTTCAATGATTTGACTCCACAAACCACCTACCCTTGTATGCTTTGCATTTAGTCGCACACTCGCACATTACCTAAAAAAAAACTTCTTGTAAGGTCATTCATCATTCATCCTATTGCTAATTAGCAGTTACGGTATTGTGGATTTATATGTTTCCTTGGGAGGAAATGTGGATTTGTTATTAGTAATGACTTATGACGTGGGATATTCTATCAGATCGCTGAAACTTTCTTTACACATGCCCTGTTTATAATACGGCTCCTCTCTCCAGGTTTTATCTCCTATTTTAGTGGAAGGATTCAGTGGTACTACTTGTAGAGGACAGGAAATGGAGAGGGGAGAGAGTTGGCTTGCCTTGGGTTCTCGAGTGGCTAGTGGTACTAAGATTGGTTTATTTTCAGCATAGTGCTGTTCGCCTGTTGCCTTGATCAATTAAAACACATCAGAAACTTGCTCATGAATTCCCATTCGTCTGGGTATGGGAAGTCATGATGTACACATCAATACACTTAGATGGACCCAGGCCACCTAAGGCTGAGCTAATATGAGAGTGAGTAGTAGATGAATGCTAGAGAAGTGGATGCGGCTTCTGAATCTATTCCTTTCATCAATATTGTAATTTTTGGTGGGAACATTTGCTTTTTTTTTTTCATCATTATTGTAACTTTTGCTTCAATAAAAAAAGGGAAGATTCAGATGCAAGTGTTCCAAGTTTAAGAAAATTTATAGCAGTCATGGAATAATACTTAGTAGCAAATCCTCTGGCATGAGTGGAGCTGGAGTTAACTTCGGGTCGTTAGAGGGATAAGGTAAGGTTGGTTAAAGTAAAGACGGGCCCGTTAAGGTCAAAGTTGAAAGTTGAGTATCGAAAATTTGTGAAGAAATTGGTAAATTTGGGTTCGGTTGGGTTGGGTAAAGTGGGTAATAACCCACCAAAAGAAGAGAGCCTTTGCTTTATTATTTATTTCCTGAGTTCCCGGTCTACTTGGTCTATGTACTTGCTTATTTATTTGTTCATTTTTTTTTTTTTTTCCACTGAGTTGGTGGATGAGATAAGTCATGAGTTGTTTACAGTAATCCTGTTTTCCATGTTAGGAAAGTGATCTACCAGAAACAGCAGTGGCTAAGCTCTTTGCTTCTGCCAAGAACCAAGGTGGCCCATTTAGTCAGCTCAGTACAACTAAAAAGTGCTTTGTGACTTTTCCTTCAGAGGCACAAATTCAGGTGAAATTGGCATACTGGTTATAGACCAACATGCTTTCAAGACAGATAACTTAACTGCTCTCAAGTCAGAAACTAAAAGAAGTATTGTGTGTAGGCAACTGCTGCTGAGGTACAACAGCTTCTGATATCTGGTAGAAAGATGGAAGCTCTTCAGCGTGCACAAGAAGGTCAGTTGTGGGAATTCGCTCTAATTCTCGCCCGCCAACTGGGTGACCAGGTAAGTCCTGTTGTCTTTTATGTTCCTTTGTTGCACTCAGCTTAAGCCTAAGTGACAAACGGTTCAGTAAATTTGAACAAGGGTTTGCTGGATTGCCTGCAGTTTTATGCTGATACTGTGAAGCAGATGGCCGTCAGCCAACTATCTGTAGGCACCCCTTTGAGAACCTTGTGCCTTTTGATAGCAAAGAAACCGGAAGAAGTTTTCGCGAACAACGTCGTGGCTGGTGGCAACATGCATGGAGCTATACAAGCGCCACAGCCTGCTGAGGTAATAGCTAGTTTGACATTACAACAACCTCCCAACAAAGACACATTTGAGATGTTTGACATTACTTCTTTAAATACAATTCCTTTGGTTTTACTACCGATCTTCCCAAAACATCATACTTTATCTGTATGTTTGTTCATGGTAGTCGGTTTTTTGCACCCTGGCGTTGCATTCTATGAAATACTGTATTACTTCTATGCAACACTAAGGGATGATAATATCATACAAAGTTAAAATTTCTCACCTGTAACCATACTGTTTTTTCCTTCTGAGTTCGTTTTCTTTCTTTTTTTTTTTGTGTGTGTGTGTGTGTGTGTGTTGGGGGGGGGGGGGGGGTTGGGGTTATGGCTCTGACTTGGCAACTGTTATTACTGCTGTCACACTGACACATCAGTATGTGATACAGAGTATGCTGGACTACTGGGAGGAGAATCTGGCTGTCATAACTGCAAATAGAACTGAGAATGATCATCTTGTGATTATTCATCTGGGAGACAGTCTATGGAAGGAAAAAAATGATGTATGTCTTTCACTTCTGCAATTATATGTCACAACTATAAGTAATCCCCTTTTGCACTTTTCGTTTTTTTGCTTTGCAAATTGGCTTGTGCCAGTTTTCCTTGAGCCTAATGACTAGAATAATCATCCCCAAAAAAAAAAAAAAAGAAAAAAAAACCAAAAAAGAAGAAAGGCTCTCTATAAAGGAGAGAGGGTTAAGATTGTGTTTATATGAACTTGTGTACAGGTTACTGCGGCGCATATTTGCTACCTAGTTGCAGAGGCTGATTTCGAGTTATATTCAGAGTCTGCTAGATTGTGTCTTATTGGTGCTGACCACTTGAGCTTCCCCAGGACTTACGCAAGCCCTGAGGCCATTCAGGTGTGAATTTTGAATTCGGTTTTTTATTTGCATGCAGCTGAACCTCATATTTGCAACTTCTTGATCCATACCACTATCCCGTCTTTGATATGACCTGTTACGTGGAGATGGTTATACACATGTTTGAATTGTTGAAAGTCTGAGCGTCACGTACATTCTCTGGGAAACAATTATACACTTTTTTTATTCAAAGCTAAACTTCGAGTGTATTACCTATATTCAGGTGTCAATTCTGTGGCATGGGTACTTGAGACAAAGAGACATTTTGTAAGACAGGTTCTCTCAAGCTGTGTTAAATGGGGCATCTCGGCTTCATCTTTGCCTGAGAATTCTGCATTAAAACTTGGAAACATTTTGATTATTGCATACTTCGTTTTCTTGTCCTGTGATGCCACATCTTCAGACAAGAATGTTGCTATCCCATTGAGTTTTCCATGTAACTTATTTATTAATTGCTTAGTGTCCCTATGTGCACTATATAGGTCCTGTTTGTAATCCCTGTAGATCCTTGCCTCCTGCGTCCCATTGTGTGCACTATGTCCTTTTGTATTGTCAAATCATGGAAGCATGTGAAAACAATCATTATTCGCCTCATTTGATATTCGTTCTAACCAATCCATCCAGCTTTTATAATATAATGGACAAGTGCTGAATCATACAGTAGCTAAAGTTATTAGGTTCTTCATGCACTTTCTAAGTATATCTCGACTTCAGGCTCTAAGTAGTCTTCATTTTCCTGCTTTTTATTGAAACTGGCTCTTGCTTGCCCGTCAACATCCTTGCGAACAAAAGCAAAAGAGCCTGAGCTATCTTAAAAAGTAACCCCTGTGCTTGATTTTGACTGCAGAGAACAGAGTTCTTTGAATACACTAAGGCTCTCGGGAATTCTCAGTTTGTACTCGTCCCTCTTCAGCCATACAAACTAGTCTATGCACACATGCTTGCTGAAGTTGGCAGGGTTTCTGATTCACTGAAGTATGTTCATATTTATCTAGTACATTAACCGTTGAATAATCTTACCTTTGTTAGCTAAATGTGGCAATCACATTCAGGTATTGTCAAGCAATTTACAAATGTTTGAAAACTGGGCGATCACCTGAGGCAGACATGGTGAAGCAGTTACTAGCATCTCTTGAAGAGAGGATTAAAACCCATCAACAGGTTAGTTCCCAGCCTTCGTCAACTTAAGATGTCCAATGTCGCCATCCAAGTCATCTGAGTAGTTATTATTGTCTTATCAGAGTGGATATGCGGCAAACTTGGCTCCAGCAAAGATAGTGGGGAAATTGCTCAACTTTTTCGATAGTACTGCTCATCGCGTTGTTGGGGGATTGCCACCACCTGCTCCATCAACTCAAGGCAGTATTCAAAGCAATGAGCAGCATTTTCAGACAGTTGGATCCAAGTTTCCAGACAGTAAATCGGCCATGACAATGTCATCATTGACACCATCTGCATCCATGGAGCCCATAAGCCAATGGGCTGTGGATGGAAGTAAGATGACATTGCAAAATAGAAGCATTTCAGAGCCAAATATTGGCAGAACTCCTAAGTCGGTATGAGTTCCAGCTGTTCCTCTGTTATTCTTTATTTGTTAATTATTATAGTTATGATCATACTGCTTAGTTGGAATTTTACGATATGCTGATCGTTAGCTGGGTTCCACTGACTTAGTTTCTGTAATACTTGTGTAACATAGGATCAGGCGGATTTGACTAATGAAGCAACATCTTCCAGTGGAGAAGCAAAACAATCTAGCACAGCAGGGACTTCTCGCTTTGGCCGTCTGAACTTTGGAGCACAGATCTTACAGAAAACCGTTGGATTGGTTTTGAAGCCTCGTCAAGGCCGCCAGGTAGGATCACGTGCTATGATATTATTTGGTTACTTAGCTAGCTGTTAGCTGTTTGATTTAGTTGTTAGCTGTTTGCATTGGTTGTTTGACTTGGCTGTTTGGATTAGCTATTTGCAGGAAAAGTGTTTGGAAAAATTAGCTGTTTGTGAGAAGCTATTCCAAATAGCTTTTTGAATATTAACTTTTTAGGTCCATAAAGCTAATATGAAAAGTCATTTGCGAAACACTTCAGATAGTTTCTTGAACTTGGTCAAAAAGCTAACAACCTCAAAAGGAGGTTTTTAAGGCCACAAAGCTAAATCTACCTAACATTGCCTAAATTTGTGCACTATGGTTATGCGTAATGGACATATTGTAATATCTATTATCTACTTGTAGTGATGCCAAGTAACATGTACCCTTGCTAATCGTATATATTTGTTTCATTGAAGGCTAAATTGGGAGAATCAAATAAGTTTTATTATGACGAAAAGCTAAAGAGATGGGTGGAGGAAGGTGCAGAACCGCCTCCAGAAGAATCTGCTCCGCCACCTCCGCCAACAACTGCAGCTTTTCTAAATGGGAAGTCAGATTATAACCTGAACAGTGCATTAGGTGATCAGCGGCCTGCAACTGTTGGTGGTCCAGCACCATCAAGTTCAGCTCCTCTTGGAGGCACTCCTGGTATCCCTGCCATGCCACCCAGCTCAAATCAATTTTCAGCACGTGGCCGGATGGGCGTACGAGCCAGGTATTTAGAAACATTATAGTGGAACTATTTTTTTTGTGTCATTGGGCAAATTGGCAAGTGCTGCAGCATAGAAATATAGACCTAGCAAACAAGTCATTTGATTCGGGTATGGGTTGGGTAAAGCTTCGCGGCCCCCCCGGGGGGGGGGGGGGGTGTGTGGAGCTCGAAGCTCAAAGGATTTGTTCATGGCCTTGCTTATCTCCACAAAAGTAGACTTGCAACTTGCAAGTAATGGGAATTGATCCCATGACCTCCAACATGGAAGGCCATCTGTTGCCAAATGAGCTACTAGCTCATTGGCAAATTTTGTCCCGATATGATTTTCACTGAAAAAGAGCGTTTTGGAAAAGTAAAAAGAAAAAATCGATCTGGTTCGATTGGGTTCAGATTCTGGGTCCTTGGGTGAAGATTTCTGAATGTTGACTCGGATATGGGTTTCGGTCATTGGGTTCAGCTATCTTGTCTCGAATTGTTTTTGTCAGATCTATAGAAATATTCACCACTCATTGGGTATTTAAGCTATCAGTAGCTGGAATTCTGACCCAGTATTGCCCTTGGTTTGTTAGTTTTTCATCCATCAACAATATGACCAACCTTGTTTACTTATCTCTCAATCCGTCTGTGCAAACTGGCTGCTTTCCCATCACATGCTTCTTACATGAGATTGTCATCATCCTAACTTTTTCAAAGAAAATACGTTTTTGTTGGGTCTCGTGAATTGATCTCTCAACAGATAGAGATTGCCTGAAATATGGATCTCCCCAGGGCCCGCATATGCGAGGCTACACTGGGGGGTGATGATGGACCCGATATTCGGACAAGCCTAAATTCGGGTCAGTTTCAGGTTCGGTCAATAGAAAATTTTAAAATGTTGTGTTTGAGTTTTCGGTTTATATCAGTCGAAGTCAGAATTGGGACGGACAATTTATGACCGTACGCGATTTTTTTCCGGGTTGGATGGAACTGGGTTTTCGGTGGGAAGTGTTTTGACAGCCGTAATTGTAGGATCAGCTCTAACGAGGTTTAATTTTCACCTATGATCAGGTATGTGGACACGTTCAACAAGGGCGGCAACAGCGCGGCCCCAAGCACATTCCAGGCGCCAAGCGCTCCATCAGCAAAACCTGCTAGTGTTGCCGGTGCCAAATTCTTCATTCCTACAGCAGCCCCATCATCAAACGAGCAATCCTTGGGCACTGAACCCGGTAGCAGCAGAGATGAATTGGCAGGAAATGGCGAAAATCCTTCTTCTATGTCTATGAACGATCCGTTTCAAAACCTAGCACCTTCACCTGCAGGGAACATGCATAGGTTCCCGAGTTTTGATCACATATCCAACAAGGGTACCCCGGGAGCCGGGAACAAGAATAATTCGCTCGGATCCCAATCTCGGAGGACATCTTCATGGAGTGACATTCACAGCAATGCATATACTCCACCTACGACAACCGAAATGAAAGCTTCCCCTCTTTCGTTTGTGCCTAGGAGTCACTCGGGGGCTAGTCTGCCCATGAATGGAGGCAGTTTTGGGGATGATCTCCAAGAGGTTGAACTTTGACCTGAGGGCGGCACTGTTTATATCAAGTTTTGCACTTTTGATGCTTATTATATGATTGGGATGAGGAGATTCCAGCAATTCAACACTAGCAAGGTGAAAGTTCATGAATTCTCTCCCTTTCGGTCTCAAATGTATGTCAGAGAGTGGGATAAGTTGAATATTTTACTTTAGCAAAGCACAATGTTGTAGCCTTTAGAGGGTGATACTTCAGTGCATTAGATTTGCTTTTGGGAACGCTGTACAGTTTGATTTTGTTTATTTATTTGATATGTATAACTAACGGTTGAGATGAATAGGGGGGTTGCCTCTCAATATTTCTGGAGGTGCAGTCAAAGTCATGAATAATGAAATGAAGATGGTAATAAACTGACAAAAACTGTGGATAATAGTCTTGTTTCGAGAATATTCGAATTGTGACCAAAATAGTCAGTCTTCAATTTTGAAGATTTTCAACATTTCAGAAAACAGGCCAAAATTGTGGATATAGTCTTCAGTTTTGAGGATTTTCAACATCTTCAAAAAACTGGCCGAAACAGTCTTCAGTTTCATTTGATAGTTTTCAACATCTTCATTTGAGAGTTTTCAACAATTTCAAAAAACGAGCCAAAACTACGGATAATAGTCGGGTGTGTAAAATTTATGGGTAAAATTTAATTGGGTAGAAGTTAAATTTTGGTAATTTTTGATAATTTTTGTTAACTTTTGACAAATTTATGCTAATATATCAAAATTACCTTTTTTTTTGTTTTTTAACTTTGATAATTTTTAGTAAATTTAAGCAAAAATTGGTAAATTTTAGTAAATTAAATTTACCTTGTAATTTGACAGACCCTAAGTGGTCAAAGATGTGGATAATAGTCTTCTGTTTTGAGGATTTTCATTTCCCAAAATCTAATCAAAAGTGTGACTAATGTTAGTTTTGAGGATTTCGACATTTTCAAAAATATGGGTAAAACAGTTGATCATAACTTTCAGTAGAGAATTTTCAGCATTTTTGGTAAATTGACTTTTCTTGTTTTTACAATGATAAGTTGGTAAAAGAAATGATAAGTCGACCCTCGATTAGACCCTGTTTATAGGGTGTAAACATAACATGATAGCGGGGTAGGAAAAGATGTACTACGACACCAAGTAGTCTTGTAGGTAAAAAAGAGATACTAATACACCAAGCTAGCTCATAAGAAGATTTACAATTCCCACCTAGACAATTAAGATTGCTCGAATCCCGACGAGAATAGTAGATCTCCTTCTCGCATGTCAATTGAGCTACAAGCTTTCAAATAACATTCTCTTCTTGGATTATAGCCGTATAGGGATGTTTGGCTACTAGCTTCTTGAGGTAACTTTTCGCTTTTTAGATACTGTTAGTAGTAGTAGGGGTGACCAAAAATTCCGGAACTCCCGGTCCCGGTCAAGTCCCAGTTCCCAAATCTCGGTCTCAGTGGGACCGGTACCGGGAGTGAGACTAAAAATAAAGTCCCGGTCAACAGACCGGGAGTGGAACTTAACCTCAAATCTCGGTCTCGGTCCAGTGCAGTCTTTTATATATATATATATATATATATATATATATATATATATATATATATATATATATATATATATATATAGGGAATAGATATAATGAGAAATGAGTTTTTGTGAGAAGAGAAGAAGGGGCAATCCTAGCCCTTGGTTGGAAGATCAAGGGTGGTGATAAATTAGGTATTTTATCTTTATTATAAGGTAGTCCCTTAAATGTGATTGGCTGGATTATTTTTTATTTTTTTATTTTTACAGTACATCACGTGAGAAGTGAGAAGTGAGAGAGAGGAGTGAACGTGAGAAGTGAGAGAGAGGAGTGAAAAAGGGTTTGTAGGCTGCTAAGACATTAACTTGGCTCAAGTTCCCAAAAACCACCATTATTATGCAAATTTTAAAGCTCCATAATCAAAATTCCAGAATTGAAGAGAGAGAGAGGAGTGAGAAAAGGGTTCGCGTGTGAACTCCGACGAGTGATTTTTCCGGCGGGGTGAGTTTCCCTGTCAATTGCAAGAGAATTCCGGCGAGTAACAAAAAAACATTCGTCTGTTTCCGGCTGGTGAGTGTGTTTTCCGGCTATCTTGTGGGGTTTGTTTCCCGCTTTCCGGCGATCTTGTGGAGTTTTCCGGTCAATTGCACACCCGACTGCCACCGTTTTCGAGTCATATGCAAACAGGGGTTGTTTCTCTGTTCTGTGTTGCATGCCTCTGTTCTGATGCTTCTGCTACAATACTGTTGCTGTTGCTGTTCGTGGTCGAGGCCGGCACCACCACTGACGCCGACGACCCCCATCGCCTCATAGAACCCACCGTCGACCACCAAGCGTAAACCCATGTTACAGTTCGAGTTCTTGTCTAAATTGTTCATACTCTGTTCATTGTTCGTGCTCTATTTCAAAACCCAGATGATTTGATGTTCATCTAAGAATGCGTGATGATGTTCATCCTAAAACAATTTATTGCTCATATCATTTTTATTTTGTTATTCATTGTAATTGTGATTTGATGTTCATATTAGAATGTTTGATGTTCATCCCAAAACTAGTGGGTATTCATTGTGATTTGATGATCACGACACACTCATTACGTGGGTGGAGAACATTTTATAAGTTCATGGACGTTGCCGATGGGGATGAATCAAAGCTAGGCTTTATTATTGAACAGACAAATGCCTTTATTTCAAAACTCAAGGTGTTAAGCGTTGAAGAACCATCGAGAAGTGTGTCTTCGGACTTTGAGGCGTATTTTGAAACTTCTATCCCCACAGATGTAACCATTCATCCACCCCAGCTTCGGTCACAAAGGGAACAGGCAAGAGGACGAAGACACCAGTGGAGGTTGCCACCGAGAAGAAAGCAAGTGCAAGTGTTTGAATATTAGTTGACTATGCTTTTGGATTCCTGATTGAACGATTGGAGTTTGTGTTTGTTTTTTTTAACATAAAAACATTCATTTTGCTTTAGAACCCTTGAAGATCATTTACATATAAATGATGTTCATTTCATTACCAAACCCATTCCCAATTTATGAGTATAAAATGCCTACCTGATGTGCTTTTCAATACATATCCATATTCATCTCAGTATTGGTTGATGTATTTTCATCTCAATACGATGTCCACTTCCGTTGCCAGTTGATGTTCATTCCACTATAACTTGATGTTCATTTCATGACCGGCTTAGTGTCTTTTTGCATATTACATATACGTTCCACGCAGTGTGATGTTCAATTCAATTATAACTTGATGTTTAATTCACAATACCTTGATATTGATGTCAATTTCATATAGATGTTTATTTCATTTTGAATCGATCATTGTAATCTGAAAATGATTTTCATCATATTACCCCAATGTTAACATCAATTTACGAAATGAGCATCATCAATGAAAATAAAAGGGATACAAAACTGAATATGATGTTCATTCCAATGTAACATGATGTTCATTTTCATCTCAATATGATGTCCACTTTCATTACCAGATGATGTTCATTCCAATATAACTTAATGTTCATTTCATCAAGTTATGAAATGAGCATCAATTGAAGGTGGAATGAAAATTAAAGGGATACAAAATTGAATATGATGTTAATTCCAATATAACATATGTTCATTTCATGTCAACAGTTGACGTCCATTCCAATATAACTTCATGTTCATTTCATCAAGTTTATGAGATGAACATCAATTGAAGGTGGAATGAAAATTAAAGGGATATAAAACTGAATATGATGTTCATTCCAATATAACTTGATATTCATTTCATCAAGTTTATGTATATTCATTTTAATATGATGTCCACTTTTCATTGCCATTTGTTGTTCATTCCAGTACCACTTGATGTTCATTCCCCAATAGATTGATGTTCATGCACCCAACGTTTGATGTTCATTTCATGCCCACCTGATATAAAAATAATTACATGTTTATTTCATTACAACTTGATGTTCTTTTTACAATATCTAAATGACCATATAACTAACACTTGATGTTCATTTATTTCATTAGAATTGGAAAATATTAGTTGATGAAATGAACATAAACTCAACTGTCGCAATGTTAAAATGAAATGAACATCAGTTGTATTGAGATGATCATTAAGTTGGAACATAATGGACATCATGGGTACACTGGACGAACATCGATTCACACACACAAAACCCATTATACCGACATGAAATGAACATTAAGTTGTTATCAAATGATCTTTCAGTATATAGATTATCAATTTGTGGAAATGAACTTCTGTGTATATGAAGATGAGCATCAAGTTGTACCTAAATGAACATCAAGTATTTTAGTCGTGAACATCAACTATTCTGTTATGAACATCAAATGTATTCTTGATAATGTACATCTATAGACATGAAGATGATCATCAAGTTGTAGTTAAATGGACATCAAGTTTTCATTTGTGAATATCAACCATTCTGTCATGAACATCAATTGTATTACCGACAAATAACTTGCATGCATTAAGCTGTTATCAAATGATCTTTCAGTATATAGATTATCAGTTTGTGGAAATGAACTTTTGTGTATGTGAAAAATGTTTGGATAATAAACCATCGATGATGAACATCAAGTATTCTGTCATGAACATATAAAAACGGAAAGAAAAAGGAACATCATGTAGTTTGTGGAAATGAACTTCTGTGTATATGAAAATGAGCATCAAGTTGTACCTAAACGAACATCAAGTGTTTTAGTTGTGAACATCAACTATTCTGTTATGAACATCACATGTATTCCAGATAATGTACATTTATAGACATGAAAATGAGCATAAACTTGTAGCTAAATGAACATCAAGTTTTCATTTGCGAATATCAATTATTCTATCATGAACATCAACTGTATTACCGACAAATAACTTACATGACATGCAACAGGGTGCCACTTACATTACAAATAACTTACATGATCATTCTACGAAAATGAACATATATATACAATTAAAATGAACATTAGGGTGTATCCAAATGAACATCAGGTATAGTTGCATCATTGCATCTACAACACATACTACCCCATAAGAAAAACATCAAAATTGGGATTAGAAACAGAGCATGAACAACGAACAGAGTATGAACAATTTAGATGAGAACTCGAACTGTAACAGGGGTTTACGCTTGGTGGTCGACGGTGGGTTCTAGGCGGCGCTGAGGGTCGTCGGCGTTGGTGGTAGTGCCGGCCTCTACCACAAACAGTAGCAGCAACAGTATTGTAGCAGTAGCATCAGAACAGAGCCAAGCAACACAGAATAGAGCAACAACCCTTGTTTGCATATGACCCGAAAAGGTGGCGGCTGGGCGTGCAATTGACCGGAAAACTCCACAAGATCGCCGAAAAGCGGGAAACAAACCCCACAAGATCGCCGGAAATAGACATGGGTTTCACTTTCTCTTGCAATTGACCGGAAAACTCACCCCGCCGGAAAAATCACTCGCCGGAATTTGCACGCAAACCCTTTTCTCTCTCATCTCTCCCTCTTCAATTCTGGAATTCTGCTTCAATTCTGGAGTTTTATTATGGAGTTTCAAAATTTGCATAATAATGGTGGTTTTTGGGAACTTGAGCACAGTTAATATCCTAGCAGCTTGCAAACCCTTTTTCACTCCTCTCTCTCACTTCTCACGTGATGTATTGTAGAAAACAAAAACAAAAAAATAAAAAAAATCCAGCCAATCACATTTAAGGGTCTACCTTATAAATAAAGATAAAATACCTAATTTATCACCATCCTTGATCTTCCAACCAAAGGCTAGGATTGCCCCTTCTTCTCTTCTCACAAAAACTCCATTCTCATTATATCTATTTCCATATATATATATATATATATATATATATATATATATATATATATATATATATATATATATATTATAAAGGAAAAAGTTCCACTATTTGTTTTCATTTATGTTTAACTTGTATTATTATTGTTGTATTATTATTATTTGTTCAACTTGTATTATACATATAATTATTTCAGAAACCATCATTTATGTATTTTTCAAATTTGTATAATGCTTACAATAGATTTTTTCCAACAATGTAATGACTCCGCACAGGTTATGTTATTGTTTTATAGAACATTGGACTTGGTTTAGCTACTGGAGTGGTACTACCTAGTGTGTAATGACTTGAACAAATTTTTCATTTTATAAATGTTATGTTATTTTATGTTGTTTCTTTTATGAAAATAAATTAAATATTAAGTATAAATAAGTTGGAAAATCTGGACAAAAAATTTCCGGTTCATTTCCCGGTCCCAGCAAAAGCTTGCTCCCGATCACGACCGGGACCGGGACCAAGACCGGGAGCAAAAGCTTGTTCCCGGTTACAACCGAGACCGGGACCATTAAAAATTACCGGGATCCCGGTCCCGCTCACCCCTAATTAGTATGGTTGAGCACAGACCAATTTGGATCGAAATATGGATTGGACCGAAAAATTCTGGTCCAATCTTCGGTCTAAGGAATTTTCATTTTCGGTCCTTGGTCCAACCCCCGGACCGAATTGAATGAATCGAGGATTGATCGAAGGATCGAACTCTTTTAGTAACTTATCGAACTTTTAGAGTTTATACTACCCAACTCCCTTGATCCCTCCTACCAATCCCCAACCCTCTACACTTAGTCAGTCCCTGTTGCTTCAATCTTCTTAAACCGCCTAGAGCTCCAATTGACCGCCCACTGCTTCACTGGCCACCGACAAAGGTCAGTCCAGTTCCAGACCAAAAAATGTTCGATCGGTCCAGTCCAAGACCGAATTTTTTTGGTCCAATCTTAGGTCCATGTCAGTCCTCCTGTTCAGTCTTTGGTCTATGCGGTCCAGTTTCGGACTGATACTCACCCTAGCTGTTAGCTGTTTTACCAAATCTAAGGTGTTTGGTAAACATCTTTTCATATTAATTTTTTAGACTCAATACACTAAGCTTTCACTTTTCACAAACAACTACTTTAATTACCAAAATTTTTTCTACAATCAACTAACTCAAGCAACTAAATCAACCGGCTAATCCGAAGAGTTACGAGCTTATAATTACCAACTAATGACCGTTTGCCAAACAAGCCCTATATCACTTGAAGTTTTGTACCATCAAATCATCAATATCCTGCCTGCAAGCTTTTGGGCAGTCTTCTCTTTTGGCTAATTGGCTTGTAGGGAGTATCACTTGAACTTTTGTCCCATCAACATACTGCCTTGTTCCCCAAACCTGGATTTCCTAGTTTCAACCAAACTAAAACCCTGAAATGAGAAAAACCCTATCACTCAGAAAACTCCACCCTCTCTCCTCCTCAACCTTCTCCAAATCCATCAACAACAATGCCGAATTCCACCATTTTTCATCAGCAAAAACCTCCATTCATCCCCAAATTCTTCACCTCCCAAAACCCAAATCCGCATTTTCCACCGCTTCTTCACTCCCTCCTCCAGAATGGATCGAACCCTTTTCCGATATCTCCGGCGTAGTTTCGCCCCCAAATCATCGGCAACTCGAACCCTCCATCTGGATCCCTCGAATTCTCGATCTTCTGGACGGTTCGCCAACTATGGAGGCCAATTTGACCGATTACTGCGGTAAATTTTTGATCAAATTGACACCCAATTTCGTTGCGTACGTTTTGAGCTCAACCCAGATAAAAAAGAACCCAGATACTGCCTTTCGGTTCTTCAAATGGGCAGGTAAGCAAAAGAAGTATAAGCATAAGTTGGATTGTTTTGTCTGTTTGATTGATGTTTTGTATGAGTCTAACGATGTGGGGAGGATTAAGGGTGTGTTTGAGCAGTTTAAGAAGATGGGGTTTGTTATGACTGTGAATTGCTCCAATTCTTTGATTAAGAGTTTTGGGAATTTGGGTTTGGTTGAGGAATTGTTGTGGGTTTGGAGGCAGATGAAGGAATGTGGGATTGAGCCTACTTTGTACACATATAACTTCCTAATGAATGGGTTGGTGAATTCTATGTTTATAGATTCAGCTGAGCAAGTGTTTGAGACTATGCAAAATGGAAAAATTAGGCCTGATATTGTCACATACAACACATTGATTAAAGGGTATACTAAAGCTGGAAAGACATCAAAAGCAATGGGAAAATTCAAGGATATGGAGATTAGAAAGGTAGAGCCTGATAAGATCACCTACATGACTCTAATCCAGGCATGCTATGGAGAAAATGATTATGATGCTTGTTTGTCTCTATACCATGAGATGTTAGAGAAGGGATTGGAAATCCCACCTCATGCATATAGTTTAGTGATTTGTGGGCTTTGCAAGGATGGCAAACATGCCGAAGGATATGCCGTTTATGAGGATATGTGCCGGAGGGGTTGCAAGGCCAATGTAGCAATTTTTACGGCCCTGATTGATTCCCGTGTTAAGAGTGGCAATGTGGAGGAGGCGATCAATCTATTTGAGAATATGAAGAGTCAAAACCTTCCTCCCGATGAGGTTACATACGGGGTGATCATCAATGGTCTATGTAAGAACGGGAGATTGGATGAAGCTGTGGATTATTTCAAGGTTTGTAGAGATAATGGTGTTGGTGTTAATTCTATGATATATTGTTCTCTAATTGATGGGTTGGGAAAGGGCGGGAGAGTTGAGGAAGCTGAACAACTCTTTGAGGAGATGGCCGAAAAGGGTTGCACGCGCGATTCTTATTGCTACAATGCCATCATCGATGCCCTTGCCAAGTGCGGGCGAATTGATGAAGCTTTAGCACATTTTAAGCAGATGGGTTCCGAGGGTTGTGATCAGACGGTCTATACCTACACCATACTCATAGATGGACTATTCAAACAACATAAAAACGAAGAGGCATTGAAGTTGTGGAATATGATGATTGATAAGGGAATTGCACCGACATCAGCTTCTTTTAGGGTTCTTTCCATTGGACTTTGCCTTTCGGGTAAGGTTGCTAGGGCTTGCAAAATATTGGATGAGCTCGCCCCCATGGGAGTTATCCCTGAAAATGCTTTCGAAGACATGATTAATGCTCTGTGTAAAGTGGGGCGCATAGAACAAGCTTGCAAACTGGCTGATGGAATTATCGATAGGGGGCGCGAGATACCTGGGAGAGTCCGTACTGTGATGATAAATTCCCTGAGGAAGACGGGAAATGCAGATCTCGCTATGAAATTGTTGCACAGCAAAATTGGTATAGGTTATGATAGAATGGGAAGTGTTAAAAGGCGAGTGAAGTTTAGAACCCTACTAGAAAATTAGATGAGTTGATCTTTGATTACTGGTATAAGATATGAAGCATTGCTCTGCATTTAACTGGAGTATCTGTCCATCAAATTCATAAAACAAGTACTCAAATTGTGTTGCTGTGAAATACTGAAATGGTGGCGAGAAACTTAGCAAAGCAGGGAGATTATTGATTGCTGAAATCGCTTTTGTACAGATACATGGTTTAATTTGGAACTTTTAGTAATATCTGGTCGAATTAGTAGGGTTTAGTTAGAGTAGGATTAGAGTTCTACCAACTTACCTCATTTCCTAAACGAATGAAAATTTCCAACCCAGTGGTTTAAAATTATCCAGGTAGTCTGTTTTCCCTAAATGAAAGTATTCTTGAATGAAATGTTATCACCAAAATACACATTTAAGGTTAAGACATATAACCAACAACAATGCAAGGCAATACCCAGTATGCATCAATTACACAAGGGGAAAATAGAAAACCTGAACAGGAAAGAAGGATTTGTACATAATACGCAGCTAAGAAAGAATTAATTACACAAAAATTTTGCTAATTTTACCCTAACAAGATCCAGAAATGAAAAGGTAAAATACAAGAAAAACTGAAGGGTATCAAAATTCAGCAGAGCCTGGAGCTCGAGGAAATGGTATTGCGTCTCTGATGTTATCTATCCCAGTTGCAAACTGCACCAGTCGTTCAAATCCGAGTCCAAAACCTGCATGAGGAACTGCAAAGGCAAAATATTTGTTTATCAATTTTTTCGTTCCTAAAGTGTTCGATTTCAGCAACAACATTCTAGTACTAAGCAAAGTTTCAATCCAAACATCCAGTAATTACTCCTCATATTTTTGGGTACTACATTTCAGCAAATACCACTTTGCTAACTAATCATGCAAAAAAGAATGAGTGAAACCACAGCAGGCATCTTGCATCTAACCTGAGCCATAGCGACGTAGATCAAGATACCACCAATAGCTTTCCTTTCTAAGATTTAATTCATCCAATCGCTTTTCCAGATGGTCAAGACGCTCTTCTCTTTGACTTCCGCCGATAAGCTCGCCAATCTGATGGATGCAGAGAGTCACAAGTCAAAGACACACAAGTATAAACCAAACCATATCCAATATGTTTCAATGATAAAGAACATATACACTAGGGACACAATTCATCAATAAAGGTGATACCTATGGAATATGAGATATAACTCATAAAACTCCTAAAAAGGAAGAGAACAAAGAATGAACTTCTAGCAAACTTCAACATATCCATCTTATAATCCTTGATATGCAAAGGGTTAGAGGCGAATCCAGAAACTAAATTTAGAGGGGTGAAAATTTAAACTTGAGTAATTAAAAACTCTGCATCTAATTAGCAAAATTTAAAAATTAAAAATTAAAAATTAAATACAGACAAATTATAAGTATCATATGATATGTACAACAAATTTTTCTTCAATTTTTGCATTTAACTTAAATAATAAATAAAAGTTGCTGTAATTGACCATCACATTCACATATGATCAATTTTTCCAAATATTTGAACTGTATAAGCATAAAAATATTATTCATAGACACAAAAGTTAAGAACAGTAACCACAAATCAACACAAACACAAGTAATAACCAACAAATACAACAGAAGTTGACTAGATATTGATTCAAACAATCAAATTAATCTAATTAATTAGAATACTTAAGGATACTTGTAAATTTAACAAATAGAAATAAAAAATAAATCTATAAGTAAAAATTATATTTTCTTAAAAGTAAAACTAATGCAGTAATATTTGACACTCCATGAAATTATAATTAAGTAAACATAATAAAGTCTTAGATAATGAAAATACTGAACCGACTGCTGAAATAATTGACATTCCATAACTTTTTATGAATTATAACAAATATTATATAAATTTACTTTAGTGCAAAAATATCAATATATATTTTCCTTTTTCCAAAAAACGGGGTCTAGCACGTGAACCCGCCTTAACTCCGCCCCTGTCACAGAATGCCATTGCTGACATGACACCCAATGTATGAGAAATTGATATGGATCACAGCATGCATCAGTTTATAGCAGGTGTTCACAGCAAACTATCATGTATGCATACAATTTTTGTCCTGAAATCACAGGAGTTGGCCCACATAGACTGCAGAAGAAATAGCAGTAAAAAAGAGATAACTAATGGATGCAACAATTGAACTAGCAGTAAAAAAAGATGACAAATGGATGCTTCTGAAGAAATAGCGGTAATAAAAAGATGACAAATCACGAGATCTGAAGATTACCCTTGGAACCAACATATCCATGGCTGCCACCGTCTTCTCATCATCATTCAGCCGCATATAGAATGCCTTGATATCCTGAACATTGTATCAAAACTTGTCATTAGCTTTACTGCATATGTTGACCCATAAAGCAGTTGTTGCCAACAAGATGTGTACCTTGGGATAGTCTCTAATTATGACAGGAGAGCCTCCAAAGGCTACTTCTGTGATATATCGCTCATGCTCACTTTGAAGATCACACCCCCACTTTACCTGTTGGATCAGATACTTCGTTTAGATGTTTTGGTTATTTCAACCCATCCAGACATCAAACAATGCAGAGCGATACAACTAGATATATGTATGAAGAAAGTGGTGAAATATCATATAGAGGAAATAAACAAGTAGCAACGATGTTCAAGACAATATCTTGGTAGCAGGGTCAAATAATTTTTCATTTGTAAATACCATGCTTTGTTTGTTCAAAGTTATACATCCTAAACAAGGGGCTAAGGCTTCTAAACAGAAAGACGGATGATTTACAATAATAATGTTTCATCCTCACTTCAGAGTGGAGTAATCAGAGTCGAGGCATCCCAATTAGATGGAAAACATTATGATTAAATTCCACGATTGTTAAGCAGTCAATCACATCAAAAATCAAATGAGCACGGATGGTAAATACAAATGCATACCGGAAATTCAAATTTCTTATCAGCCTTCAGAAGAATATTGACTGCATCAGTATAAGTTAGCTGCACAAAATCTTTTTCAGCCACGTTCTGCACATCAGAAAGCCATCATTAGCCTTAGAAATTTAGAATATTATAATTATAATTCAAGAAGAGCAAAAGTTTAATTGCTGTCATAATTCAAACAAAAAATACAATCCCACCAAAGAACTGCACTAGGGAGCTAACAGTGCTAATGATTATACTCACAGTTGAGCTACTGTCATTCAAATAGAATAGATAACATGGCTACATACATGCAATCTGTCAAGAATGCCTTTCTCAATCCATGTGTTGAAAAAATCCATGTCTTCTTTGCAGTTCTCAAGAACGTACCTCACCTTCATAAGTAGAGAAACAAAAAACTCATCTTTGCAACTCAAATGTCATCAAGGAACTAGACAATCAAATAACACAAGATTAAGTAGTGTGAGATGACATACTACATACTGGAGATAAGCAGTAGCACAAGCCATATCATCATTCAGATCAGCGAATGCTAGTTCTGGTTCAATCATCTGAAGCATCAGAAAAACAAAGATCAGATTGTGGAATTGTGAATAAACGAGAAAGGTTTATAAATTATGCTTCTCACCCAAAATTCAGCTAGATGTCTAGCAGTGTTTGAATTTTCAGCACGAAACGTTGGACCAAAGGTGTATATCTGCAGAATGACATAAAAGCATAAAAAACATGTAGCAGAGAAGTAATTCAAAATAAAGTACCAGCCTACCAGGCAAGCATAAAGAAGAATCGAAGGCAAGAAAACAAGACTGTACATCAGAAAGAGCTGAAGCATATGTTTCCCCATTGAGTTGGCCTGAAACAGTCAAGAAAGCTGGCTTCCCAAAAAAGTCCTGTCACAAAGAAACAAAGTCACACTTGGAGTCAAAGATACACCAACAGGTCTGAATGTTATTTCACAGGAAGTTGATTAAGAAAGCAACAAGAAAGGAACTGAAGAAAGCATCATGGACTATACTTGACTATTTGGTTAATGTGAGAACTTCGGGTCCCAAAAACAAAACAAAACAAAATAAAATAAAAAGCGGCTATTGCAACAGCATATTTGCAAAATAACCCACATTTCGCATATGAAAGCTCAAGAGTCAACACACAATGTCATTCCTATACTCGGGAGGGTGAATCACCTAGAGCAAGTGCATCGTTTGGGACTAACACCACAACCTCTCCAGTTAGAATTGAAAAGGGAGTAGTGCTTACCACTTCCTTGAGTGACTTTTTGGTCACGTAAAACTATATCAAACAAGGGAATAGCAAGAACTATTTACCAGACAAAACCAAATGGCATTTTTGGACAGCCAATTATACTCCCAAATTCATGGGATTCCCCAATAACTTTTCCCATTTTCATTTAATAGTGTCTTAGATGCCAAAATAATCCTTCAATGTGATTATTCCCTCAAGATTCTTATTTCTTCCGATTTTGGAAATAGTATCCCCTAACTCCGATTGTTCATCATTACCCATGTCGGATCCTCGACACTGAGAAAGCATACAACAGTCGACTCCTAAAATTACAATGAAATCTGCAAATTTTCTTGAAAGCAGCCGAGTTCGACACCCGTACCTGTGTTCATATCGGACACCCATACCCATGTCCAAGTAACATGTGTAAGTGATGTAACACCAGCCTTTTTAACAGCTGATACAACATTCTATACCTATCCAAGAACTTGGAAATTTTATGTCGGACAGTTTTCCAGTCAAATTTTTGTAGACCATAGTGGATTTTTTTTTTTTTAAAAAAAAAAAGCCTTGTCAAAATATATCCACCTCTTCTGCTATAGAATGCTAGCCAGTCGACACTTTTTAACCCATGTCCGATAGACACCCTCTCCCCAGCTTGGGGTTAGAGCTGGTTTCCATAACCCACCACCACACCTTACTTAAGTAGTACTCGTTGCTATTGCTTGGTTTGAATAGTGATTAAAAAAATGTTGCAAGAACAGCGGACAAGAAGACAAATTACTCACTTGAGACCAATCAATTAAACCCTTCTCTGTTTTCGGAATTTTGTCAACGGGAGAATCCGTAACCTCCTTAGTGGTAGGAATCTGTTGAAAGAGAAAATAAATTAGTATCATGTCAAAGGTCAGCATTCAATAAAATATATTAGTATACAGTCAATTCTGATTGTACACCTTACCAGAGTAGTCACACAAAACTGTTCACCGGCACCTTCACAGTCTGAAGCAGTGATGATAGGACTTGAGACCCAAACAAACCCATTTTCTTGGAAAAACTTGTGTGTAGCGTAAGCTAAAGCATTCCTTACTCTTGCAACCTAAACACGCTTGCAACATAAACAGTGTTTTTTTTTTTTGGCATTCATCATAAACAGTGTTGATTAGTGAGAAACCTTAGAATGGCTTGAGGATAAATGTCAAGTGGAAGTGGGGCAAAAAGAAAAGGGAAAGCCAAAAACCACAATATGAATATATTGTTCTCTTATTATTAGTTCCAAGGCAAGCACATTAGTGACAAAACAGAGGCATATTGGGCTAATTCATATTGCTATATTCAGTATCCTTGAATACGTAAGAATTTGCAATCAGGGATCTTTATCAGTGTGAATTAGAGAATAGAAGATATTACATCTACCATCTCATTTTTCTTTGGTTTTTGATAAAAAAAGAAGATAATATCATCTACCATCACATGTAACCAGCACAGAAAATGTTCCCAACATTTATCACATTCAGTGCCTCTTTTCATTTTCCCTCTCTGCTCCAATAATAATTAACCATTATTGTTTTGCTAACTCACACAACACAGAAGATAACTAGGGATTTGCAATTTCAGATGTCAAACGATGGTCAAAATCCAAGTCACTTGCCCACCAACTTAATCAATAAACAACTAACACATGGAACTTCTTTTAAAATTATAGGTGACAGGAGTTAGAACGTAACTCAGTGTCAGATGTTGTTGATAGGCTGACAGCCTAACAAAAGCTCAATCCTTGCAAGTTGCAAGTTGCAACCACACAATCCAAGATGGTTATCTATCACTCAAACCTTTGCCAAAACACCATGACATATTGGTTAGTATGTGACCCCCAAAACCCACAAAATTGTAAAGTAATCACAGAGGAATTTGGCTTGCTCAGCTAGTCAACAAAACAAATAAAATCCTAATAAAAGAGGGGAGAAATCACTTCTCATTTTATTTGGTGCAGCATACAAGTCAAGAAACTTAAAGATGTGATGTTTGATAGTATTAATGAAACTTGAAGGAAAAAGGTATCATCATACCGCACCAAAAGTATTAGTCCTAGGGCGAAGATGAGCCTTGGTCCTCAAAAACTCTCTGCTAACCCTTTTCTTTTGTATGGGAAACGAAGGATCACTTTTACCGACCTGCATGACAAATGAAACACAAAGAATACATCAACTAATTTTAACATTAATAAAACTACAAATAGCAAAGAATGCAAAAATTTTAATGGAAAAAAGAGATATGAAGCAAGCAGGCTGTATCTGTCACAACATACACAAGACAGTTACACATCAGACTCCCACACACCCTGATTTGTCGCAGGACTTTTGGCATATTGGATTTATTTTTCCTTGTATCCTACTCTAACAGAGAATAAAGCTATACCCTAACAAGAGGCTGCCTTAAGGTGGTCTCAGAGTTGAACTCCTCTTTCCAAACTAGAACATAAAATAAAACGATTCCAAAACAAAACACCTAGGCTCTAGCATATCCAATCACATGCAATGTAGAATACATCAAGGATAGAGTGGAGAAGGGACTACAGTCACTATACCAAAGAGCATATACAAGACAGTCACTATACCAAAGAGATATGAAGCAAGCAGGCTGTATCTGTCACAACATACACAAGACAGTTACACATCAGACTCCCACACACCCTGATTTGTCGCAGGACTTTTGGCATATTGGATTTATTTTTCCTTGTATCCTACTCTAACAGAGAATAAAGCTATACCCTAACAAGAGGCTGCCTTAAGGTGGTCTCAGAGTTGAACTCCTCTTTCCAAACTAGAACATAAAATAAAACGATTCCAAAACAAAACACCTAGGCTCTAGCATATCCAATCACATGCAATGTAGAATACATCAAGGATAGAGTGGAGAAGGGACTACAGTCACTATACCAAAGAGCATATAGACAATCTCAGGAAAACAAACCCAACATATTATCCCGAGGATAGTATAAGTAAGCCAGGGTGCCAGGTGCACAGAAACTATAGGCTTGTGCAAGTTATGATAGGCAAGGGGGAAAAGTATCAGCAGGAAAGAAAACGAATCAAATCGTTAAGAGTGTAAATAGATAAAGATCCACCACGGCACCACTTGCAATGAAAAGGGACATATGCTGACTTACCAATACTAGGTTCTAAGCATTTTCCATTGCAAGCAATTTGCACTTTCTACACCCATTTGCAACCAATACACATTGTTCCTTCTTACGGCACCCAATGTACATTCCTCTCAAGAAGCCAGAAATCAGACATGCAGACAGAACAGAATTGGTTGGATTCTGAACTGTTTTTAAGTGAGCTAGAAATTTTCAGGTGACATGTAGCCTGACCAATGAAGTCAAAGGAAAGTATTCCCATGTGTCAACTTTACCTTTAAAAGTGTCTCCATCTAGTCACCATTCAGCATCTTCTTAAAAACCTCCCACCTTATTTATCAGAATCAGATTTTGTAGTAGTTCTGGAGCCGAGGCAATACATAAACAATCCAAAATTTAGAAGAAAATGCTTGTTCGGCTCATTGTTGATCATAACATTTAGACATTTTACAAAAGATGCACAACATAACTTGGGTTTCACTGTATAATTCTTACTACTGATGGAGGACTTATTTTCTCGTCTAAATTAGGTTTAGCCCTACAAACAATAAATTTTACAGAGCATATATGCACCTCTTATGCCTGAAAATGTTTCCTATATATGAAAACAAGAGCAAGAAAAATGTACTAAAACTAAGTTCAAGCAAGAAGAAAGGAAATTCTACTCAGATGAAAAGTATATTTCCTGCACCACACAACTAATTTCCCAGGACAACAAAAGACTCAAATAAATCAAGAAATAATAATTTCATAATCAAATGAAAATTAGCATGAATATAATGTACTCACCGTCACAATCTTTTTCACTTTCAACTCAATTTTCTGTTTTGAACCCTGGCTTGTAACTACAGTGCCTTGCACACAAATTGATGCACCTGTGGTGATCAAACCAGCTTCAACCTGATAACAAGGATAAATTTGAGAATGAATATACAGAAATCACATTGTATAAGCAACAAGCCAATAACTAGTGACCACTGTGCATACTGCAAAAGCAAGGAATAAGAAAGACACATCCAAAACAAACACAAAGGGAGTACAAATAATCAAACTTACTGCGGACATGCATAGAAGACATTTGCAAGAAACCATCCGAAAATTGTCAGACATTTTGACATAGCAGAAATTTTCCAAAATTAAAGACAATCTTGCAAGTAATACTTGGGAAAACAGGATCAACAACAGCATGTCATATACTACAAGAAAAAGTCAAAGTGATAACACTATGATAAGGAAGTTTGTAATTGTGGGTACTGGGAAATTCAGTGCCTACTGTCTACAGTAATGCACCTACAATCAAACAACACCATAGCAGAGATCACCACAAAGCCTGAACACTGTGTCCCCTTAGCTATTGCCAAAATTGGAGGAAGAAACAAAACAATGTTCATGTGACAAACATAAGTGTTCAGTGCTAACCACAGATACTATAACATAATGCAAGGCCTCGAACAGGTCAAGGAAGAATCAGAAAACAACATGATTGAGAAATGCATAATGCAACCTGATTAATCATAGAATTCTTGTATGGAATCCTAGGGTTAGTAGTTACTACTAAATTGCAAGCTTCCAAATACTCACTATGTCTTGAAGATCATTTGTGATTGCCTCCTAGGATGGCAAAAAGTTGAAGGTAATCCATGTCAGTGACAAAACTACCGTCTACATGTGCTATCGCCCTTCTACAAATGAGCATTTTGAAGCCAGAACCTTAGCTTAGAAAGCTTGAGGCGTGCAAAGGGTCATGGCGCTTGGGGCAGGGGCATTTTGCTTTTGGATGCAATATTTTACCACAAGACGCTTAAAAATAATCTCGAAGCCATAGCGTTTTGAGAATAAGTACGATATAGCACAAACAAGTGATTAGACATCATTATAACCAAGAAAAATACCAAATGCTTTGCTTTCTATTGGTTTGATAAAGTGCGTGCTTGGGTTGCATTAAGCATTGGTCTAAAGCAGGTAACAAGAGTGGCTTCCCCAACACAAGGTGTGATAGGTTGGGCTTTGGGATTTTGTGATGCATGAAAACATTTCTTTTATTCTTTTTTCCCCGGGGGAGGAGGGGGTGTTCATTTAGTTGCAGTTGCATATGTAAATCAATTCTATTTTCGATGTCACAAGAAAATACGAGCATATTTCATCAGCTACAGCAGGCCCTCATAACACACGTCACGGCATCTTTCAATTTCACTACTATGCAATTTTTCTGATGGTCAAATGTCAAATTGGCATCCAAAACTTTCAATTTCAACCATACAAAGCAAACGCAGTGCATTAGACAATCACTCGAACAATGAATTACCTCATCATATCCTTCAGCATCTGAGTTCACCACACATTGCATATTCGAGAGGCAGGATCCATCATTTATCTATCAAAATTCAATCCAAATGATCAACCATCAATCAAACCACAATGTCTACCAACATCTACCCAAAAAATCGTCGGAAATTCAATCCAAACAAACTATCAATCAATTGACAATGCCTATCAATATCACCCTAAAAATCAAGACGAAATTCAATCAAACCTCAATAAAAGTGACGCTGCTTTGCACTCGTACAGTCCGAACCCATCCTCTGACAACCAAATTATGTCCCAGACGATCCAACCCTTCCTCAGGACCCCCTTTTATATCCGCAATCCTCAACCTCTTCCGAAACTCTCCCACTTTATCCGCGTTTTCCGGCGACCTCCGACTTTCGACGGCCTCTCCGGCGGGAGAAACCGAGGCGGAGATGAGATTGCAGAAGCATCTCCGACGAGGAATGGAGTGGCAGGGACGAGAGAAGCGAGTAAGGGTTTTGGAAGGGTTTAAGGGGACAGAGGAGGATGCTGAAGAAGGGAGGAGAGAGAGGAACCGGCGGGCTAAGCGGTGGGGTTTAAGGCGGAGAGAGGCGGCCGGAGAGAAGACCACCGCCATTGATGTCTCTAATGGTGGCCACTGAGCTGAAGAGCAAGCAAATGAGAAAGTCATCCGAATTTCCGATGACTTTGAAATTTGAATCTTTGTTGATGATGGTTGGGCCTCCACCCGTTTGTTCCAATAAGGCTATGGATATTGGATACAGGTCCGTCTGACAAAATTTTGTGAGACCTTAGTGTTCTACTCAAAAAATATTTGGTATTCTAAATTTCAATATTGACTAATTTGGTTGAATATTTGAACAAATTTTTTCTTTTTCTCTATTTTCTGAATCGGATTTTGACTCGAATACATAAATTGATGATACAATTTTCGTTTTTGTTTTATGAAATTGTAAGAAAAAAATGAGGGATTAGGAAAAGAAAAAAGGTGTAGCCTAACTTAAATTTGTTGGGAGGTGTCATACATTTCTAACAATTGATCATTGGGGGATCACATTTTTTTAATGCACTAAAAGGGAACAAAGTTGTTAAACAATTGGCTCCCAGGTGGCTTTCCAGCCATTATTAGCCGGAAAAGATGAAAATACTTAAAAACCCTTGGGAATTGGGATGTTTGTGAAAGGACTATGTTGCCCTTATTTTTACCCGCTCAAAAAAAAAACGAAGCCTTGTCCCATTGTCTTCTTCAATGCATGCCAACTACCACCAGAACAAAACACTATTCAATCAAACGAAGCTGAAACTCATCAAGAGAAGGAGGTGGCTAGGGTGGTGATTGGAGTTCGACGATGCTGCCTTGGATCTCTGAAAGTTGCTGCTAATCGTCTGGTGTAAATTTGTGTGTAATTACAGTGAAGTTAGGGTTTAAATTTTGTTTAGGGTTCGAAATTTGTTTAGGGTTTGCTGGGTATTTGGCGTTCTTCATGTAAACGTTTATTGTTAATGCAAGTTTGAAATTTCATTGAAGTTTGAAATTAAATTAGACAAAAAAAAGTTAGGAATGTTGGGTATTTGTTGTAACCTGCGCAAGATTTGATTTTTACAGTGATTCAATTTTGGTAATCAATTGTTGTTTATTCATTTTTGGGTTCTTAATTTGATGTGTAGGGCGATTCAATGAAGTCATTCATTGTCAGATTCTACACTAAACGATATTACATCCCAGAAAAGGACTTAGACACGTACAATCAGAAGGAACTTTTCGTTGACATTAGGTAGAGGTTTATACAAGATATGGAGAAGTTTCCTAAGTTTGCTGGATTAAATTGGTACCTACCTGGGAATGAGAACAAGAAGCTACCTCTGATAAGTGACAATGACTGGAATAAGTTTTTGGATGCATGGTCAAAGTTGGAGCAAGTGAAGACCTTTCCTATGGAATTGGTTGAGTTGGCTGATAAGGGAAAGCTACAGCAGACTGTGGAAAACACTGATGTTACAGCACCTGATGAAATTTTGGTAGAAATGTCACTCAGTCAAGCAAATGCATGGGCTGATGAATTGATACAGACCCCTCAGCATAGCCAAATTGGTAGCCAGAATGTGAACAACAAACCACCATCTTCTGCTAATTTGTCATCTGCAAGCAAAGGCCAGAGGTTTGGTAGTAGGCCACCCAAGTTACCTGTCAGAAGGAGTTTGCATAGAGAAGCAAAGGTAGCCCAAGCAAAAGGAGCTGGGTCAACACAAGATGGGCCTATGGAATCTGAATGTGGGCCTGGAGAAGTTGTTGGTGGGCCTAAAGAAGCAGTTGGTGGGCCTCAAGTGTCTGCTGCATCCACTGGCCCAAATGTGAGCATTAACGATGGAAGCAACAGCAACAATAACTTGGAGGAAGTCAATAAATTTGGTCCTGCTTCTACCAAAGCTGCACACTCCACTGTTAGCTCCCTAACTAGATCAAGAAAGGGAATCTTTGTAGAGTAGTTACCACATCAATTCCAATCTCAGAAGCTAGAGATGTATCTCCACCAGCTCGATCAACCACACCAAACCCATCCTCAGAAGCTGGAACCCCAAGGAGGCCAGTGACAAGATCTATTTTAGCTTGTTCACCTACACAGGAAGCAGAGACAGACTTACCTTCAACCCAATCAACTCCTTCCAAAAAGAAGACTGTAAAAGGTAAGAAACAATGGAGATTGATCCTGATATGCTGGAAAATATATCCAAATAGTTTGGTGGTCTAGATCCAATGGAAGTGCAAGATATTGGAAGGCCAGACATACCTGAAATTGATGTGTTCTTTGAGGAGGATGAGAATGCCATAGGTGGATCTAATGAGGTAGGCCAGCCAGAGGATTATGATGATTTCATTCCATCAGAAGAAGAAGAAGAAAGTGACAATGACAGTGAGGATATAGTTGATGAAGATGTGGAGGAATCAGATGTAGAAGCTGATGGAGATTTGGAGGTAGAGAGAAGACAACAGCTGGGGGAGGTGGTTGATGAAGATGCACTTGAACAGCACAAGATGACTGTTGTAGGCAAAATGGCCAAATTGTACAGTCAACGTAGAGTTTGGACTGAAGTAGAGATGGTAAAGTGGACATAAAAGCTGGGGATTTGTTCACTTGCAAGGAGCAATTCTTAAATGTTATGAAAACTTACACAATTCAAAGAGGTATAGTGTTGAAGAAGGTGATGAACAACAAGAAAAAGTTTACTCACACATGTTCAAATGAGAAGTGTAATTTCAGAATACACACAACTGTGATGCAAGACAATGTCACTTGGCGAGTTAAGTATGTGAAAGGGGGGCATGTATGCTATGAAAAAACAGCCCATCTTCGAGCTGGTAAAGAGTGGGTTGCTAAGCAGTTGAAGAAGGACTTCATGGCAAACCCAAACATGGATGCCAAGGGAGTTCATTGATGGAGGTCCTCCATCAAACATCCAAAGTCCAACACCAAGTGATCAGGAGCCAGCATCAGGAGCAGCAACGACCTCACCATCTTCAGCATCAAACACTGACATCCAGGAGTGTTTCATGATGGTCCAGCATGTTATGAGGTCATCCAGCAGCAACAACATCAGCATCAACAACAGCAGCCAGCCAGTGAGGTTATTTCTCAATTCCATATCTTTGGATTGAGGTCCTTACCCATGTTTGAAGACTTCACATCAGAGCCGTTGAGGATATTCCAGCTCAGTGGAGATATTTTGCCAGTTCTGAGGTCCTCTTTGAAGACTTCACTTATGGACTGTTGAGGATATTCTAGTTCTATGAGGTGATCCTGCATTGAGGTCCTCCATGAAGACTCACTTCCAAGCTGTTGAGGCCATTTCCAGCTTGTGAGGTGATATAGCCGTTTGTAATAAAGAAAACGCGTTTGTTAGATTTTATTTCATTTTATTTTGATGTTATCCAGTTTGTAATGAGGCTTAATTAGCTTACTAAGTTAGTTAGGTAGCTTAATGCTTAATTAGTGAGTTTCTTGAGCAAGGGGAAACCCTTAATCCTCTAGTTCAACCCTAGCTTTATATACTTTGTAATCGGCAGCTTGTGAGGATCATCTATCAATGAATTTAATAGCATTTTGAGTGCCTTGATTGAGCCTCTTGTTTGTGAGTGACGTTAAACTCTCAACCTTGGTTAATTCTACTACAGTATCAAGGATTTGGCAATTCTTGTGGTGGGTGTAGAGCTTGGTAATCTCGATGGTGGTGTGCCTATATCCATTGAGGTCATCCAGTCCATTGCCCTTGAAGTTCTAGCTGTGGTGGGCCTGTATCAGCTTGAGCCTCAAGACTATCTTCGTTTACTGTTTGATTGTAAGTTTGTTCATCCGATCATCATTTTATCATCATCCATTTTATCCAATCGTTCATTGGTGTTTATGCTCTGTTTTGAGGAGGTTGTAATTGATTTCTTGTCGTGAGGTTCTGTTTTGGTGTGTTTGTGCTTGAATCTCTGTTGTGAGGCCAGAGTTGTGTGTTTGTGTGTTAATGTGGTGTACTGTGGGGTCAATAATCTGATCATCGCGACCTGGCATACATCATTCATGCATTAATGTTTCAGAGATTTGGGGTTGCAGTCCCTGATTACACTTGCTATAGAGCTGTTAGGCTGATGAATGGGGAGTTGTTTGGTAATCATGATGAGAGCTATAGGAAACTTCCTCAATACTGTGATGAATTCACCAAGGTAAACCCAGGGCCTAAGTGTTTCATTAAGTTCATAGATAGAGGTCCCACTCTGAATCCCACTTTTAAGAGGATAATGATATGCTTTGGATCTGCAATCAGAACATTCAAGGAGAACTGCAGGGGATTGATTGGATTGGATGCTTGCTTCTTGAAGGGACCTTACAAAGGTGTTTTGATGACTGTCATAGGTTTAGATGGCAATAATGGACAATACTAGAGCTGGGAAAAGCTGACCCGACACGATTACCGATCTGAACCTAACACGATATTAGACGGGTTTAGGTAGAAATTTTCAACCCGTTTAATTAAACGGGTTGACACGATAAACCCGTTTAATTAAATGGATTAGGTTCAGGTCAATATTTTCGACACGAAAGAACACCTACTTAACCCATTTAATTAGGCATGTTAAATGGGTTAAGTCATTTGCTCGATAATCGTTACCCAATTACACCGTTTATCAATAAACTTAGGTGAAAGTTACAGTTAATAGCCTTTGAAATAAGACTTGTAATTTTAACTTATATTTATATATAACTTGAATTATATTACCACGCAAATTGTTGAGTATGATATGTCATTATTTCGATTCCACGATGAGTTGTTTTGTATAAATGAGTTAATAGTTAAATGGGTAAATTGGTAATTTTATTCTAACACATTTACTTAAATGGGTAAACATGTCAAAATAAGGTCAACCCATTTAAAATTTAAATGGTAGATGGTTTCAATTTTCAACTCATTTAATAAATGGGTTGGGTTCAGGTCGGAAGATATTAAACCCGTTTAAGTTTGACACGAACACGAACCCGACTCGACCTGACCTATTAGCCAGCTCTAGACAATACCCCCTCGCCTATGGAGTATTCCCTACAGAAGATGATGAAGAATGGTCATTCTTTGTTAATGGACTGGCTGTTGCATTAGAGTCACACCAAGAAACACACAACTACACATTCATGGCAGACAAACACCAGGTTCTTATTCTCAAACATTGTTCACTTCACTTATTGATCCATGTTTGTTTGTTTACACTTATGTTGTCACATGTTTGTTTATTTATTACAATTTTTTTCCTCAGTCAATCAAGAATGCTTTAGCCAAGTTCTTTCCTCGGCCAAGAAGACGGGTTTGTGTCCTACACTTATACAAAAACTTTGCAACCAAATTTCCAGGTAAAAAATTTGCATATTACTTGTGTTTAATCAGTTCAATTGTATAGACTAAGTGAACTAATTATGCTTGCTCAGGTGCTTGGTTCCACTTCTACTTCTACATAGCTGCAAATGCATACTCAGAGCATGTTTTCAAGACAACAATGGAGAAGATTAAGGAGAAAAGTGCAGCTGCGTACAATTGGCTTAGGGATGTAGAGTCTGTTGAGAATTGGGCCAGATTTAAATATGACCCCAACCTCAAGAGTGATCACAACACCAACAATTTCATGGAGTCATTCAATCATGCCATCATCAAACATAGATGATAGAGGTCCTCCATCTGAAGATCAGAGTCCAGAACCAGCAACAACAACGACCTCACCAACACCAACTCCCAGGCCATCATCAACATCATTAAACACTGACATCCAAGAGTATTTCATGATGGTCCAGCAGGTCATGAGGTCATCCAGCAGCAACAACATCAACACCAATAACAACAGCCAGCCAGTGAGGTTATTTCTCAATTCCATATCTTTGGATTGAGGTCCTCACCCATGTTTGAAGACTTCACTTTAGAGCTATTGAGGACATTCCAGCTCAGTGGAGATATCTGCCAGTTTTGAGGTCCTCTTTGAAGACATCACTTCTGGACTGTTGAGGATATTCCAATTCTATGCGGTGATCCTGCATTGAGGTCTCCATGAAGACTCACTTCCGAGCTGTTGAGGCCATTTCCAGCTTGTGAGGTGATGTAACCGTTTGTAATAAAGAAAACGCGTTTGTTAGAGTTTATTTCATTTTATTTTGATATTATCTAGTTTGTAATGAGCCTTAATTAGCTTACTAAGTTAGTTAAGTAGCTTAATGCCGGATTAGGAAAGTTTCTTGAGCAAGGGGAAACCCTTAATCATCTAGCTCAACCCTAGCTTTATATACTTTGTAATCGGCAGCTTGTGAGGATCATCTATCAGTGAATTTAATAGCATTTTGAGTGCCTTGATTGAGCCTCTTGTTTGTGAGTGACGTTAAACTCTCATTTTGGTTAATTCTACTACAGTAGCAAGGATTTGGCAATCCTTGTGGTGGGTGTAGAGCTTGATAATCTCGATGGTGGTGTGCTTGTATCCATTGAGGCCATCCAGTCCATTGCCCTTGAAGTTCTAGCTGTGGTGGGCCTGTATCAGCTCGAGCCTCAAGACTATCTTCGGTTACTGTTTGATTGTAAGTTTGTTCATCCGATCATCATTTCATCATCATCCATTTCATCCATTTGTTCATTGGTGTTTGTGCTCTGTTTTGAGGAGGTTGTAGTTGATTTTCTGTGTGAGGTCTGTTTTGGGTGTGATTGTGCTTGATTCTCTGTTTTGAGGCCAGAATCTGTGTGTTGTGTGTTAATGTGGTGTACTGTGAGGTCAATACTCTGATCATCGTGACCTTGCATACATTATAATTGGTATTAGAGCTGAGTTTCATCTTGGAGGAAGATCTGTTTATGTTATTTGTGTTGTTGATAATGTCAGGCTGTAGTAAAACACCTCAGGAAGTAGCAGAACAAGCCTTGAGGGAGAAGGAGGAAATGGAAGGGAGAATGAAAATTATGAGTGAACAGTTGCAATATTACATGAGGTTGCACAGGAGAGAGATGAATAGAGAATCTGATGTGGAATTTGAAGAAGAAGAAGAAGAAGAAGAAGAAGAAGAAGAAGAAGAAGAAGAAGAAGAAGAAGAAGAAGAAGAAGAAGAAGAAGAAGAAGAAGAAGAAGAGGAGGAGAACCCTTTTAGTGAAACTGGGAGAGGAGACAGAGGACCTAGGTATCACAAAAGAAGGAGGTATGTAAGAAGGTCACCTAGGAGTAGTGGAGGAGAATCTGGGAGTAGGAGTACAAGAGAAGAAAGGAGAGAAAATAGAAGAGCTGAAAAGTTGGATTTCAAAATAGATATTCCTGAGTTTGGAGGGGAGTTAGATTCTGATGTGTTCTTGGATTGGTTGCAAACAGTGGAGAGGGTGTTTGATTTGAGGGAGTTGTCTGATGAGAACAAGGTGAAGTTGGTTGCATTGAAGCTGAAGAAATAAGCATCTACATGGTGGAATAACTTGCAAAGGAGGAGAGAGGAGATAGATGAGTCTAAGGTCAGTACATGGGTCGAAATGAGGCAGAAGCTCAAGGAGAAGTTCTTACCTGAAAGTTACATGAAGGACAATTATTTCAAACTTCAACACTTAGTCCAGGGTAGCAAATCTGTTGAGGAGTATACCAAGGAGTTTGAACATCTGCTGTGGAAGTGTAACATGAAGGAGAATGAAGTTCAGACCTATGTGAGGTATCTTGCAGGATTGAATGAAAACATCAAGAATGTTGTTGAGCTACAAGTGTATCATTCACTTGATGAGTTGAGTTCTTTGGCTCATAAGGTGGAACAACAGAAGAAAGCCTAAAGGAAGGAGTATGGAAGCAAGTATCCAGCCAAATCCTATCCTCAAACCAAATCAGACCATTACCACAAATCCTATAACCCACCTCAAAGAACCTATCCATCCCCACAACCACAAACCAAATATCCAGCCCCTAAACCACCCCAAACACAATCCCAAAATACCCCACAAAGAACCCCAGTCCCTACCAATCGACCATTCCCTGAGAGAAGATGTTTTAGATGTCAAGGACTTGGACATCTAGCATCAGAATGTCCAAACAGAAGAGCAGTGACCTTAGCAGAATATCAAGCAGCACTATTTGTTGAACCTGAGTCAGTTGTTGAGGAGGAACAATTTGATGAACCTGAAGGAGATCCTGTGTATGATGAAAAGGAAGTTGAGGCCAGACCTGATGAGGGTGAAATGTTGGTGATCAGGAGGGTCCTTAGCAGTACAACAATTGATGAAGAAGTTGAGCAGAGGGAGAATATTTTTCACACTTGATGCACTGTTCATGAGAAGATATGTTCCTTGATTATTGATGGAGGCAGTTGTACCAATGCAGCCTCACAAACTATGGTGCAAAAGCTGAATTTGCAAACCTGTCCTCATCCAGCACCTTACACCATCCAGTGGTTGAGTCAAAGCAAAGGTATCAAAATCTCATCCAGATGCATTGTGAATTTTTCAATTGGTTCTGTTTACAAAGATGAAGTGTGGTGTGATGTTATACCTATGGATGCATGTCATTTATTGTTGGGAAGACCTTGGTTGTTTGATAGATCTGTTAACCATGATGGAAGAGCCAACAATATTCCCTTAACCTAAACCACAAGAAAATTGTCCTTACCCCACTTAAACCATCCCAGCTCACAAAAAGAACCAAGAACCTGATTGTTGAACCATCCCTTCATGTGATCTTACCAACTGAATATCATGAGTTCTGCGAACAGAAGGAGTTACTTTTGCTTGATCTTGATGAAGAACCAGCCCCACAAAATAGTCATCCTTTATTCCAACCCATCCTAAACCAGTACCTACATGTTTTTCCAGAAGAAATGCCACTAGGTTTACCCCCTAAAAGAGACATCCAGCATAAAATTGACCTCATCCCAGGATCTGTCTTACCAAACAAACCAGCCTATAGAATGACCCCAGCTGAAACCAATGAGATCCAGAGGCAAGTTGATGAGCTGTTGGAAAAAGGAATGATCAGAGAGAGTTTGAGCCCTTGTGCAGTACCAGCTTTATTGGTCCCAAAGAAAGATGGAAGTCAAAGGATGTGTATTGATTGTAGAGCCATCAACAAAATTACTATCAAGTATAGATATCCTATTCCAAGACTTGAGGATATGCTTGATGAGCTCCATGGCTAAACTGTGTTTTCAAAGATTGATTTGAGGAGTGGATATTACCAGATCAGAATTTATGAGGGAGATGAGTGGAAGACAACCTTTAAGACTAAGGGAGGTCTGTATGAGTGGTTAGTCATGCCTTTTGGTTTGACAAATGCACCTTCAACATTTATTAGGCTTATGAACCAAGTTCTGAAACCTTTGATTGGGAAGTGTGTTGTTGTTTATTTTGATGACATACTCATTTATAGCAAGTCTGAAGTGGATCATGTGAAACATTTGAGGAGTGTTATGGAGATCTTGAGTAGAGAGCAGTTGTATGGGAACCTCAAGAAGTGTCAATTCTTCACCAGCCATGTTATATTCCTTGGTTATATTGTGACATCAGAGGGTATTCAAGTAGATGAAGAGAAGGTTAAAGCAATCAGAGAGTGGCCAGTTCCAACATCAATCCAGCAAATCAGAAGTTTTCATGGTTTAGCATCTTTTTACAGGAGGTTTGTGAGGAACTTCAGCACTATTTTAGCTCCTATGACTGAGTTAGTGAAGGGGAAGAGCTTTACTTGGACACCAGCTGCACAGAAAGTTTTTGAGGAAGTCAAGAGACAGTTAACCTTAGCACCAGTTTTGACATTACCCTGTTTTGCCAAAGTCTTTGAAGTGGAATGTGATGCCTCAGGCGTGGGCATTGGAGCAGTATTGACTCAAGAAGGCAAACCAGTGGCTTATTTCAGTGAGAAACTCAATGAGGCCAAGAGGAAGTACAGTACATATGATAAGGAGTTCTATGCCATCATTAGAGCTTTGCAACATTGGAGGCATTATCTTATTGGAGCTGAATTTATTCTGCACAGTGATCATGAGGCCCTCAAATTCATTTAGGGGCAGCATAAACTCAACACTAGGCATGCTACTTAGGTGGAGTTCATGCAACAATTTCATTTTGTGATCCATCATAAATCTGGGAAGCTTAACAAAGGAGCTGATGCTTTATCCAGGAGGTATTTGTTGTTGCAAGTTTTGGATGTAAGAGTGCTTGGTTTTGAACAGTTGAAAGCTTTGTATGAGAATGATGAAGATTTTGGAGAGTTGTACCAGAAATGTCAGGGACATCCTCAAAGTCTATACCATATAGACCAGGGATTTCTTTTCAAAGGAGCAAGGTTATGTGTTCCAAGGAGCAACTTTAGGGAGTTGTTGATTTCTGAAGTTCATGGAGGTTGCTTGGCAGGACATTTTGGCATTGAGAAGACCCTTCTTATGCTGAAGGAACATTACTGTTGGCCTAAAATGAGGAAGGATGTTGAGCACTGGGTCAGGAGGTGTGCTACATGTCAGATTGCAAAGAGTCATAGCTTACCTCAAGGGCTATACACACCATTGCCAGTACCAAACAGTCCTTGGGAGGACATCAGCCTAGACTTCATTGTTGGTCTACCAAGAACTCAAGGAGGAAAAGATTCAATCATGGTAGTTGTGGACAGATTCAGCAAAATGGCTCACTTCATTGCATGCCATACCACCTATGATGCTGTGAGGGTGACGGAATTGTATTTTCAGGAGGTAGTGAGGTTACATGGAGTTCCTAGGAGCATGGTTTCAGATAGGGATGTGAATTTCCTAAGTCATTTTTGGGTTACTCTTTGGAAGAAGTTGGGTACTCAATTGAAGTATAGCACAGCTTGTCACCCCCAAACTGATGGGCAAACAGATGTCACAAACAGGACACTCGGAACACTATTGAGGTCACTGATATCCACAAATAAAATAGGATGGGACACCCTCTTGTCTCATGCTGAATTTGATTTCAATAGAGCACCATCAAAGGCAACTGACCTTTCCCCATTCCAGATTGTCTATGGTAGAAATCCTATAACTCCATTGGATTTATCACCACTAACAAATTCTGTGAGGTTTAGTTATGAAGCAGGTAAACATGCAGAGGACATCAAGAAGCTTCATCAGCAAGTCAGGGAGAAGATCATCAAGTATTCTGAGCAAGTTTCTACATCAGCAAACAAGCATAGGAGGAAGATGATTTTCAAACCAGGAGATTTAGTGCGGATTCATCTAAGGAAGGATAGATTTCCAAGCAAGAGGAAGGGAAAGTTGACACCAAGAGCAGATGGACCTTTTGAAGTGCTAGAGAGGATTGGAGACAATGCTTACAAGTTAGACCTTTCTGAAGATATGGAGGCAGTGCTACATTCAACGTTGCAGATTTGAGGCCTTACTTTCCAGAACAAGAAGACCTTCCAAGTTTGAGGACAAACTTTCCTCAACCTGGGGAGGATGATGGAGGTCCTCCATCTGAAGATCAGAGTCTAGAACCAGCAGCAACAACGACCTCACCAACACCAACTCCCAGGCCATCATCAACAACATCAAACACTGACATCCAAGAGTGTTTCATGATGGTCCAGCAGGTCATGAGGTCATCCAGCAGCAACAACAGCCAGCCAATGAGGTTATTTCTCAATTTCATATCTTTGGATTGAGGTCCTCACCCATGTTTGAAGACTTCACTTTAGAGCTGTTGAGGACATTCCAGCTCAGTGGAGATATATGCCAGTTTTGAGGTCCTCTTTGAAGACATCACTTCTGGACTGTTGAGGATATTCTAGTTCTATGCGGTGATCCTGTATTGAGGTCTCCATGAAGACTCACTTCCGAGCTGTTGAGGCCATTTCCAGCTTGTGAGGTGATATAACCGTTTGTAATAAAGAAAACGCGTTTGTTAGAGTTTATTTCATTTTATTTTGATATTATCCAGTTTGTAATGAGCCTTAATTAGCTTACTAAGTTAGTTAAGTAGCTTAATGCCGGATTAGGAAAGTTTCTTGAGCAAGGGGAAACCCTTAATCATCTAGCTCAACCCTAGCTTTATATACTTTGTAATCGGCAGCTTGTGAGGATCATCTATCAGTGAATTTAATAGCATTTTGAGTGCCTTGATTGAGCCTCTTGTTTGTGAGTGACGTTAAACTCTCATTTTGGTTAATTCTACTACAGTAGCAAGGAATTGGCAATCCTTGTGGTGGGTGTAGAGCTTGATAATCTCGATGGTGGTGTGCCTGTATCCATTGAGGTCATCCAGTCCATTGCCCTTGAAGTTCTAGCTGCGGTGGGCCTGTATCAGCTCGAGCCTCAAGATTATCTTCGGTTACTGTTTGATTGTAAGTTTGTTCATCCGATCATCATTTCATCATCATCCATTTCATCCATTTGCTCATTGGTGTTTGTGCTCTGTTTTGAGGAGGTTGTAGTTGATTTTCTGTGTGAGGTCTGTTTTGGGTGTGATTGTGCTTGATTCTCTGTTTTGAGGCCAGAATCTGTGTTGTGTGTTAATGTGGTGTACTGTGAGGTCAATACTCTGATCATCGTGACCTTGCATACATCAATAGAGGTAGGCCATTACTGACTATGTTGGAAGAAATTAGGAAAGTAATTAGCCATCGTTTTGATAAGAGATACAATGTACTTGGGAAAGTAGGATAACACCATTTGTGGACAAGAAGGTTAGGAAGACCATTGTTGACTCAAGGGGTTGTGGTGTAGTCACCAGTGCTGGGAGGGGTTTGTTTGACATAAGGGAGGGGTGTGAACCACAATGTTGACCTCAACGAGCACACTTGCACCTGTTGTAAATGGCAGATAACTGGCGTTCCATGTAAGCATGCAACAAGGTGTATACATTATGACAACTTAAATGTTTAGGACTTTATTGCACCTTGGTTCGTGGTCGACAAATAGAAGAAGTTGTATGACACATTCATCTGCACACCTAACCACTCCATGTGGCCTGAGGCTGAACATAAGCTCCTTGATCCACCATTTGAGTTGAAGAAGAAAGGCAGGCCATAAAAGCACAAAAGAAGAGAGTCCACAGATGTTTTTGAACTTGCTAAAGACAATGGGAAGAAGCATGGTACCAAGAGATGCTCCACGTGTGATGGGATAGGAAACAACTACAAAACATGTGGCCATCCTAGGGATGAGAATGGGAGGCTAATACCAACTGTCAAGGAGAAGGTAGCAGCATGGGCCAAGAGAAGTAGGGGAGCCAATGCTAATCAAGGTAACAGTCAAAGAAAGACTAGAAGGGTGACAAATGCAACTGATTGGGGAGGAAAGAAGGCTCCAAGTGAAGCTAGCGAAGGCAACAAGAACAAGGGAATATTTGGGAAGAAGACAAGACCCACAAAGGGTCCATCAACCTGATATGGCTATATGTCAGGGTTTAGGTTTTAGTTTCAATTAAGTATTTTGGTATTTTGTTTCTATTTTGGTGTATGTCAGATATCTTGTCAGTGTTCAGGGTTTGACATTAGTGGATTTTTATCCTTTTTGTATTTTGGTTTCAATTATGTATGGCTAAATAGATGCTGTTCAGACATATTTATGGCTATATGGATGTTGTTCAATTATATATGGCTATATTGATGTTATTCAGGGTTTGAATTTGATGTTTTGCAATTTGATGTATGGCTATATGGATGTTTTGCAATTGGCTGTTCAGACATATGTATGCTACTGATTTGCAATTTGCTACTGTTCAGACATTAGTGGATGTTTCAGACATTTGCAATTTAGTTTATGCATTTGAAATTTGATGTCACCTAGCCTATTGAAGTATTCTTTGTCAATAGACTCGCCAATACGCGCGCGGGCGGTTACGCCTGGTCGTATATCGAGTTCGTAAATACGGTCGGTGTATTTTGGGTTCGTAAATACGGTCGGTGTATTCCGGTTCGCGTTTGGGTCAGTTTATGTGTCATGACCGCCCTTTTTCTCAGTCACTTACAACTAATAAAATTGATTATAATTGGTCAAAGACACCTGTGTAATGTACCATTCCATTCTAAGTTCGACCACTACGATATGTCATAGTTGTATAGACATATTACTATACACCCATGGGACAAAATTTGGCAATCTTCAAGTCTACAAGTATTATGCGGTTTACGTCAACAATCCACGAATAACAGTACTTATGAAATATATAGGGTTTTGGGATGCTAATATATTGAACTTTTAGGGTATTGGACAATTATGCACTGAACTTTGACCTTTGACAATAATACACTATTTTTACTGAAAGAGAGGAGAGCGGCAGGACTGCAGGAGTTAGAGGATTCACTGCAAGAGTGAGTGAGTGACAGTGTTAGGGTTTTGTTTTGGTCATTTGTTATTTGATTATTTCATTTGTATGTCTCTCTTTATGCATAACTTTCCAAAGTCACCCAATATTTTACTTTTGGGCCTTAATTTTCATGAAATGGGCCCATTTTTTTGCACAAGGCCAAAGTAGACAAAACACTTAAAATTAAAGTGTCTGACCCAAACTCGATCTGACCGACCCGCTTTTACCGGGTTCTTTGGGTTGGGTCATTTTCGGGTCCCGGGGCGGAATTTCATGTTCAAAACCCATTTTTTGTGGGTCGGTTTGGGTCGGGTTTCCGGGTCGGGTCGAGAATTGCCAGGTCTAGCTGTCAAACATATCAAAATCAAACAGCTGCATATGGAAGTTTTACAAACATTTCCTTTCACAATTTCAATTTGTTGTCAAACATATTCAATGAAGCCAAGCTCTATGTGCAAACTTTTGATTTGTTTCAATTGCTGTCATCATTTGGTTGGCAATTTGCTGTCAATGAGGCATATATATTTATATCAAACCAAACCCAATCAAACCTTTGTCATTCAATCAATATACATATAATGGACAAATTTTCAGAGGGAAACAACCATTTCATTTCATTCATTCATTTCTTTTCTTCCAAAATATAAGGCAGCTGTGTACAATTGTTCATTGACAACCATGGTAGAGGTATAAAAAGTTTCTTCCTCCTTCTACCATTTGCTACCTTCAACCAAAATATATAAAAACACTAGAGTACATCATCCATCCATCCATCCATCCATCCATCCATCTACTAAACCCTAAACACTAAAAGAAAGCAAGCAAAGTACACCAAACCATCACTTGAACACAGAGATTATGATCACAACCAAGAACATTACAATAACAACCAATGTCCCAATTCCCATCCCACACATCATCATTGTCTAAAGCACCTTGTCCCAAACCTCCTTCAATTCAGTAGCCTTCTCCACCAGCACATACATCTTCTCCATCAGCTCACCAAATCCTTCCTCGTCTCCTCTGTCTCAATCACTAAGGCAACTACCTGCATCCTCAATGTTGCTAGCTCTTCAGTTGCATTGTTGTTGCACATAGTCAACTCCCCTACATCTTTCTTGCACATGTACACAAGCATCATTGCCTCAGACACCTTGCCCTTCAACTCAAGCAACTCAGCACTATCATCTCCAACTATTGTAGGTTGCATACTAGGCCCAGACTTCATGCCCTTGTCCTTCACACTTTGAGAATCCTCACACTCATCGAGCTACCCCAGAAATTTTCCACAACACAAGCTGAGGCATTTTCCATAGACACGACCAGGGTTCTCATCACTCCTTGACACCTTCAGCACACCACAATTCCTGCAAACGAACTTGCCATTCACGCAATTGTTCCTTTTGTTGAATCACTCCATTTCCCTTGTGTCCTCTACAAACAAACCATGCACGAAAATCAAGCCCCAATTTTGGTTATATAACATAAAAATTAAGTTAATTTCCAGCAACCAAAACCCTAATTAGCCAGTGAACAGGACAATTTTTCAAAAAACCAAACTTTTCAACACTAAACTGTACACTTTTCTCAAATCCGATAACCCTAAACAACAAAGAATGCAATTTTGTGTAAACAAAACCTTAATCATCCAGAATCCACACCCAAACGTATCAAATCGTGAACCCCATTCACAAATTCAACGACTCAACAAACAGCAAAGATTAAGGAGGAAGAATAAGGAAGAACGAAGATGAAGGAGTTTACCTATGACTCTCCTCGCCATTGCAACTCAATTGCCTTCAAACTTCACACTGATGAATGAACGACAGAAGAAGAAGACAGACGAAGAAGACAGAAGAAGAAGACAAAAGAAGAAGATGGAAGAAGGCTCCAGTTCGTTGAGAGGGAGAAGGTTGCTTCAGTTAAATAAGAAAGGATTTAGAGGCAATGGAGGGCAGTCTTGGCATTCAACTTATCCAATTCAAAAAGATTCTGACTTTACTCAACTATCACCCAATTCCGGCTAATAATGGCCGGAAAGTCACATGGGATCCAATTGTTTAACAACTTTGTCCCCCTTTGAGTGCATTAAAAAGATGTAGTCCGCCGATGGTCAGTTGTTAGAAATGTATGACATCTCTCAGCAAATTTTTGCAGGTCCGTCTAACAAAATTTTGTGAGACCTTAGTGTTCTACTCAAAAAAGATTTGGTATTATAAATTTCATTTTGACTAATTTGGTTGAATATTCGAACAAATTTTTTCTTTTTTCTCTATTTTTTGAATTGAATTTTGACTCGAATACATAAATTGAGGATACTATTTTCATTTTTGTTTTATGAAATTGTAAGGAAAAAAAATGAGGGATTAGGAAAGGAAAAAGGTGTAGCCCAACTTAAACTGACCCATATGCGAAATCAACCCATTCAATCAAATACAATGTACTAGATTCTCATAATTGTAGATTTATGATTAAAATGCAAAACTGTTAGAGCATAAGACTATCATTGGATCTTCAACTATTAACTTAAATTTTTGGTTGAGATGGTTTCATATGGTAATCATAGTAAGATTGAGTAAGTGGTTTCAAGGTAGAGGGGAGCCTTGCTGCTTCAAGCCTAATGCGCATTCGTTTGAAGGGGCGTGCTAGAGTATAAAATCATCATTGGACCTTCAACACTTCTGACATGAATACTACATAATAATGTTATTATTATTATTTATTTTTTGGAAGACACTTCTGAAATATTTATAAAGATATAGAGTAATGAAAAATGCATACATACATATACACGACGTCCTCAATGAATAGGTAGAAACATTACTTGTACAATGATATATGATGTGCTTCTTAAAATGAATGACAAATTTTCTTGATAATATACTACATAGTAAAAGTTGAATCAATGAATTTCCTATACTTAGACACATATACATATGCATACATAGATTCAAATAGTTTGATATGGAGAAATGGCTTTGATTTTGTTGTTGTGTTTGTGTTTAGGTTTAGGTTTAAGCATCAGAAGGTTGAATCCAATGTCTGCCATTGACAAAGCTCTTGGCAAGAAAGGGATGTGCAGTTTCATAGTCAAGCTCTCGTGCCCATGACACTCCTCTTACTGCTTGAGCTCCAGGTCCTGAACATTTGTACACGCCAAAGAACGCAGTCCTGCATGCAATCACCCTTACATGTTTAACACTGTTTTATTAGCCTTAGGGTTTAGGGTTGTAACATTGTAAGCTTGTAACATGTTCATTGAATCGACATCTCGATAGATCTAAAGTCGAATCCATTTAAAGTAGAGTTCTCTTAGTCATTTGTTCACGACAAAGTAGAAGACAAAACTATATTATATTTATACTTGGATATTGAATCGACAACTCAATCTGATTTAAAATTGGATTTTTCGTCATTTAGAATATACTATTGGTGGCAAACTTAAAATGCCAAGGCTTATATTAGACCATGTAAAATTGATTGGACCGAAATGATATGAGCGGAATAACCTAAAAACAAATAGCCCAAAAATGAATCTGAGAGGTTGAAACTAAGCCAGAACATTCCCCGTCGAAATAATTAGTTTTTCAAGATAAATCTATCGGACTAAAATAAAAAAAAAATATTAAGTGACTTGAAATAAACCTGAACCAAAAATGACCCAACTCAAACCAGTTAACCAACCCAATTCTTGTCTGCCCGCATCTAATTTGATCTAAATGACTTGAACCCAAACCAGACTGAATCATGTTTCCCTATATATGACCTGATTGGGATGACCTGTTTACCAAATCTCCTTAAAATAAGATCACATAATTTCAAGTTTCCTACCCTCTATTGATAATTAAAGTGGTACGATGCTTTGTACATCAGACTTGCATGCATATAATGGATTTGAACAACTCAAACCCAAACCAACCCGAATCACATTCCCTTATATATGACCTGATTGGAATGACTCATTTACCAAATCCCTTTAAAATAAGAACACATAATTCCAAGTTTCCCACCCTATCTTAGTTGATAATTAAAGTGTCATGACACTTTGTACATCAGACTTGACCGCATATGATGCGATTTGAATGATTAAGGCTCCGTTCTTTTATGTAGTAAGTTTGCGGTGCGATAAGTTTCAGTGCGGTAATTTGTGGTGAGTTGTGGTGGATTGCGGTAAGTTACGGTGAAAATAATAAATGACTCTTGAAATGGAAAAGTAATTATTTGAATTTATGGAATTTTATTTAAAAAGGCATATGAAAAGATGTAGTAGACTATGGTGGATTGTAATAAGTTATAGTAAGATGCAATGCGATAATTTGCGGTACCTCATAAAAGAACGGAGCCTAAACCCAAACCAAATCTCCTTGGAATATATCACATAATTCCAAGTTCTCCACCCTATGTCGATAATTAAAGTGGTACGACACCATGTACATCGAACTGCCCTTATCACGATTCACGAGAAAGAGATGGAGGGGGGTTAATTACTTACTTGTTTTTGCCACTAGTATGGTCCCAGTCGTCCCAGCCACCATGCGCAACAAGATCATCAAAGTAAGTGTATGCGTAGACAATTCTGGAGTACTGGCCCATGGCGCGGCCCACGTAGATAGGCCCAGACCCAGTAACCCGACAGTTGACGAAGGCAAACCCGGTCTTTTCATATGGGGACCTCCTGTCTTGGGCTGCTATTGACCCGAACCTCTTTGCTATTGAGTGTATCTTGCAGTCCTAATTCAGACATTAATTCATTTCATAATAATTAATATTACCCATCAATTCCTTTGTTATGTCAACTCAAACATAATATACCAAAACAACTTTATAACATTGTTTTTAAATAAAAGGTGAAACAATCTTTGGTGCACTAAAAAAGAAAAACGAACAAAGCTGATATAATCTACGCTAAAGTGTCTCAAAAAAAAAACAAATTTGATAAAAGAAAAGCGTTTTGACAATACATTTACATGCTTGTTACATATTTTTTCAATATGAATTTAGCCTTTTGCTACACACTTTTTTTTGGACTGTAGGAAGCTCAAAAGAACTAAAAAGTTCACAACAAAATCGTAAAAAACAACATAAAACAACAACTCGACCATACAACAACAAAAAAAAAAAAAAAGATCAAAAACCTCGAAAAACATGATACCTAAACAGGTTAATTTTGATCAGTATGTATTATAAAAAAAAAAAACAATAAATTAACGCATCTAGGGCTCCAGGTTCAAATAGTCAAATTAAATGTAGTGCTACAGTAGTTAACTACGTTAAGTAACAATTTTATGTGATATTTATCCTTTATTGGTCATGGGTAAATATAAATTACTACACAGAATTTACTACAAGCTGCTAGTATTGATTTTAGTAACAATATCCAACCCAATCAGTGTGTATAGTTTTATCTTTTGGGTAAGTGGGGAGCAAGAAAAGTTACACCGAGATCCCAACTTTACGCATGCAGATAATAGAGACACAAATGCATGTAGTAAAAGATTAAATAACAAATCAGATAAAATCAAATAATCAATGCTACAAACATTCCAGTCAGTTAGAGCTAACTACTTCCTTCTCAACTCCTTTGCAGTTTGAAAGAATATTTAACCTACCACAACTGACAAGTTTCCACCTAACTAAGGATACTATATTAGCAAAATCAATATGAAACAAATAATTCATAAATCAATTAGTTTATTGCAATAATTCATAAATCAATTAGTTAATAATTTCATTAAAGGAACACTTGACTTTGAAACTTTTTTGGAAAAATTAGTCAATTTTTTCATGTTTGATTGTCCTAAAAGATTTGAAAGATATTATTGTGGGGCTCACCAATTCATTCACAAAGTGAGTAAATAGTTTTCAACGGGGTAGATAAAGTTTTTTTCGGAAAGATCTTTTCTAATAAACTACTAAACGTACCACAAATAACTACTAGGGGGTGACGTGAACAACTGACCTTGTACATGGAACGTCCATTGCCAAAGATGAAGTCGATGGAGCCTTCAATGTAGCAGTTCTTGAAGTAATGACGTCCCGCATCGTCACATAAGGTGTCCTGGTGGCCATAAAATCCACACCCCGAGAAGAATGCCTTGTCCCCCGATATCCTGAACGCCGCTGCTTGCCATCCCTCCATCCCCGGCATCGGTGCCGGGGCGGTGTTCTACACCCCAACCATTTCAATATCATTAGTTATCAATAATAAACAAAATAATATAATCAGATTTTATCCCCATATATAATATAGTAAATTTAATTGGTAGAATTACACTATTATTCAGAATCATAATGTTTCAATTTTAAAAAAAGTAAAGTATGTCTAACAAATGAAGTTGATTTGATTTTAATACCTTAAAGCTGATGTTTCTAGCGGAGAAGTGATCAGCATAGACAGTAACAGAAGCGGTCCGGTAAGTACGAAGCTGTTGTCCGTCAGCGCCTGGATCGCAAGCCCTATCGTGCCACTCGATCACTGTCATGTCCTTGCCCGATCCTTGGAACGTTATGTATGGCTTTGTTGCTGGTACAACCACCTTTTCCCTGCCCCAACAATATATATATTCCCCCATTCAGAAATTACTATACACAATAATAATGCATGCACTCAATTTTAACATATATAACTCCACTTAGAATATCCAGATGACATGACAAATGGTTCATTCTGTTTAAATATACATCAAATTCATATAACAACACAAATGGTTTTCAATTGTCTTATTTACATTATGGCTAGCTACTTATCATGCATGCATGGCCTAGCTAAATTCCTAGTTTGGCCAACCCAACAGTGATTTCTTACTTAAATATTTCCTTACCTCAATGATAACTTTAATTCAAGTCAATTTTACCATGGCTAATCTTGTGGCAAAATTATTTCAACTACGTAACCACCAACTTAATAGTTACTACTTAGCAAATTACTTGGCAATAATGTCTAGTAAACTAGTAATTATCAAGAGCAAAGCAAGCAAACAAACAAACCAAAAAAAACTTACATATTCTAGCTGGGAAGGGGTAGTTTATACATGTTTACATAAGAGTTACGTTATTCATTCCATTCCATATTAATTGTCATTTTCGGAAATTGTGCCATTAAATTTCAAAATCTTTAAGTGTAAGTTTTTCGATATATACAATGACTTGTTATATAAAATTACTATTAATTGGATTCATAACGAAAATATTATCATAAAAGTATAATGCTACCTTTGTTAGTAAATATTATATAAGATATTATAAATCAAAGAATGATAATAAAATGATAATTAATATGAAACGATGGGAGTAATTAAGAGTGATTTATTTGCTTGTATTATCCATTTATCCTCAACTATAAATATTCCAAAAAATACGCATGGAAAAGAATTAGGGAGGAAATTTAATTAATTACATGTAGATCCCAGGGCGAATATGGATGATGACATTGACCATATTATTGTCGGGAATAGCATCCACCGCCGCCTGCACAGACACAAAGTCTCCAAGTCCGCCGATGTCCACCGTTATATGCCAGTATCTGCTCGGCCGCTCCCAGCTCTTGTGATGCCCTCTTCCCGCCGGAGCCACCGCCGTCGCCGCCCCTCCACGGCGGTGCTGGCGGTGGCTCATTGCTGCCTGTAAATCTGCATGGGAGAGTAACAGTAGTGAGTACAACGTGAAAATAAACAAGTACGTGGAAGAATAATTACGCGAAAATATAAAACCCATTTTCGATCAGTTTATGTATCTTAGAATTTGAGTTAGTAATCAAAGCTCATATAGAGAGAAGAGATAAAACTAGAGAGAGAGAGAGAGAGTTCTATCTCCTTCTTCAGTTAATTCTTCTTGTTCTTGGGATTTTAGAGAGAGAAAGGAGAGATGGGAGAAGAAGGGAAGATGGGGTAATTTATAGATAATTAAGGGCACTAATTTTTTTTCAACGGTCATATTTTTGTTGTTGAGATAAAATGTTGATGTATTTCCCTCCATAGTGCGAGACAAACTGGGTTGAAAGAGCTATGGAAGCTTTGGCAATTGTAGTGTACGATTTTTTGTCTTTTTTATTTTACTTTTGTTTAATTTCTCTGTCTAGGGAAATGTATAGGGGGAATCTATGTTCTTTTAAGCTAGAAAACATTGAAAAGGGAAAAAGAAAGGGAAATTGTGTATCTTTTCTTGGATTATAATGATAGGCTTTATCTGCTACTTTGGCAAAAGGAAAGAAAAAAAAGAAGTATATAATAGTTGTAATAATATAACACCTGTTGAAAACTTGAAAAATTGCATGCATGGTTTCAATTATAAAGACACAAAAAGAGGTGAATAATGGGTTGTGATCATTGCATTTGACTTTGAGCCCTGCAAGGAAATTTGTACTGTAGGTTAACTTATGCTCATACTCAACTGATGGAAATGTAAAAATAATTAGGAGCACCAACCTCTAGGATATTATTAATATAACTATATATTGTGCACATTTGATACACCACATGAAGTGACATATAATACTGACATATAGTGTAGTTGATAAGCCAGAAATTGAATATCAGACTGTTATATGATTGAAACCATGCATGCAATTTTTCAAGTTTCTACTGTTTATTTACTGTGTTATATAAGTAGATTAAAAAAAGGCCTAAAAAAATTGCTTACTCTTACAATCATTTGTGCTATATTTTTCTGCGGGTTTCACTTGACACTCAAGGATTTAACATATATAGCTTTGCCTATATATGGTTGATATATATTTGATAGGATTTGAATGTTCACTGCAATGATTCAAGCAAGTTAATCAAAATATAAAACACAATAAAAAAAAATGTTTGGGCAGCAAATTTAGAGTAGTTTAAGCAACAAAAAAATTATTATTGTATTAATTTAAAATAGGATAACCAAATAATTTTGTAGTTAAATATATTATATGTGACAACAAAGCTTCTTTTTGTTGCAATTGAGATAGATTGTGCAACAATTTGAAGGAAAATGGTTGCCAAAAGTTAATGAGACAACAAAAAAGTTTGGTTGCCCACCATAATCACCTTGTACTACCATTTTCACTAATTTATAGTCCGAACTTTGTGCTTTGATGATAAAACTATCAAATCGTGACAATTTATTTTTATAGTCTCATGTTAAAGGGCAATAAAAATTGGACTAGGGCAACAAATTTTTTTGCTCCCAAAATAATTTTTCTTGTGAAATCAAGACAAAATTATGTCAGCTAAGAGTAGTAAAAGTATATATAACGTTTATATATAAAAAACGTTTGATTCGAGTGCTAGATGGACTATTAGGTATTAGTGTACATAATCCTATTGAAATGGTACATACCAAGTAACTATTATAGGACATATAATTGATTGATCACTCGACTCAAAGAAACTCATTATAAAATATGTCGGCTAGTTAGTTATAATTTATAAGAAATACTAACATTATAAATTAAGTAACGTTGGCTATATTATGAAACTATATATTGTTAACATATTATAAAAGAAACCTCCATTAACTTATATGCTTATATAACAATTGTGTGACAATTAAATTACCCTAGATTCAAGCATATATATCACTAAATCACTACCTTCAATCAGAATGATCCACAGTGAATGGGTCCAAATCCTTGGAGGATTAGGTACATAACTCCTTTTTGTCTTAAGAATAATTCTTATAATTAATCTAATTATATCCCTAAAGTAATTAAACACTATAATCAATCCACCCGAACTGACAAATTGCAGTGCCTACTATGGTCCTTAGAAACTGCATGGCATGGCCAATGAACTATTATTTACTTAATTACACACCCTAAGCAATTAAGGTTAATCACTTTTCAAATTCATTATTATTTTTGCTTAATTACCTTTAAACCGGCCCATTTTTTATGGACCCATATTAAATGGGGGTCCACTGTCCACAACATTTGAAAAATCATATGAAATTTTTGAACGTTGGGACTGATGATCATGCATATTGATGGTGGGTTTCCACTTTGTTCATTGGTGAAAACAAAAGAAGACTACGATGAAGAAAAAAAACAGATCACAAAAGACAGAAAATTACAGCTTACATACTCACGAAATGGAAGTGCTCTGCACATTGTAATTTGTCTGAAAAATTTTGTTTGCTTTTTATAATCTTTTTGGTATGGAAATTTTGGATTTAAAGGAAGAAAGTTAGGGCTCCTTTTTAATGATTGACAATATTATTTGTTGAGGGTCCACTATATCACGAGCTTCCCAATTTCTCAATTCTGCTTCTTTTCCCCCCAACGTTTCCCTATGGACTATGGAGGGAATTCATTTCATTTAATTTTGTTTGCCTTTTGTGGAATTTAGATATGGTTATTTGATTTGATTATAGTCCTTATATTCTACTTCATTCGTTCCATATTAATTGTCATCTTTGAAAATTATATAGTTAAATTTTAAAAATTTTGACTATAAATTTCTCAATATATACAATGAGTTGTTATATAAAATTAACATTATTAGATTTATAATGAAAAATACTATCATAAAAATATGATTGCAATTGACAATAACATATTATGTAAGAAATTATTAATCAAAGAGTGACATTGGGACCTTGAAAGTCAAAATTATGATAATAAATATGTAAAGGAGGGGGTAGCTTATAAGGTATCCACAATGACATTTTTCACAATGAAGAACACCAAATACATAAGAAATTATCAATCAAAGAGTGACATTGGAGACCGTAAAAGAGCATGTGTAATGGTTGGAACTCATTCCAATGACTCCACCAACATTCCATTCCATTTCTTGGCAACAATAATTTTTGTAAGTTCCACAATTTTGGAACTCATTATGGAACTGTAAACCATTTCGGAATGAAATCCATATATTTCATCTTTCCTTACCTTTTGTTAGTGGAAAATTTATTTTTTCTTTTTTATTTTATTATTTCAAATATATATATTGTGTGTGGTAAATTAGGATAATGACAAATATTTATTTAAAGTTCCAAGTTGGCATTCTATCTATTGTAGGGAACAAAGAAATAAGTTTCGAAAATTTTAAAAATAAGATGGTGTGTTAGGATGAGCCCCACAGAAGATTCAAAACAATGGAATGTCATTGTATATGCTCTTGATTGTGGGTTGGATTATTTTTTGTTTAGATTGAATATAATTTCACCTATTTTTCATTAATTTTCTTGAATATATAATAAATTCAATTTATAATAAGACCCCGTTCTTTTATGCGGTAGGTTGTGGTGCGGTACCACACCGCACCGCATTCTTCAATTTCTACCACACTTCACCACACCATATCACAATCATTACCAAATATTAATATATCTCTTCATTTTTCTCTCTCATCAATTTTCTCCACTACTTTTCACATTCTCTCTCCTCACATACCCCATCTACCCTAACTCTCACCACACTTTTTCAAATTTCACTGCACCGCACCATTACCACACCGCACCAACCGTATAAAAGAACGAAGCCTAAATTAGGTAAAGGATTCATACTAATAATTACTCAAAAAATTAAGGAGTCAAGGGTAGAAACGGCGTGACTTTTCTCATCGAGGAGATGAACAACTTAGTTAAAAATTTTATTTCAGTGTCTTGGAATCATATTTGTAGAGGGGGATTACAGTCGCTTACTCCCTACCTTACCGACTCTCTAGTATGATGATATTCTTACCTTAGCCCAAGATGATATATATTTTTGTTTTAATCAAATGAAGCAGTTTAGCCCTTCTGTACTTGTCCCTAAGAAAGAGAAAATGATATATTGTACAATTCTGAATAAGCTAAAAAAAGTCGTTAATTGCTTTAAATTTGATATGAATATTATTTTTGAAAAATATTTCAATATGGCCGATTTAACTCGAATTAGATATATATTGATATGGAAGAAACTTTTTTTTAATACACTTAGACAAAACATTTAAATGAAATTAAAAACAAGTACACGACCATTAAGATTTAACACATGAATATATTAACCACTAAAAATAGATTAATACAAATGATTTCCAAATCCTAGATACAAGATTTGATGGACTAACATATTTTTGTCAATCAGGCCCAGAATTTGTGGCGATACATGTTGACCCAAAAATAATTAATGGACCCACGTCATATGTAAAGGTGTAATCACTTCAAAAGATTCCTAGGGCCATTCGCAGGACTTTTATTATTTTTCATTTATGTTTGTATTTATTTATTTATTTTATTTACATTGTTGTTGGGTGCTACTAGGGTTGTCCAAAAGCGGTTCTGCGTTGGCGATTCTGCGATTGCGGTTTATAGTTTTTACAACCTGGCCTGCAACTATTCTGATTGTCGCTTTTGAAAATCAGAAATCTAAACCAAACCTAAACCTGCGGTTAACCGGCTTGACAATGCGGTTAACCGTGGTTTGCTCCGGTTTCAGGTTTACAACCGGTTTAGGGTTAGGAGACGAGTAAAATTATAATTTTTTTAAAAAAATAAAAAAGTGGCGCTTTTTTTTTTTTTGCTTTTGAATTTCGCCAAATTTCGCCAAAATTCCCCAAACATGGATAGTCAGACAGTGAGACAGACAGTAGGTAAATTCAATTTTTTTTTAATTACATACCGAAACCTAAACCGCTAATACCGGCTTGGTTAACCGAAACCATAAAAATAAAAAACTTCTACCGGTTAACCGGTTTGACCGGTTTGTTTTGACCAGTTTTCGGTTTAGGTTTACAGTTTAGGTTAACCATGAACAGCCCTAGGTGCTACTGTCCTGTCCCAACATATTTTTTTATTTACTAAGTTTTAACCATTCATAAATTATAATGAGTTACAATATGACCATTATTAGAAAGATACCATACTAACAATTACGTACAATGATATTAATTTTATGTTATGACTCAATATAACTTATGAGTAATCAACATTCAAAATATTTAATCACATGAATAAATATTTTGGGACGGAGTCATTACTTTCTTTCACGTCAGTTGTTCATGTTCTCCTCTTAGAATTTCTCCACTTCTTGTCTCTCCTTTCAATTTTTTAAAGGTTCTCTATCTTCTACTAGGTCAGGCCCGATCCTGATATTTTTGGGGCCCTAGGCGACATAGTAGATCAATTTGTAGATCGGGGCCTTTTTAAAAATATGCGTCAATATTAGCACTAAAAAATGATACTAAGAATTTAATCAAAATGCTTAGCTGCGAAAGGCTAATTTTTTTACCCTTGAAATTGATACAAAATGGGGCTCTTCTATGGCCAACAATGCATCACTAGAGAAAAATTTGGCATTTGAGTCTTCATAAATGAAAATATAAGGGGTGTTTGGTGCAAAAAATTGTTGGGAGGTGCCACACATTTCTAACAACTGACTAGAAGGGGACCACATTTTTTTAATACACTCGAAGGAGACCACATCTTCAAAGAACTGGCTGCTGGGAGATTTTCCGACCATTTTGAGTGAATTCCGGCGATGTATATATGAAAAGACAGAAATACCACTATGTTTTATCAAACAATCGCTGAGAGGTGCTATACATTTCTAAAAACTAACTAGACGGTGACCACTTCTTCACACCTCTTCTCTGCACTCTCTCCTCCCCCAAATATCACTCAACCCATCAAAACCATAAACAAACCCATTTCTTCTCTATCTTCTTCATTCGTCCACCACCCGACAACCAGCACAGCCACCAGTCCAACCGCCAACAACACTCAATCCGGCATTCAGCCACCACCAAGAATCACCATGACTATGTTAAATCAAACCATAATCTATGTTTGACACAACCAAACACAAATCCCTCTCTTCATTCCATCAACATGCCAATTTCTCAATCAGTTTTTTTATTTTTGGATCTTAACTCAACCCATCAAGACCTAATATCAAGCAAGCAAGGAGAGATAAGGAGGAAGGGCATCAGGTGCGACATTTGGTTGTCGTGGGTTTGGGCGTCGGGCAACATAGGTCGCTAGCAGCGGCCTTAGCGGCAGTTGCGGGTTTGATCGCGCGAAATAGAGGAGAAACAGAGATGGTTCCCTACTAGTGATCGTGTTGTTGTTGTTGTTGGCGGTTGGACTGGTGGCTGTGCTGGTGGTTGAGTGGTGGACGAGTGAAGAAGAAGGAGAAGAAATGGGTTTGTTTATGGTTTTGATGGGTTGAGTGATATTTAGGGGAGGAGATAGTGCAAAGAAGAGGCGTGAAAAAGTTGTTCCCATCCAGTCAGTTTTTAAAAATGTATGGCACCTCCCAGCAATTGTTTGATAAAACATAGGGGTATTTCTATCTTTTCATATATACATCGCCGGAATTCAGTAAAAATGGTCGGAAAATCACCCAGCAGCCAGTTCTTTGAAGATGTGGTCCCCTTCGAGTGCATTAAAAAATGTTGTCTCCTTCCAGTCAGTTGTTAGAAATGTGTGGCATTTCCCAACAATTTTTTGTTATTTGGTGTCTAGCTTTTTGAATGACTTTTTGGAGAAAATGGCCTTTTAGGGGGCATTTAACTATTTGACCATTCTAAAAGTTAATTTTGAGTGTTTGGTGGGTTGGCGGATTGAAACGGCTTTTTACCCCAAAAAAGTCATTTGCCAATTTTGTAAAAAGCTACAAAGAATAACTTTTTGTAAATGGCTTTTGGCTTTTTGGGATATAAATTACCATATTGACCACACACATTTCATAAAAATTACAAAAATTTTCATCCAAATTATTTAAGGTTATTTCTTTTAATTTTTCTTCAATCTTCCACCGAAACTACCATCCAAATTATTTTGTTTATTTATAATGTAGATTACCATATTGGTATCTAAGATGTACAAATAAAAATATCTTTGCAATTAATAAAAATCTTAAAAGTAAATCTTGGATAAAAATTTATAAAATATCAACCTTAATTGTAAAAGTAAATTAGGATAAAAATTTTAGTCTTACTCTAGAAAATTTGGCAATCAATGAATAATTTAGTTATTTGCCTAATAACACAAATTCCAATTTTTAGTGATTATTTGTTGAACACACAAATTCCACCGAAAAAAGACTATCAATAAAAAAATACTAGAAATATGGAGGAAAAGCCTAAAAATGAATTAAAAAAAATCATAATGTTAAAAAAATACTGAAGATAAAGCTAAGGATATAATTGGAAATCAAACAAAAAAAAGTCATACTACAAACAACTAACTCTATCAAACACTTTTTTACACAAACAACTAACACAAATAGCCAACAAAACAACCAAAAGTCAAACAACTAATAAAACATCCGACAACCAAATAAAGCCAACAACCTACAGCTGGTTGACAAACACCCCCATAGTCATAGTTCTATCTGAAAAATATTTTTGAACATTTACATGACATTTATTAAATCAAAAGAAATAAGCAATTATTCACAACTACGACGATACTAAAAAAAAAATCATTTTTCATTATGATAAATAGAGATATATCATGAAAGCATTCACACTTAGAATAAGTATGAATTACAATAATCTATCATCAATTTAAAAATATTGAATTACTCACTCGGTTCTGTATTAATTGTCCATTGACATCATTAATTCTTCAACATATACAAGTTTCCAGTATATAAAAGTACTATTATTAAATTAGTAATGAAAAATACTATTATGAGAATATAATTTTGTAATTTTTTGATAAAATATTCTATAAAAATTATTGGTTGAAAAGGACATTTAGGATAATTAATATGAAATAGAGGGAGTAATTAATTAGTACAAAATTAAACTCAAATAATTAAGAGTGGACCAACAAAATATAGCAGTACTCCAACAGGAAATCCTAGTCGCACGTTGTCGGCGAACTAGGGCGCCATTGTGAGGGTTTGGCAGACTCCCGGCTTACCGGTGAAGCAGGTGTAGAAGTGCCATGCAGTAAGGCGATCTCGGGTCCTCTTTTTGACCATTGAAGGAAGGAGAAGGGTTTCGCTACGAGGTTTACGTAAAGAAGAAACTTTTATACGTCATTGAGTATGACAGATGAGATGGAGTTAGCACGGAACAAAGTAAAACTTACTGAAGCAGAAGAAGAAGTGGTCATTGTTGATGATGAAATACCAAGAGACAAGAAAGAGGAAATATAACTGAGCCTACTAGGGCATCTACTGATGAAAACCAGTTTCAATCTGAGAGTGATGCATACTGTGCTCAAGAACATACGGAAGCCTTCGAAAGGAGTGGTCATACGTGAACTGGACAAGAATCTCTTCCCGTTCCAGTTCTTTTCGACTGAAGATAAGGAATTTGTCCTCAATGAAGGGCCATGGTCCTTTGATGGTAAATTATTGCTACTGAAGGAATGGGAGAGGACGGAGCAATTTGTAGAGATTAAATTCAGGACGACAAGATTCTGGGTGAAGGCGTATAAAGTATCGGCTGTAAGGCAAACTACAAGTTTTGCGAGAATCCTGAGAGACAAAGTCGGAACCTTTGTGGGATGCGAGGAGAACTCAATGTATGGGGAAGACAAATCTCTCTGCTTTAGAGCCAATGTGGACGTGTCACAACCATTTAGATGAGGATCGATGGTTAAAGTGAAAGACAAATCCATATAGATCAAATTCAATTACATAAAACTCCCGGAATTCTGCTATGGCTGTGGCAAACTTGGCCATACACTCCAAGAGTGTGACACAGTAGATCCAAATACCCCTATTGAAGAGCTGCAATATGGTAGTTGGCTTAAAGCATCGTCGATGAAAACTCGTCGAAGGAGCGGAAAGACGGAACTGCAAAAAGAAAGGAGGTTGTACATGTCTCTTAAAGGGCACAAAATACAGCCGAGAGCGAGACCAAGACTGGCATTCACAGGATAAAAAAACAGGAGCAACATCTGCAGCAGGAGGCACTAAGTACAAAAAAGGAGAAGGAGAGAATATTGCGGTTGATGATCGGGAAGTTATAGTAGGAAACAAGTCTTCAAACACAAGTTGTTCACAATGCAGCAAGGTGATAACGGAAGGTTGAAGGCAACGGTGGAAGATGATGGGGTTACTAACCGAATCATTTCAGAGGTGGAGGCTGCTAGGAAGCCCCACCTAGGACAATGAGTCTCATGTGTATTAACTGTTGAGGGCTTGGCAACCCTCGGGCAGTTAAGGACCTCCGTCGAATAGTGGAGGTTCAAAAGCCTAGTGTGGTCTTCCTATCGGAAACCAAACTCTTGGGAAATGAATTTAGCAAGCTTATGAAGAAATTGGAGGGTTTTGACTTCTACACAGTGGATTGTGTTGGACGAGCAGGAGGGCTTGGTATCATATGGAAACATGGACTGGACATTCAAATCATAAGTAGCTCCATACACCATATCGACACACAATAAGATGGACGAACGGAGAGGATCAATGGAGATTTACGGGTAGCTATGGATACCCGGAGATCACGGAGAAACGAAAGACTTGTGATCTAATCAATGACCTAATGACCCATTCAGATTTTCCGTGGCTAGTAGGGGGATCTAAATGAGATCTTCTTTAATTTTGAGAAGAAAGGGGTCCCATGAAATTGGAAGCAACGCTGGAAGCCTTTCAAGATATGTTGGAACAGTGTAACCTAGCTGACTTGGGATACGAAGGCAGAGAATTTACTTGGTGGAATGGGCGGCATGAAGAGGAGAGGCTTGATAGATATTTAGCAACGCTGGAGTGGAGAACTTTATTCCCGAACGCCAGAGTCCTCCATATTGACGAAGATATCAGTGATCACTTACCCATTATTGTCCACTGTTTCGAGCCTCATGCAGTTAGAAGAAGGAGGAGAAAGAGACGTTTTGAGATGATGTGGACGTTGGAGGAGGGCTGTAAGGAAGTTATTATGCTTGGGCAGAGATAGAGGGAGTCGACCCCACCGACAGTTGCATTCAAAAGCTCGACAGATGCATGGGGCAACTGGAAAAATGGAACAAAAAAACCTTTAGAAATATCCAACGAACCATATCCAAGTTGCAACATGAGTTGAAAGACGCCCAGGAAGCAACAAGGTGCCAGGAGCTGCTCACAAAAATAAGAGACATGAGGAAAAAAGAAGAAGTATTGTGTTGGCAAAGATCTAGAATAAACCTCCTGAAGTACGGGGATTCAAACTCGGCATGGTTCCACGAAAGAGCAAGTTCCCAAAAAAGAACAAATACCATCCAAGGTCTCAGGAGCAGTGTAGGAGAACTGGTGAGTGGTGACTGACGAGGAAGGTATGGTGGAAATTATCTGAAACTATTTTTCTCATTTATTCACCACGATCCCATATGACAATTTGGATGAAGTCTTGGGTTGTATCCCTCATAAGGTTACACCTAGCATAAACATTGAGTTAACAAAAGCCTATACAGAGGGTGAAGTTTGGGAGGCGCTAAAAAGCATGAGACCTAACAAAGCCCCGGATCCGGACAGGCTCAATCCTGTATTCTTCCAAAAATATTGGGACGTGGTGGGAGCAAACGTTTCAAAGGCGGTTCTTAACATTTTGAATGGGGGAGGAATCCTGGGGGAATTGAACCACACCCATATAGTATTAATCCCCAAGAAACACAGCCTGGAGAATGTTAGCGACTTTCGTCCAATAGGACTATGCAACGTACTCTATAAGCTAGCAACAAAGGTGGTGATGCAGAGACTTAAGAAGATTTTACCAAATATTATTTCTGAGAACCAAAGTGCGTTTACACCGTGGCTCCACATAACTGATAATATCTTTGTGGCCTTCGAGATTTTCCACTCCATGAACTCATCAAATAGGGTAAAAAATTCAATGGATGTGAAGCTTGACAAGTCGAAAGTATATGATAGAGTGGAGTGGCGGTTCTTGAGGAAGGTGATGCTGAAGATGGGTTTTGATCAAAATTGGGTCAATTTGGTAATGACCTTCGTTGGGACGACCTCCCTATCCTTTGTGGTGAATGGAGAACCGAAGGGTTTTATTAGACTGACGAGGGGGATTCGACAGGGAGACCCAATCTCCCCATATCCCTTCCTTTTCTGTGCAAATGGCCTCTCGTACTTACTGCATGACACCATGCAGCGGGAACGTATCCATAGTATTAAGTTGATCCGTACTGCTCCTAAAATTTCCAACCTTTTGTTTGCGGATGACTCGATTATTTTTTATGAAGCAATGGTGGATGAATCCCGGGCCATCAAAGAGCTGCTACACCGGTACGGGTTGGCGTCGGGCCAACAAATAAATTATGAGAAGACAAATGTTGTGTTCGGCTCTAAGGTACAACAACGACACAAGGATGATATCCTCAGAATCCTGGATGTGAGGGAAGTACTAGCACAAGATAAATATATTTATCTTGGGCTACCGATAAGAGTAGGAAAGACAACAACAAAGGTGTTCACTCCGATCAAGGACAAGGTGCTAAGTAGATTAAAAGGATGGATGGGTAAAACGCTCTCATGAGCAGGTAGGGAGGTGCTGGTGAAAGCAGTAGCTCAAGTGATCCCTACGTATGTGATGAATGTGTTTAAAATGCCATACAACTTTCTTGCAAGTCTACAGGCCCAAATAATAAACTACTGGTGGGGACACAGCTCAGATGGAAGGAAAATACACTGGATGGCGAAAAACAGATTATGCCGGGGCAAACTTCAAGGAGATCTCGGGTTCATAGAGCTCACGACATTCAATACGACACTTTTGGCCCGTCAAGTATGGAGGATCGTCAAAGCTGAAGATTCATTGGTGTTCAGGGTGCTCAAAGCGAAATACTTCCCTCATGGAGCGATGTTGGATGCCGAACTAGGGGCTAGACCCAGCTACACATGCCGAGGGCTAGTGGAAGCTATGAAGGTAATAAAATTGGGATTGAGGTGGCGGGTTAGAGATGAACGTAGCTTAAACATTTGGGAAGCCAAATGGCTCCCCAGACCCCATTCTTTTCGGGTTATCACTCCTGTGAAACCGGAACTCCGATGGTACAATGTGGGGGATTTGATTGATTACACAACAACAGAGTGGCGTTCAACCCTCATTGATGAGATATTTCTACCGGTGGATGCGGCAGTGATCAAAGACATCCCCCTATGTCCCTCGTGGCCGAAGGACCAGCTAGTATGGCACTTCTCTAAGGATGACGAGATGTCGATTCGGACAACCTACTATCTAGTCTTAGCTAATGAGAGGGAGGGACCCCCATAGGCAAGTACAGGTACGTACCAGAGCTTTTGGAGGAAACTGTGGAGTATTCAAGCCCCCCCGAGGGTGAAAATGATGTTATGGAGAGCGTGTGCAAACGCTCTCCCCACTAAGGAGGCAGTCTCAAGAAGAACGAAATAGGGGGATAATTTGTGCCCAATGTGCAAGGAGGAAGTGGAGACCACTGTGCATGCACTATGGGAGTGCAAATATGTAAAGGAGCTTTGGACCTTGGCGGGTAACCCAGGACCGACAGATCTCACAAGATTCATATGGGTTACAAACCTGATCGAGGAGACATGAATGCGCCACAATGCAGACATGGAGACAGTTGTTGTCATAATGTTGCCTAGCTGGAAGTATCGAAACGGGTGGGTACATAAAAACCCGAATCTGAGTGCAAGAATGGAAGTGAAAAACACCCTGAACCTGCTGAATGGTTTCCAGGATACTACGAGAACTCTAGATAATGAGAGACCGTCTCTCTCGGTGAGTTGGAAAGCACCTGTGTATGGTGTGGTTAAGATAAACTATGACAGAGCCGACTGCTGGATTATAGCCACGGATGGGGGTTCAGCTTTGGGGATCACCAGGGCAACCTACTTCTGGCCCTTACACAACAAGGTCGAGGATACAGGGGGCCTGAGTTGGAAGAGGCGAGAGCAGCATTGTTCGCACTATCACAAGCACAGAGAAGAGGCTTCAAGAGAATAGTATTGGAAGGGGGCTGCCTTTCCCTGGTATCCAAGCTGCAGAAGGAGTCACAACCCAACACTGATGTTGGAATGTTTATTTCTTGTTGCCCAAACATTGCTAGGACTTTTGATTACTGTATTTTATCTTTTGTGAAGAGATGCGAGAATAGGGTAGCTCATGCCCTCGCCCACATGCAACCTATTTCTCACACAACTAAAGAATGGTTGGATGCAGGGCCCCTGTGTATCCTCAAATTAGTTTTGGACGATGCTTGTAATATCGAGTTAACCATGGAACAAAATTACAAGTTTTCCTATCAAAAAAAAAATATAGCAACTAAACAAAGAAGAAATTAAGGTGGAAGAAGATTAGGCAAACGGTTAGGGAATATTTCTGAATTATTAATCTCCTCTAGAAGAAAAGAAAAAAGGAAAAGAAATGATGAATTACTTTTGGGCGCTCAAGTGAGGCCCCATTTTAGAAGTGAGTTTTGATGGTTGGCCTTGGGCCCATCTAATACTAACTTAGCTGCCAAACAATTCGGCCCCTTAGTACTAAGCAATGTTTTTAAAAAGGTTGTGGGCCTTGAGCGGTGGCCCCTCTTGCCTACCCCCAGGGCCGGGTTTGTATTAGGTATTTGAGTTTTGATATACTTAATGTTGGGTCAAGGTCCTTTACCTGAATAACTGCACGAAGGACCTTATACGAAGTTTTAATGAAAGACAAAACAAGCCGTCAAAAAGGGAAGTTATTTTGTTTAGCAAAATCAGTGGTAATTATCTTCAAATCTCTTTATAAATAAATTGATATCGTTGATATATCTTGCAGGATCAATATCTTTAATGGAAGGCAACTCCAAGGAAGGAAAAGATTGCAAGATCAAGAAAAGGGATATTTCCTTATATTATATATTCTAATTATCTATTCTGATAATGTGTATATAATATATATATATTCTGGTTGTATATTATATATGGGCATGATTCTTGTAGATACAAAAGGAAAGTAAGATTGCAAAAGATATCTCAGAAAATCTCAGAAGATGGAAAGCAAATCAGAAGGCAAAAGAAGGAAAGAAGAATCAAAGAAGAAAGGAAAGGAAGGCGTTCATCTCCAACGGTTCTACCAAGCTACCATTATAAATATGCAGTCACAAGATGAAGACAAATAGGCGATTCCACGGAAGTAATCACGTAGTAAGAAATCCGATGGGGATTTCTGAGTGTGTAGCCATTGGTTCGGTGGTGAAGGTAGCCAGTAAAGGACCTCTGGTGAAGGGATAGCCAAGGACCTTGGTGAGAATTCGTTATGTCCACATGTGGTGGTGAGATGATGTGTAACAGAGCCATGGAGGACTAAGGCTGTGTGAGTTTGTGCTTCAACGTAATCCATCATGTATCAAATTGCCGCTAGGGTTTTTCCTACGACGATCCTTATCTGTAGCTGTATCAAGGACCTTCGGCTTTGGTCAATGAATCTATCAGTAACTGCCTTCACGCTGTTACTTCTAGCTTTGTTTCGTAAGTGTAACTTGTTCTTTGATTGATATAAATATAATGAGGTATTTCAGTTACACTGTGTTTTGATCCTTGGTTTGAAACCAAGGAAGTTTGCTCTAACGTCCTTACCTAGTGTGTAGATTTTAATTGTGAAATTCACCCCCCTCAAGGGCCTCAACACTTAACATTGTCCATGCAACTATAAATTACTCTCTACGTTCCATATTAATTGTCCATTGACGTCATTGAGTTTTCAATATATACAATATTCTATATATGAAAATGCTATCATTTGATTTATAATGAAAAATATTATCATAAAAATATAATGTAGTATTTTTTTATAAAATATAATATGAAAAATTCTTGGCCAAAAATGACATTTTAAACAATTAATATGGAACGGAGAAAGTATATACATAAAGTCATGAAGAGTTCTATTATAGGAGTAACACACGTCATAGATTCATAAAGAAATCAAGCAATTAATCATGACAAATATAAGCCAAAACCAGTGTGATCGACCTCTTCACGTACACATTACCGATGTAACACTACTAATTAACATCCAAAAATTACCTCTTCACAAATTAACTATGACAAGAGCAATGATCATTAGAAACAACCTTATTTTGACCCCTCCTATTTGAGGCCTCCTCCAACTTCCTTGTCTTCATGTCGTTCAACACTCTACTTGCCCATTCTCTAAAATGAGTTTCATTGTGCCCAATTTGAGCACCCTTGAATATGGGCATACATCTAGGATCATCCACGGGGTACGGGCATTGAACATCTCCATTAAAGTCACGATAAGCACCTTCGTGTTTCATCCCGGACCAGCTAGCAATCCAATGGTAAACATACTGGCCAACGCCGGCGAGCTTTAGCCAGCCCTTGGGAAAAAACTCCATCACACTACTGTTTCTTTCCATCAAGAACATGTTGGTTAGCTGTGCACCATGAGGTGAAATCAATATGTCTGTTAAGCTCATAAGCTCTACCTGTAAAATGAGACACAATAGTTAATACTTAATATATATATATATATATATATGCAACCAAAGCTTTTTATAATTGATAATCAATATTTATTATTAAAAAAGGGAAATTCCATTTGGTAGGCTTCAACTTTTGCCTATTCCAAGTTGTCAATCACTTTTTAAACTATTCCAAGTGGTAGGCTTATTTTGAAAATTATTCTATCTCGTGAGCTTGTTCTTATACCTTTGTTAAAATATTGCTCGCAAAACTTTCCTCGTCTATGAGTTTCATTTAGGTCTCCCTATCAATCTCACACTGGACTCACTTGAAATAATTTATAAAGTGTTTGACAATTAAGAATGGTTTTTAAAGTGCTTGAAAACTTGGAATAATTTTTAAAGTTTTCAAAATAAGCCTACCAGTTGGAATAATTTTCAAAATACGCCTACCACTTGGAATAATTTCTAAAGTGGTTGATAATTTGGAGTAAGCAAAAGTTTAAACCTACCGAATTGAATTTCTCATAAAAAAATTAGCATAAAAACATAAGAAATACTAATTTAGCGATGTGTAGAGTAGAATACTTGAAAATTTTCTTAGGATAAGACACATATCATCACCCTTTATTTAATAGAAACTAACCTGTTGACAAAAAGTAAGATTGTTAGAATAAGCAACCAGCAAGCGGCAACCTTGAACCTTCTGACATTCAGACTTGAAGATATCAATGACAATTGAGTCGTTTTTGAAAGACCTAGCCCCAGTTCTCATGAATAGAGTCATTCCAATGGCAGAAGGCTCTTTACGAGTCGAGCTTACTTTGCAAAAGAGTCTAGCCTTACACCTCATTTCATCATACGTCTCCATCCTTCTTTGCCTCGACATGCCGCCTTCGTTGTGCCTCGTCACTACCGCCTCCTCAAAGCAAACTGGTTGATTGTCTTCAATCCCTTCAAATCTATTCCAAAATTATCGATTTAAGCAGCAGATATATGTTTGGCAATGAATACTAGCTTGTTTGGTTGTTGATAGTTATTCTAGTTTAGCTAGTAGCAGAAAGTTACATATATTTAGTTGAACAATCGATGAAAATATGTCAATTGAATCAGAATATGGTTAGAAAATATAGATAACAATATATTATTGTACGTACTGTGTTAGCTAAATGTTGATACAAATTGACGTAAAACAATATAAAATATTCTGAATATAATGTTGATAGGTAACTGTATAACAAAAACAAAGTTGCCTCGAAGGAAAAATCCTGCTATTTCTTTTAGTTTTCAACAATATATATACTACTTGAAATGTGAATCGCAATTCTAAGTTATCAAACAATGATCAGTTAAAATGCGAAATTACTTCAAATATTATCGTAAAACATGATCAGAATACACGATTAATGATCTACATATTGATAGATTACTAATAATGTAAGATAAGTACCTTTATTTTATTAACAAGAGATCAAATTACCCTTGTTAACTACTAGCCAGAGAATTCCTCAAAAAGAGTAAAGATATATAAATCAATCAAGATTCAAAGAAATTAAATGTGGACTTACTTTTCTATATTGACAGGTCCACTAAAGGTGGCATCCAATAGCAAGCTTAGCCAAAGACCCATTTGAGTCCTAAGCTCACCCCAATGGTACAACACCCACCTAGATGGCACCTTGCACTCATTCCTCAAGTGCCATCCCACAAGGGGCAAAACTGCTGACAAACCATGCCAAATGTTTTCATAATTGTAGTGATTGTAGGACACAAAGGTCAAGCCCTTCATTAGGGTTGCATTGTAGGGTAGAGCTTGTGGCCATGCTAGGGCATAGTAATTCCATGACCCATCATGTGTATCATGCCCTTTCACACATAAAACCCTACCCTTTGAACCCTTTGAAGGGAACTTTTGGTATTGAACCTCGCCTTCCTCATGAGTGTCATACATGGAGCTCATGAACCATGTGTGCCCTACGAGGGCCGCCTTCGTGTACCTTAAGTCCTTTAAGGGGAGGAATGTGACCCCGTCACGCAACTTTTCCACCATGGACTCATCATCTGATCGATCTGTAAAGTTGTACGTGAGAGATTGAAACTGGTTTTGAATCAAAGATTGGATCTCAATGAAAAGAAAAATAGACAAACAGATCAACAATACGAAAATTGCGCTGTGTTTCGAGTGGTGGGTGGACATGCTTTTTTTTTTTTATTTTTTTAGCTTGGTTTTGGAATTGTGAGAGTTTTGGATAGTAGTGGGACTTGCATATATGGGGCATTTTCCATGATACTCATACAATTAATACTATGGATATATTACTTGGGGATCGATGGGATAAATTGGATCTTAGCCTTGGATCTTGAACCTTTGGCTTGGTGTTAACGTGTGTATAAAGTGAGGGGTAAGCTAAAAGTCAATGTGACCATTTACATGCAATATCCTTGTGAACTAAGACACATGTATATATGACCCTCTCTTTCAAAGAATATGTTGATAATGTATGTGCAATGAATTTTTTAAATCTATGACTATTAATTATTTACATATTATGATTTATTCTATATAAAACCGTTATTATTAGAGTTGTAACAAAATATATTTTTTAAAAAATATAACTATATATGCATATATATTTTAGAAATGGATGATGAGTATGTGAAACAGTATTTACATGCAGTAAGATTTACGAATGCATTAATTTAGAGAGTGGGCAACACTTTTTTGCAAGTGGTAGACTGCCAACCTCCACTTGCTCAAATCTTAGCTGTATGTATTGCCATTTTGCCAATACATAGCTTTCAGCCAAATTTGGGGACATTTCACTTTGCTCATGTAAGTTTATACTCCTTCCCTTGCATATTAATTGCGGTCTTTTGGAAATCGTGCATCCAAAATTTAAAAATTTTGACCATAAATTTCTTAATAAAGATGATATTGTTGTTATATAAAACTACCATCATTAGATTCGTAACGGAAAATACTATCATAAAAATATAATACTGCAATTGTTAATAACATATTATGTAAAAAATTATCAATCGAAGAGTTACATTAGTGACTGTAAAAATTAAAATTATAACAATTAATATAAAAAATTAAAATTATGACTTAATCTGAAACGGAGGGAGTAATATCAATTTTGAGCGAAAGTTTCATGCTTAATCTCAACGTACAGCCCTATTTTTTTCTGTATTAAGGTTAGCATGCACTTCAAAATTAAACAATATAATATCTGTGCAACAGTGCATGTTTGATATAACACTATTATTGAGCATTAATATTATGAGAATTTCTATATTTTGTGTCCCACTGAACTTCAAAATCTTTTTAAGATGATGGATTTTAATCTTCCTATGCCTCAACAATGCTCTAATCAAAAGATTCAAAACTCATTGATAGGAATTTTTTGAGTTAATTACTGACATACGGTAATAATTTTTCCACACCCGACATTTGAGAAATAATTTTCACCCTACCTGAAATTTAGTGAAAGTGATTTTTAGTGTTAGAATCCGGTAACTTGTCATCGGAAATGAAAAAATACAACAATACCCCCATATCACTATGTGACATTACGATGCTGCCCTTTCATTTGAGAAGGAAAAGACTATGTTGGAGAGTAGAAGACAGACATGGCGGTTTGGGAGGGGTTAGGTTTTCATTTTCTATATAAGAGGGGGTCGGGGAGAGGAATCAGAGGAATCAGTGAAGTGGTTGGGTTTTATAATGCCATAACAATTAATATTAAGGGTACAAAAGCCATTTCACATTTAATTGAAAGTCAAAGGAAACAATAACAAGGGTATAAAGGTCACTTCATATTTATTTTTTTACAGTTCACCGGAAAAGTCAATAAAAAATCAATTATAACATACTTGAGGGACTTTAAATTTATGACTACTTAAATGTCAGGTAGGGTGAAAATTATTTCTCAAATGTCGGGTGTACAAAAATTATTACCACATAAGTCAAGTGGGGTAAATGTAATTAACTCGGAATTTTTTCTCCTTTCTTGACGCGAAAATACATTGATAAGTAGAATGTAATGGTTCCATGGCATGGCATGAGATGATGAGTTACAAATTTGAGGTTGAATTTTGGAGTTTGTAAAAGATGAAAAAGAGGATGTGTACTACTCCCTCCGTTTTTATTTAAATGTCGTCTAGGTAGTTGTGTCAAAAATTTTGACCGTTAATATTTTAATTTATATAATGAATTATCATATAAAATTGATATTATTAGATTCGTAATAAAAAATACTATTAAAAAAGTATAATATCGTTTTTTTAAAAAAATATTATATGAGAAATTATCGATTGAAAATGGATCTTAAAAAGCGTGAATGACAGAGAAGGCAGTAATTAAAGAGTTTGTCTGATGGCACAAAACGGGGGAACTCACGTGAACTAGCGAAACTAATGGCAATTAAAAGTGTAGCCCAAGACACCTACTTAGGTATGTATGCGTCCAAACGCAACTTTGTTTTATTTTGTGATCTACATAGCTCCGGTCCGATCATCGTGGTCTAAACATTCATGAATTTTGCGTATGAGCTTGATTAATGTATAATATTGGTCAAAATCGGGTATTTTTTTTTTATATATAATACTACGTATTTAGTTTATAAATCTTACTTGTTTCATCAAAATATGTGTTCTTTGAGAAAGGTAAATACGAAAATTAGTTCTCACGTACAATTAGGTAATAATTTCATATATATGCATTTAAAAATATTATAAGAAAATATACTTGATTGATTTTACTCAAATGACAAATATCAAGTTTGAGGGCTTGGGAAATTATCATAATTAGAGTGGCTACATCAACTATTGAGTGATTTTTAGTCTAAGTACGTTGCTTTTCACCAATTCACTATGCATTGAATGGGTTGTTATTGTTATGCAGTATATATACAACGTTTAATATCTCTCTTGTTGAGATTCGACAAAGGCCCAACCTTCATGTATTAAACCCACAAAGAACCTCACGTTCTTCATAATATCCACAAAGAAAATTATAACTATAAGAATTCGAACTTTGGTAGAAAGAATATATAGACATCCAAATTAACTCACATACCATCACCCATTCAAAGAAATCAATCATTCACGTGCCCAAGTCAATCTTACCAATCTTTCTATGTCTGGCCCTGTTCTTTTATACGGCTGGTTGCGGTATCGCATGATGCCATGTGGTGGAATTGTGGTGGGTATGTGGGTTGTGGAAAGTTGTGGTAGATTTTGGTTTTAATAATTGTTAATATATTGGTAAATGTGAAATTGTAATCGGAAAAAGTAAGATGAAAAAGTAGATTGTGGTGGATTGTGGTAGATTTGGTGGATTGTAGTGGGTTGTCACAAATTGTGGTGTGGTGTGGCACTACAACCAACCAGCCGTATAAAACAACAGGGCCTTGGTTGATCAATTCAATGTCATTATCACAAGAAATAACAAGAGCAATTGTTGGAACTAGGCTTGTGACTCATGTTTGAGGCTTCCTCCAACTTCCTAATCTTCACTTGATTCAACACTTTACTTGCCCATTTCCTAAATTGAGTTTCATTGTGCCCTATTTGAGCATTCTTGAATATGGACATGCAACCACGATCCTGATCTTCAGGGTAAGGACACCGAAGATCTCCATTGGAGTCATGATAATACCCTTCATGTTTCATGCCAGCCCAGCTAGACATCCAACTAAAAACATATTGACCCGCTCCTGCAAGCTTTAGCCATCCCTTGGGAAAGAACTCCATCACACTACTGTTTCTTTCCATTAGGAACAAGTTGGTTAATTGCGCGCCATGAGGTGAAACCACCACGTCTGTTGAGCTCATTAGCTCCACCTGCATACAAGATTGTTAGAATCGGGGTCCTAACTCGGATCCATGGGGTAGTTAGGATCAGAATTAACCCATGTACGTAGCATTGTGGATCGAAATGTAGATAGTAGAATTGCATCAGGGATTTTGAATCATAAAATCGTAGGATCGTAGATAAGGATCAGAATTTTAATAACCATGTCTGTATATGTACATTGTTGTACTCATTTGAATTACTCTTAGATCTAAAATAGTCTTTTACTCATTTAATCTAATTTCATTTTTATAAGCTTAATGGAATCCGTTATACTATATAGGATTTTCTACTAAGATTACGATGCCTACTTATAATCTCCTCGTACCCCATGTAAACAGGACCCACACTACTTGTTGTGTTGTTGTATGTCATTAATAAGATCTATGTATGGTCTCATGCATGAACTACCATTAGGATTATGTCTAATATCATATGAGAAAGGCTATTTAAGCTCTATTATAAAGTGTTTCCTTTTGTGCTTGTATAAAAGGCATTAAGGCAATGAAGTAAAAGGCATTAGGATGTACTAACCTGTTGACAAAAGGTAAGATTGTTAGCATAAGCAACCTTCAAGTGACAACCTTGAACTTTTTGACATTCAGATTTGAAGATGTCTATAACAAGTGACTCATTTTTGAAGGATCTAGCCCCAATTCTCAAGAGTAGAGTCATTCCAATAAATGAAGGCTCGTAACCCACCAAGCTCACACTGCAAAATTGTCTAGCCTTGCACCTCAGATGATCAAACACCTCCATTGTTCGTTCCCTCGACATCCCACCTTCGTTGTGCCTCATTACCACGGCTTCCTCGAAGCAAACTGGTTGATCGTCTTCAAGCCCTTCGAACCTATATGCATCGTTCACATCCGTAAGGGTCATATGTATATATGTGTGTGTGTGTGTGTATATATATATATATATATATATATATATATATATATATTGCATAACAAAAATGTACACTATGGTGCGTTTGGTAGTCCTTGAAAAGTGTGTTTCACGGCGTTTGCTTTGCATCCTAAAATTCTTGAAAATTTTGTTCTGTAGGTTTTCAATAATTGGGAAGTATTTTGGAAATTTCAGTAAATTAAAAACCAGGGCCCACTGAGACATATCGTGAGAAAATTTCCCTTATCACGCTCAGTTTAGGAAAAATTACATGAATTGGACTCTAAGATAATAGGTTGCACATAAAAAGTATTTCAGTTCATTAAACACGACCAAACATAGAAAAATTTAGTCAACCCAAAAATGAAAATCTTCAATGAAACGCTCCCTTAAAAAAACAGGAATAAGAACTTACATTTCTATATTAACTGGTTCATGGAAAGTGGCCTCCAAGAGCAAGCTCAACCAAAGAGCCATCTTAGTCCTAAGCTCACCCCAATGGTACAAGACCCACCTAGAGGGCACCTTGCATCCATTCCTCAAATACCACCCCACAAAGGGGAAAACCGTGGTTAAACCATGCCAAATGTTTTCGTAGTCGTAGTGATTGTAGGACACATAGGTCAAACCCTTCATTAGGGTTGCATTGTAGGGTAGGGCTTGTGGCCATGCTAGGGCATAGTAATTCCATGATCCATCATGAGTGTCCTTCCCCTTAAGGCATAGGATCCTACCCTTTGAGCCCTTTGAAGGGAACTTTTGGTATTGAACTTCGCCTTCCTCGTGTGTGTCATACATGGAGCTCATGAACCATGTGTGCCCCTCGAGGGGCGTTTTTTGGTACCTTAAGTCCTTTAAGGGAAGAAATGTAACCCCATCGCGAAGTTTTTCTTCTATGAAACGGGGATCAGAGTTCACTACTTGATCACATGGAACAGACGAAAGCTGATTTCGGATCAAAGAGTGCATCTCAAAGAGGAGGAAAAGAGAAAAGCAAATGATCAAGACGAAAATGGGATAGTGTGGTGTGTAGTAGGACTTGATTGACATGGTTTGATCTCAAATTTTCGAGAGGTTTTGGACTTCATTATGTGGATAACATAGCATATATATATTCATGCAATTAATAATCCTTTTAGGGTTTGATTATGAGGTAATTAAGCTTGGCATTGGCCATGGATCTTGGATCTCTAGCGTGTTTGATCATGATGTGTTTGTAAAGTAAGGGACTATACAAGAAAATATAAACTTTTACAGTCTGCAAGTAGATTAACTAAGAGATATAATTGCTTGCTTTAGGGTGGAGGGATTGAAAATACTATGTTTTAGCCTTTATAACAAAGACTATAGTATTAGGTTAGGTACGTTATTTCTTAGTGCATGTCTACCATGCAAGCTCAGTAAGAAATCTCAGCTTATATCTCACGTTATCAACACAACTTGAACCAAACTTCACCCAACTCAAACACTCAGTAAACACAAATTACTGAGCGAGTTAGTAACTGTTTACCACAATAAATAATTTTACTTTTCCAAAAGTTTGGTCCACAAGTATAATAGTAATCAATCCCAAAATTATAAATTTATATACTAGATTAATTAATTAATTAATTAAAATTTCTAGTTTATAAATAGAGACCAATTATCTGTCGAATTCATGGGTAAATTGAATTTACCAGTTTTGACCTAAATTTATTGAAATTTATCAATATTTACCAAAAGTTATCAAAAATTATCAAAGTTAGAAAAATAACAAAAAATTAATTTTGATATATTAGAGTAAATTTGACAAAAGCTGCCTAAATTTACCAAAAGTTACCAAATATTAACAAAAGTTACCAAAATTTAACTTTTATCCAACTTTTTTTCACGAATTTAACACACAACACCTTAGTGGCTAAGCTATACATCGTTATTAAATAGTATTATAAATGACAAGAGCATTCATTAGAACTAGGGTTAAGCTTCATGTTTGAGGCTTCCTCCAACTTCCTAATCTTCACCTCGTTCAACACTCTACTTGCCCATTCTCTAAAGTGAGGTTCGTCATGTCCAATTTGGGCGCCCTTGAAAATGGACATACATCTTCGATCATCATCCGGGTACGGGCATTGAACATCTCCAATGGAGTCACGATAAGCACCTTCGTGTTTCATTCCAGACCAGCTAGCAATCCAATGGTAAACATATTGGCCAACACCGGCGAGCTTTAGCCAGCCCTTGGGGAAGAATTCCATCACACTACTATTTCTTTCCATCATGAACATGTTGGTCAGTTGTGCACCGTGAGGTGAAATCAAAACATCTGTTAGACTCATTAGCTCTACCTGAAAATAGCGCACAATAATGCAACATTTACATTATCAAATTTTGATCGAATAACGAAAAAACCTAATTCCTTTGGAAGCCTATAATGTATGATTTATAACAACATACAACATTTTGTGTAGGTCCCGTTTATGTGAGATTCGAAGAGATTCAAACATAGATCTAATTGTTTGCCTAGGAGATTGTCAAAAAGTTGGAATATTTGTCAAGTACGCTAAAAAATGGTACCCACACTGAAAAGTTATATAATCTTGTTGTAGATAAACAAAATAGATGGATATAACATGCATCAGTTAAGTTTCTTTCTTTAGTTTTGTTTAGGGGGCTAACCTGTTGACAGAAGGTAAGATTGTTGGCATAAGCAACCTTCAAGCGGCAACCCTGAACCTTGTGACACTCAGATTTGAAGATTTCAATAACACTTGACTCATTTTTGAAGGATCTTGCCCCAGTCCTCAATAGTAGAGTCTTTCCAATAACTGAGGGATCATTACCATGAATCGACGTCGAGCTCACATTGCAGAAAACCCTAGCCTTGCACCTCATGTGATCATATACTTCCATCCTTCGTGCCCTAGACATGCCGCCTTCGTTGTGCCTCATCACCACGGCCTCCTCGAAACAAACGGGTTGTTCGTCTTCAATCCCTTCGAACCTATTGCATTTTGCCATATTTAGAGACTATCAATAAAATTAATCTACTATGTGTGTTAAGTATGTACTCCCTTCGTTTCTCGATAATTATCGTTTTTTGTTTTTGGGAGATATCAAGAAAATTATATTACCTCCGTCCCAAAATGTCTATCATTTGACTAAATTTTGACCATTGACTATTCTCAAATTACAATGAATTATGATATGAAATTACTATCATTGTAATTTTTACTAGTGCATCTTTCTAATGGTGGCAATTTTGAATCGTAACTCAATGTAATTTGTGAGTAATTAATGGTCAAAATTTAGTCAAGTGATAGACATTTTGGGATGGAGGTAGTAGTTATTTGGCACACTGATAACAATATTTTTACTGTGTTAGGAATGACAAAATAAGGGGTAAATTTAGTAAAATAGTCATTAATGTTGTGTTAGAATTAATTACAACGTGACAGGCACTGTGAAAAATAAAAAGTTAGTTAAAGTGAAACTTATTAAAGAATAGAGAGAGTATGTGAAAATATACTAAGAAATTGTACATAAGCTTAGTTTCCTAGTTAGTATTATATTGATTGAATTCTTTCATAGAGTTCTAGAAGATCAAAGATGTATCAAAAAATAAATGAATGTAAATTATTAGACTGTAATCTATTTAACCTCAATAGACAATTCTGCATGTCTACTGAGAGACTAATTCCAGGAGTCACATTTTAACGAGTCTATGATTTGACAATTTACTTCATATCGATCATATATTATGAATTATTAGAATACAAATTAATCAAAAGAAAAAGGGGGGCAAAGGTGACTTACTTCTCTATATTCACTTCACCACCAAAGGTAGCCTTCAAGACCAAATTTAGCCAAAGACCCATTTGAGTCCTAACCTCACCCCAATGGTACAAGACCCACCTAGATGGCACCTTGCACCCATTCTTCAAATGCCACCCTACAAAGGGGAAAACCGCGGACAAACCGTGCCAAATGTTTTCGTAATTGTAGTGATTGTAGGACACAAAGGTCAAGCCCTTCATTAGGGTTGCATTGTAGGGTAGGGCATGAGGCCATGCTAGGGCATAGTAATTCCATGACCCATCATGTGTATCATGCCCTTTCACACATAAAACCCTACCCTTTGAACCCTTTGAAGGGAACTTTTGGTATTGAACCTCACCTTCCTCATGAGTGTCATACATGGAGCTCATGAACCATGTGTGCCCTTCGAGGGCCGCCCTCGCATACCTTAGGTCCTTTAGGGGGAGAAATGTGACTCCGTCGCGGAGCTTTTCGATTGCCATGGGTTCATCTAAGTTTGGTGAGTTACATGGGGTGGTGGATGAAAATTGGGTTCGAATCAAAGATGGGATTTGAAAGAGGAGAAAAAGAGATAGAGAAACGACTAAGACGAAAATCGAGTGGTGTGGTGAGTAGTTGAAGGATAGGGTTTTGAGCTTGGTTTTTGGGTTGTAAGAGTTTTGATGAGGTTTGGGACTGGCTTGTGGGGATTTCTCCATGGCTTTCATGCACTCAACTTTCAAGGCTTGATGGATAATATGGGAGGGGGTATGATATAATGAGGTTGCTTATAACAAATAAGGATGCCTTTACTAATGGGTTAGGTACATTGGTGCATGGTTCATGTGTTGCATTGCATGCTACCCCCACCCACTATATTAATTCATATTTCATAGGGTTAGAATTCTTTGAGAGAAGAATTAATCTTTAATTTGGCATTTAAAAATTATGTTACGGTGTACCTATTTAGATATATTACATGTATTGAAATATATTATTTTATATATAATGAATTTTTATAATAAAAAATTGATGACTTTGAAAAAATATTGTTAAATTTTATAAATATTGATATATTTATGATAAATTTTATAATTAATATTAATGAATTACTTTAAAATTTTAATACACCACAATAGATTATATAACGAGTGACTTGAGCAAAATAGGCCCAAAGAAAAGGGATATCTATACATATTTATTTATTGAGTGAACACTTTGGTGTAAGGCCAAAATCAATATAGGTCGTAAAACTAAAAGTGTTGGAATGCCAATCTCCACTATATATGAAGAAATGTTTGACCAGAAACCGATAGACATGCGATTTCCACCACCTTGTAGACGGTCAACTTGCTCTATGCTTTTTCTTTGTGACGTACTGCCAAAATTTAGGACCGTTGCACTTTCTGTATTCCCACGTTCAAATTACGATGGTACAAATGATGAGACAATTATATTCCCTCCATCCCTTAACGAGTGTCAATTTTTTTAATTATCTTGTCCCTTTTTATTTATCAATTTTACATTTCCAATAATTAAAATACCTATATTACCCCTAATTAATGAATAAGATTTTTATTTTACCTTTTAAAATTCTCCTTTATTCTTCTCTTTTAATGAAGGGTATACTTGTCCATATATAATTTTTTCACTCTATTTCCAACACACATAGGTTTTGTAAAAGTAGTTAATTTGACACTTAAAAAGGGACGGAGGGAGTACATGTTTATACACAAATGTGACTGGTAATGATCCACAAAACAGTAATTCTTATGTAAGACCGTCTTACCATAAATTTATAGTAAAACATATAACTTTCTAGTGACTATTTCTAAATAAAGGGGTTATCAATAATATATATGGGATGACTCTGATAAAAGTCAACGTTTAATAAATTATTAGTCATATTCATATTAAAAAAATCGTTTTAATATCACCGTTTGACGAAAAGTGAACGGGAGAAGAAATTGTTACCTACAAGTAAAGAATAATTGTTCAAAGTAAACCATATATGTGCAACCAATTGATGTGAAAGTTTTTGTACATAAAATCCCTAGTTCTTCCCCCCTTTCTCATGACAAATGAGAAAGTTGATTCCTTTTGCCTTCTCCAATTGAAGATGTACAATAAACCATCATGCAACACTAGCTAAAAATTCTTCAGTTTTTGTACAAAACCCCTCCAATATAATGCCAAACCATGTCCATGTCCTCGATCATTCTTTAGTAGATCTTGTTAAACTCGGATGAAGGCGGTGACTCATTCAATCGGCTAGGCAACAAGAAAGACTCCCTCTCGAGGGAAACCTGAAGCGTAGCAATAATCTTGTTGTACGCAACCAACAAAAGAGGAGATGAGCAAAACGCGTAGGCAAACACTGACATTGCCCGATAAACCCCATCCTTATACCAAGGATATGCCATAGTCAAGAGGGCTCCAAATACCGCAAGGCACGGTGTAATTACAGCTAGGGTTGGCAATAGGAAGGCATTGATGGCTATAGAGCAAAGGGAAAATGAGCCCAACAAGTAAAGGGCCCACCCTATCAAGGGATGGATTGTGTGGGGGATTATGATGAAGGGAATAATGTAGGAAAAAATGATAGATGCCATGGCTAGGAACTTTAAGCCCGTCGTGTATATGATCACACTCTTGTCTGTTCTTCGGTAGCACAATTTGGAGAAGTTTGGTCGAGCTAAATGAGTTATGGCTATGATCCCTAGGAAAAGAATCGCCTCCATGATCACCATCGGCATCTCAGCTCCGTAACTACAATCAAATAATAAATGAAACGTCAAACAGCAGGACAAACGTATGTAAAATTTCTATGCAGAACGCAACAACTCTTAGTATAGATCCTGCCTCAATAAATATAGACAGTCTTACTTTGACGCATATTACTGTCAAAGGGCGGGACAAAAGTATGTCCAAATTGGGAATGAGAACTCACCCAAGAGTGTTGCGGCGTTGTTCATGCCAGGAGAAGCCAAGAGGAAGAACAGGCCAAGACCACCAATACCAGGGCTCAAGCCAAACGGCCCCAGGGAAGGTAATCACACTGTTTGGTCCACAGGGAATGTTCCACCGGAGCTTAAGGTCTACAAACCCAAATTCATTACTGCTTAATTAGTAAAACCAAACAAGTACTACAAAGACATGATCAAATACATTAACTAAAATCTCTAGTAGTACTATTCAGGACTTAACCAATAATATTAATCTAAAATTTGTGTACTTACAGTAATAAGAAGCATCCATTTGGTAGCCCAGAGGAAGCCTGAAGTGGCCGTTGAGCTTGGTGTTGTTAGCCGGCGGGTGAAACATCGGCCCGTCAAGTAAGTTGGGGAAGTAGCTGCCTAAGAACCCCTGGTCTGCCCCGTCCGAGTTTGGCCTTTGTATCTCCAATTCATGACGTAAATCCTTGAAAACCTCCATTGATGGCTGTAATTCAATTTGTACAAGAAAATTCCCCAATCAAATTGAGTGCAACAGTATTCATTTTCCAACTAAGGATTGGAAAAGGGTTGGGTCCTGGCAATAGGGTTACGATGGTCGGGCCAAATGAAAAAAATGGGGTCACTAAAAGATTGGGCAGGGTCAAACAAGTCCGCCTATTTTAGCATTGTTAAAGTAACTTAGCGTATCATGTTCTTTTAACTCTTTCAAGTATAATAATAATAATAATAACAACAACAATAATAATAATAATAATAATAATAATAATAATAATGATGTAATAGTTCCTAACATGGATCCTACCTAGAAAAGCCTTATATGTAGACAAACAATCTCAACTGGACATGTTGTGAAACCATCTCAACCAAAAGTCTAAATTAATACTTGAAAGTCTAAATAATAGTTTTATACTCTAGCACCCTAGCTCTCACGCAAATGCTCTTTGGGTGTTAACCGTGAATGCTGCAAAGACTACCTTAACCTTGCACAAACATACATGGGTGCCGCTGAGATTCAAACTTGAGACCACTTACTTCAGTTTGTTACCATGTGAAACCATTTTAACCAAAAGCTTAAACTAATAGTAGAAGGTGCAATGACGATTTTATACTAACACATACACTACATACCGGATTACTATGAAGTTGTTTGCATGCATACCTGCAAGACGAAGAGGCCGGTGTGGAAAATACAGGGGTTGATGAAGACAGCACAAAACTGGCCACACTGAAACAACTCATCGGTGTTTTGGAGGAAGAGATTATCAGCATCGAGCATGACAACTCTGTCATAATCCACGAGGCTCCATGCATAGAATTTGTTCATGGTTAGCTTGAATCGATCTCCAACATTGTTTGCCCTAAATGGATTGTACAAGTTCTCAATTCTCACCACCTTCACTCCATCTTCTTCTTCCCCGATTCATTCAAAACCCACACATTTTCTCAACTTTTATCAACATAGATAGATACACAATTAGCATATTAGCTCAGCTTGCAGATTTACGGTATACAGACTTATTTTTCCCTTCCCATTTGTTAGGTTATTTGAATTTACTCGACCTCATGTCAGTGGGACCCACAATAAAAATATTGTTGCATATAAAGGGTGGAAAAAGAAAGAAAAAGGGTATAAAGAGCAACATTCATGCGGTAGAAACTCTATCAATTCAATAGAGATAGCATATACCTTAGTGTGCCAATTTAGGTACATCAAATATATTTAAAAAGCAACGAAAAATAATGAGTTATAGGTCGTCACATGATAGCATGCTCGTAATAGACCTATTCAAGTCCTCCATATGCAATTTTAAAAATATTAAGTTACTATTCAATTAACTTCATAACAAATTATAAATTTTATATATACTAATGGTACAACAATATTGATAAATTTATGAAAAATTTTACAATGAATATTTATAATTATTTAAAAAATAATTTATGTACTCTTTGACCAACTCTCAAAGGTCATGATTATTATATACGTATACATCGTTGAATGTTCAAATGGGTACGTGATTAGGTGCTCCGTAAGTGACGCTAATTGCGACTTAATTGACTTGGCATTATTATTATATGATTTGTAAGCTACAAAACAGATCGAGGATATATGAATTTTTTTTTCTCTAATTTAATATCTAAATATATGAATTTTATAAATTCCAATCATTTTCGAAAATTAAATTCCAATCAAAATGGAAGAAATGCTAGTAAGAAAGAAATTAAACTTTTCATAAAAAGAAAAAAGTAAGAAAAGAAATCAAACATACATGGCTCGGACCCATGGGAGGGGGACGTCAAGGGAAGCAATGACGACACGATCAGCCTGAACATGAAGCTTGATCAAAGATCTCATCAGGACACGTGTCGCAACGTAGAACTCGTAGTCCCTAGGCGTTCCCATGTACATCATCGCAGCGTATGCATTCTTGTACCTCCCTTCCTCCGCCGCCACCGCCGCCAAACACAGCACCACCGTCATCGCCGCCGCCGTCCGCCACCGGAACTCTCCCATTTCAGCTTTTTCCGGCCGATTCTCACTTCTATATGTATTCGAACAACCGAGAAGTGACGGAGTGATTAATTACGTTCAAGAAACTGATGATTTTGTTTGGGTTTTCGGGAGAAATTCAGCAGCATTTAGGTTGAAAAGGAAGAAGAAAAACGGGGGAAACGCTGGCTTCTGCTACAACAGTAAACAACTGCCAAACGGAGCCTTAAATAGCAATTCATTTTTCATTTTTCATTTTCTTTTTTTTTTCGGTGGGGTGGGGAATTGAGCTGATGTGACCTTCAAAACATCTTTTAAGTTAACATTGATTTGGTCATACTAATAATATTGCATGGCGCTAACAAAAATTCCCGTCCAATCCGAAGACTCAAGTTTGTTCGACTCGAATTAAATTGGCCGTTTGGTCATTAAACTTTTGTCTAATTTTAAAATTTGGATAATTCGGTCATGTTCAATTTCAAAATCGGCTCGGGGTTGGGTTTGAGGTAAGAAATTCGAATGTCCAAATTTTGTGTCAAATTTGGGTTTGGACAAATTTGGACGCATTCGGACAGTCCGAACACTGGAATTCGGACAAAATATTGAAATTATGTATAAATTTAGCATAGATCCGGGTTTGGTTATATTTGGACAAATCTAGGTTCGGACAAATTTGGACAACTCAGGTCCAGGTTCGGACACCACAAATTGTTCGATTTGAAATTCGAATAGGGTTCGAGTACGTTTAGGGATTTTGTCCAATGTCCGAATTTTCCGAACCTGAGTTGATTGACCCGAACCCGATTTTTTACCACCGCTAATATTGCATATAAAATCTCTAACATATTATATAACTACTTCTTCTGTTATCACTTAGGGGGTGTTTAATAAGAATAAAAATTTTCATGGAAAGTTTTCATGAGAAATATTTCTCATACCTCCTTTTAAGGGAATTTTTCTCTAGGAAAATCTTGAACATGGTGGGCCTTTGTAAAAAAAATTTCATAGTCAATATACATCCAAATATGAAGAAAATAAGTCAACTTGGAAAATTTGACCATTTCCCTGGAGTTTTTACTAACCAAACGCACCCTCAGTTTATTATTATGATCTTCAATGTGGCTTTCTGATGGATAATTTCTTATATATTCCCGCCATTATATTGGATAGTATCTTTTTGTTACAGATCTAATGATAGTAATTTTATATGACAAGTCATTGTATATGTACTAAAAACATATGGTTAATTTTTAAAGTTTGATATCACAATTTTCAAAAACGACAAATAATATGGAATGGAAGTAATAATATTCTACTAACGATTGCAATATTATATTTTATGATAGTATCTTGGTTACAAATCTAATGGTAAGTAATTTTGAAATTTAATGGTATAATATGGAATTTAAGATTATATTTTTATGATAGTATAACAAATTATTGTAAATATTGAGAAATTTAAGATTAAATTTTTTTAAAATTTGATGGTATAATTTTGAAAGACAACGAATAATATGCAATGGAGAGATACATCGCACAAGATTTGATAATCTGTATGATTCAGATCGAAAATGACATTACATATAAGTTTCCTAATTTTTTTATTTTGAGATCAACTTTGACCTTGACTTAAACAATAAATTAAGTGTGCATATATTTAGCTCAATTTTCTTTTTTTTAATTTTTTCTTCCATAAAAATTAATACTACCTCCGTCCCATAATAGTTGTCACTTTAACCAATTTTTTTTGTCCCAAAATATTTGTCATTTTACAATCCAATGTAGTTTTTTCCAACTAACTTTTTTTCATATTATTTTTTAAACACAAAAGTAGAAAAAGTAAGAAAGAAAAGTCTACATAAATAATTTAATACTAATATCATCACTTTCAATACTTAACTAACTTCTTTTATTGATTTTCTCAATTTTTATTAAATGGACAAGTAATATGAAACGAAGGTAGTACAAACAATGATGAGAGGGACGATGTTTGGTGCAGCATGGCCTGCATGGCTTTTGATAAGTAACTAATCTTGGCCGTTGGACTTGGCTTTGACTGCATCAACGGTTGGCGTTTGTTTTCACTTTGTTCAAACAGCCATCCCGCGTTCTCGCTTCTGAGCTGCCCTATCAAAGTGAATTGCTCAAAGGCAAGTTGATATATGTAGGGCCGACCAAAAAAATATGTGTGATCCGATAATTGATAATTCGGATTTGTCCGAGTTGAAATATCGGGCACACATATGATTTTCGCTTGAATTTTAATATTAATTAATCTATTTGATCGAAAATTCAAACATAATATTATGAAATTTTTTATTCTACGTTCAACTCGATTTAAATTTGAATTTATATTTATTTGATTTGTCTAATCCAAGCTCGATTTGAAAAATACGTACACAAAAAAGTTGAGTATCAAACATCAAATTTCATCCAATGTGTGATTTATCGGAATCCAACATTACCCGGACCCGGATTTTTGTCAGTTCTAGTTAAATAACATATACATGGGATTGTTTTTTAGTTACAAAACCTAATCTTTTCTCCATCTTTTAATTCACTTGGTCAACTTGTTAAGTTGTTATGGACTTGGTTTAAGAACAAGTTGACAAACGCTAACCAACTTTGAATAGTAGGGTAACTGGGTGAGAGGGCCACTCACTACTTGAGTAATGGCTAGGAACCTCGTAATATTGTCTCATCTAAAAAGAAAAATCTAATTCCATTATATTGAGGTTTTTTTCTTTTGGTAGAAACAACTCATCTTCCATATTATATTCTTCACCATTATTTAAGTCTTTTGGAAGCAAAATATATTTCCGTCAACTCATGTTTATCATGAACAGATTGATATCTGCCTGTTATCTCTGTCAATGGTTACTCCTAAAATCACTACAACAGAAACCCTGAACAGCGACGCATATTAAGCGACGGCTCCCTCACACGTCACAAAAAAAGTTGGTCATTTTAGGGTATTAGCAATTAAGAGCGTCGCTGGGTACTTAGTAGCACTTTAAGGCGTCACTACTACTAGTATGGCCCACTGCCTTCCAGTTGTATCCCACGTATCAGAAAAAAAATACTTTGTTGTTCTTTAATTTTTAGTGCCTTTACTATTTGAGGTTTCTAGCTGTATCCCATATTTTATCTTTTCAATTTTTTTTAGTTGTATGTAATTGACGGTGGGTAGTAAAAAATGGGCTTGGAAATGGGCCTTATTATTGCCTTTTGATAATAGAAATAAGTTAGCCCTAATGTAGTGATGTTTGTTTCTCTTCCATTTATTTGCCTCACAAGCGGCAATTCGGCAAAAACCCTAGCAGCTTGCACCTACCTCATCCTCTCCTCTCTCTTTCTAGTGTTATATTTCCTTCTTCAAAGCTTCAAAGCTTTACTTCTATTTGGTATTATTCATTATTTCTTCTTCAATTTTCCCTGGAAATATCCAATTGGATCCGACTGTGGAGCTAGTCAACAAAGTTCATGACAAGCTTGTAGATCTGGAATCATCAAAATACTCGAGTACTTTGAAGCATATGTTCACTCATTATGTCAACTCGTCATAGCAATTCCTGGGTATCTCTTTGTTGCTTCATGCCATGGTTGGGTGAGAAGGTCGAAAGTTTGAATTCCTCCCCCTCATGTAACCTTGAAGAAAACCCTCAGGTCCTTATCTCTCTTCATCAAGATCGAATTCTCCTTTCTTATTTAGATCATCAGATTTAGAAGTTAAGGGATTTTAATTTTCATCAATGATTTATGAAACCTAACCAAATTTTCACTGTAATTGCTTTAAATTTTTTTGTTTTTCAAATAGTTGGTGTTTCACTATTTGTATGGGTTCAAATATATTGTAATATTTAAATATAAATGGTTTGCTTGCTTCTAGATATTTTAATTATATTTTTTGTTAATTTGTTGCTAGATTTACTGTTTTTATATATTTTATTGTTTAATAATCATTTTTTTTGGGGATTAGGGCTTTGACATGAAGGAATTGAAGGCTTTGCAGTTTGCCTGAGCTACTGGGAGCAAACAATCAATTTAGTCAAGCATGGAACAACATATGCATGTAACATATGGGTTTGAGGATTACCAATAGTTTCTTAGGCTTTTTTTGGGCAGATTGTTGGTTTTTTATTCATTAGTCATTGTTTAGCTATATAATAATTGACTTTAATTTGTTGTACCCATTTTTCTGAATCTTTTCTAGGTAGAATTTTGTGGAGTATGTATATTGGCTTTTGTTGTAGCCAATTTGTTTCATTTTTCGATATACATCAAAGTCAGTTTTGTATATAAAGTATTAATTATGAGATTGTGATTTCATTTCAATCTACAATTAATATATGTCTCAATTAATTGTGTAATATCTAAAACTATTGATATGTATTTTTTTCTGTTATTACATGGGGAATTGTGCTTATTTTATTTTTTTTTTAATTGAGTCATTTGTTGTGATGTTTAAAGCGGCTGAAAGACATTATGGCAAGCAGGACCGTCACTAAGCCTTGTGACGCATGCAACTGACACAAAATTTCCTTGTGACACACGAAATTGTGGCGGGTGGCACCAGGTGTCACTATTTTTTCTAGTGGCGTGTGTCAGCGCAGCTAATAGACCCCAATAGCCGTAGCTATTGGGCCTTTCTTTTGTAGTGAATTAAGGTCTAGTACACGGACCAAAATATACCCGGTCTAAAAAAATTAATAGAAAACATTAAATTATCCGTATTGATAGAATATAGATTAATAGATATATTTGAATTGTTCAACCTAAAATTGAAATGAAACTTTCACAAAAATGAATATAGCTATGTTTAACTTGGATTCAAATTTTAAACAACGTTGTTAAAAATATGTAGGTTAATCTAGAAAAATCTTACTAGAAGATTCTACTAGAAAATCTAAAGATAATTTGTGAGGGATTATAGTAAAGGTGAAATCAAGCTAGAGTTTTGCAGAACGGATGAACAACGGGCAGACATATTCACAAAGGCGCTTCCAAGCGAGAAGTTCAATTACTTCCGGGAACAGATCGGAGTTCAAGATTTTTCTAGATTGAGGGGACGTGTTAAAAATATGTAGGTTAATCTAGAAAAATCTTACTAGAAGATTCTACTAGAAAATCTAAAGATAATTTGTGAGGGATTATAGTAAGGAATTCTAGAAATATCAAGATATTGTAAAAGAAAAATCTAGATAATAATTAAGAGATACTCCCTCCGTTCTTTTTTATTTGTCATTTACGGTTTTCAGTGCCATTTTTTAATTAATAATTTCTAATATAAATATTTTGCAAAAAAAATATAATATTATACTTTTTTAATATTATTTTTTATTACGAATCTAATGACATCAATTTTTTATGATGAATCATTGTATAAATTAAAATATTAACGGTCAAAGTTTTGGTACAATTTCCATGGACGACTAATAAAACCAAACAAAGGGAGTATTATGGAGGAAAAGGACAAAATACTAAGGAGGTTAATAGTAGATATTTGTTATCATCACCTCCTTAGAGCAAGTATAAATATGGGTGATAGACACCATTTGTAATCAACATAAACAACCAAGCATTGTAAAATATTTCTCCCTCCACCAATAATATAAACTCTTCCTTTCATACAATTCTTCATCTCCATAAAACATAACTTCTTCTAAACACCTAAAAACCTAACAAACGCGAATAATAGCCTCGTTTCGTTGTGTATTCTTTCAGTGATATATTCAGACAAATAAATTTTGGTCAATATTGGTCAGAAAATTATTGAAAATATGTAAATTTTATAACAATTGTATAATTTAGATAATATGTAGTACTATCTCCCTTCCAAAATATTTGTCCTTTGATTAAATTTTAACCGTTAATTACTCACAAATTATAATAAGTTAAAATATAAAATTACAATCGTTAGGAAGATAATTTACTAAAATTACAATGACGGTAATTTTATATTGTAACTCATTATAATCTGTGAGTAATTAACGGTCAAAATTTAGTCAAAAAACAAACATTTTGAGACAGAGGTAATACAAGTATTTGTCATATATTTTGTAAAATTTTCAAAAATTTTCATTTACCCTAACTTCAATACTTACTCAAACTAAGAGCTGAGAAAAATTTGTCTGACCCGGATTTTACCCGAATTGTGCGACCTAGAAAAAATCAGGTTTGGGTATAGATTTTTCATCCGAATTTTAATATTGACCGACTAGACCAAATATTCAGACATAAAATTTCCCTTTTTTCTATTGTCCGAACTCGATTTTAGCTTTGTTCGAATTGTCCGACCCGAATAAAACCGGGTCCGGACATGAATTTATCGTCCAAATTTTAACATTGTCTGAATTTATTCGACCCGAATTTATCCAGATTCAAATTTTTGTCAGCGCTACTCAAACTTAAAAGTATCAATTTGTACCTTAACTATAGATTTCCACTGGCTGTTTTATCAAGGCTTCGGCCCATAATAATCGAGTAGCTACCCTTTTGTCTATAGGTCTTTCAAAGCCCATATAGTACACCATAAATGGCCCAAATTAAATTTTAGGCCCAACCACCAGCAAAAAACACCCAAGGAGAAAAAGCAGTTCAATCCAAGGTAATTATGGAGTATTATCTCACAATCATTCCATAAGCGTGACTACATTGGGGTTTTCTTTGTTGCTTTTTTTTATTATTCAAAGCTCATAAAAGGTTGATAAATACATATATAAGCAGAGTTTAGAATTGATTCAGTACAATGAAGCAATCAAACTATGGAAGAAATACACCTTGACACACAACATACAACACAAGAAAAGGAAACGACACTTAAAGAATATCTCAACAAATCAAACGTTTCAATCACATGACCATGAACTTGCTATTCCTTTAAAGAAGACATAATAGTTATCCATTTTAGGGTAGTTTGCAGTTTCACTGAGTTATATTCGTGTGTTGAGCACTTGCCTATAAGACTTTAAGTTGTCGGGTCTTGTTTTCCTTATTGTGTTGTTCATGTACCCCGATTGCCAGAAAATTGGTGAACTTCCCGCAAGTGATGCGATTTATTTCAATAATTAAAAAAAATTGTCCACTTCTCCATATTATTTAACTAAATGTCAATGGCTCAATATTTCTTTGAAACTTTTTATTTAGGTTTTTCTCTATCATTTTCTCAAATTGACTTCTATTTTCTTCTTTTTTTATTCTTCATACATAGAAGTGATCCGTTGTAATGAAATGTTCTAGCTCCACCTAAGGTAAGGATGACAATGGATCCTGGACCCGACCCAGACTCGCCCGGACCCAACTTATTTATTGGGTCCGGGTCGGGTCTGGGTCCAGTCAAAATTTGGCGTGTCCGGGTCTAGGCACGGACCCGTCAAATATATATATATATATATATATATATATATATATATATATATATATACATATATAATTGAAAACGCTAGTGTATTTGTATTTTTAGAGTTGTATAGTGCGATAATCATGAACTTTGTGTTTTTTTTTGGAAGCATGTATAGCGATTTCCAACTTTTGGCAATTATGGTAATTACGGTAATTCCCGCGATGTGTACCGTACATGTGGCATGATCAAATCTCATACGTCGATTTTATTTATTTTCAAATTCTGAAAAAAGTTGAAACTATGAGATTCAAACTTGTAACCTATCCTATAGTAAACAAATCCCTACCCATTCAACTATGCGTCTTTCACTTAGGGATCTTTCACTTAGGGATGGCAATAAAACCCGTACCCGCGGGTACCCGCCTCTACCCGCCCCGCAAAAAGCGGGTAAGGATACAATTTTTTAAAAAAATACGGGTAATGGTCGGGTGCGGGTACAGGTCGGGTGCGGGTACGGGTATAGGGTAGTACCCGGTGGGTACCCGACCCGACCCGCCATGCAAATAAGAAGCCCAGAATTTAGCTAAGGCCCACTCAATTTTCGACCCAGAAAGACTGCCCTAGTGCCCTTTCTAATTTTTCCCCGTCATTCCCTTAGGGCTCTTTTCTTATGCTCTCTGCGCTGCTAAAGGTTCTTTTCTTATGAAAATATCATATCATTCTGATTTATGAAAATATCATATCATAGCCTCGAAAACAGTGGTTAAATTACCCGAATATAACCCGTTAATTTGTGCATATGGGTATAAAATGGGTGGTAAAATTTAATCTTTATGTATACCCGCATAGTACCCGTTGTACCCGCATACCCAGTGGGTACGGGTAAGGGTACAAATATTTAGTACCCCCTAAATATGGGTAAGGATAAGGGTAGTGATTTTGAAAACGGGTACGGGTAAGGGTACGACTCTACCCGCCCCGAACCCGCCCCATCGCCATCCCTACTTTCACTAATTATTTTTGCAATATTTTGGTATTGTATACAACATACCTTGGAATTTAAGTTTCAAAACCCTTCTGCCTTCCGTGATTGACGATGTCGCTGATATCCGCCTCCGCTGTTTAACACAGCATGATTTCTCAACGCCGCTGCTGACCAATTTTCCAATACCAATTTTCGAACTATAGGATTTTACCAGTGTCAGAGAACAACGATGTTCTCAAACACCGACCATGCACAGTACGATTTCATTTCGTTTTTTTTTCCACAATCAGTTTTGGATGGCGTCGAGGGTAGCAAATCGGGAGTGGCTGGTCTCGGGATTGCATCCGAGCAAGGGAGACTTGGCCGCGAGAATATTTCTCGCAGTAGTTGTATCTCCGGCCAAAGGTCGCCGGAAACAATACAGGTCGGTAAATTTGTTTCCATCTTTTTATCCGGTATCCATCATAATCTATTAAATATATTAAGACACAAGTTTCTAAGGAAAATCTAAACCTAAAAGAAATAATTTAGAAGGTTTGGTGAATTCCAAAACAAATTCCAAACTACATAATTTATTATTACATTCATAAATATAATATTAATAAAAATCAAAAAAAAATACCTAAAGTCATTCATAAGTTACCAATATTTAATGCATACACAATTAGAACATTTTAAATTTTTCAAAAAAGGAAAAGAAATACATAAGATCATACATACATAAATTACAAATATCTAATACAGAACTAGAGCGATTTTTACTTTTCGTTCTATTAATTTACTATTATAATGACCAGAACTTTAGAAATAAAATATAATAATAGATATTAAAGTAAAATTTTCATGAAAAAGCTATAAAATTGTTTCGTATTCTTTTTAATAGCTATATTAGAAAATAAATTTTTTTATTGAAAATACTATATATACTTTTAACAATAAAAAAATTAAAATTATGTGTAAGTTACCAAAACAAGAATAAGAAATTGGAATTAGATTAAAAAGTTGAACAAGAGGTTAAAATTCACGTAATATAGAAAAATAATAAGAAAATAAAATTGTCACGTAATTGTTGTCGTAGCAGTTTTTTCAAAAAACAAGCATCCTTCAATCCTTCTTAATTCGAAAAATAAAATTAAACTATTTATCCATAATCGTTATGGACATGAAATAAAATAAATTCAAATGATAGTTTATCCATAAAAATAATATTTTTATAAGATTGGATTAATAATTATTATAAAATTACTCTAGAAAATAAATAACGTAAAATTATTGAAATATTATCCGTGCATTACACGGGATATTATAGAATAGCTCATAATTAACAAACAAGTCCTTGAAAAAATTAATTTTTGATTAATTATACATAATTTTCACAATTTTAAAATCAAAATTAATATTTTTAAAAATAAATAAAATCGACGTATGAGATCTGATCATGCCACATGTACGATACACATAGCGGGAATTATCATAATCACCGTAATTACCAAACGCTGGAAATTACCTTACTGTTGAGGCCCTTGAGGGGGGTGAATTCACAATTAAGCTCTACACACTAGGTAAGGACGTTAGAGCAAACTTCCTTGATTTCAAGCCAAGGATCAAAACACAGTGTAACTGAAATACCTCATTAGATTTATAACAATCAAAGAACAAGTTACACTTACAAAATAAAACAAGAATTAACAGTTCGAAGGCAATTACTGATAGAATCACTGACCAAGACTGAATGTCCTTGAGTCAGCTACTGATAAGGATCGTCGTAGGAAAAACCCTAGCGGCGATTTGGAACACGATGGATTACATTGAAGCACAAACACACACAGCCTTAATTCATCAAGGCTCTGCTACACACCATCTCTCCACCACATGTGGACACAACGAATGTTCACCAAGGTCCTTGGTTATACCTTCACCAGAGGTCCTTTACTGGCTACCTTCACCACCGAACAATTGGTTACACACTCGGAGAAATCCCACCGGATTTCTTACTCTGCGATTACTTCCGTGGAATCGCCTATCTTCTCAATTCTTCTATCGTCCTTTTTATAGATGTCTTTGGATGCTTGGACTTGAGACCTTCCAACGGCAACTTGCCTTGTGTGTTGATTTCTTCCCTTTTGTTGCTACAATAATCATGATTGATTTCCCTTGATTTGTTTCCTTTTTTATATCTACAAGAATCATGCCCTAAATAAGAATATATAATATATAATCAAAATATATATATTATATACACATAATCTGAGTATATAATCAGAATATATATTATATACTCATGATATATGATCAGATTATATAAGGCAACTTCCCTTTTCCGGATTTTCACTTTCATCAAAACCGAAGGTCCTTCGCGGATCTGTGATCAAGGACTTGACCGCTCTTCAACAATCTCCTCCTTTTTGATGAAAGATAAAATTCAGCAACAATAAATCATTTTTCCCTTTTTGGATTGTCACAAGGTCAATAGGGAATTTCCCCCTTGATATCACATCTAGTATGTTTTAGAGGTTGGCTAGAAATCTGCAACGCTTGATAAACTTGTCAGTACTAAGAGAGGGTCCTCTCCCTCAATTCATGCCATAATTCAATATGAACAATGAATGGTTTACAGATGACATACCTCAAATGTTGTGCCGGATGAAGGACATAAGGATTATGATTTAACCTTTTTTTTCTTATCAATGTCCTTGTAGCAGAATGCATCTACGTCCGTGACTTACCTTTTTATTTTCACTATCCCCCGTGATCTTTTCCACAAAGCGGTTAGTCTCTTCTTGTGTGGACCTGCTCTGATACCATTTGTTGAGGCCCTTGAGGGGGGTGAATTTCACAATTAAGCTCTACACACTAGGTAAGGACGTTAGAGCAAACTTCCTTGGTTTCAAGCAAAGGATCAAAACACAGTGTAACTGAAATACCTCATTAGATTTATAACAATCAAAAAACAAATTACACTTACAAAACAAAACAAGAAGTAACAGCCCAAAGGCAGTTACTGGTAGAATCACTTACCAAGATTGAATGTCCTTGAGTCAGCTACAGATAAGGATCGTCGTAGGAAAAGCCCTAGCGGCGATTTGGAACACGATGGATTACATTGAAGCACAAACACACACAGCCTTAATCCGTCAAGGCTCTGCTACACACCATCTCTCCACCACATGTGGACACAACGAATGTTCACCAAAGTCCTTGGCTATACCTTCACCAGAGGTCCTTTACTGGCTACCTTCACCACCGAACCATTGGTTATACACTCGGAGAAATCCCACCGGATTTCTTACTCCGCGATTACTTCCGTGGAATCGCCTATCTTCTCAATTCTTCTATCGTCCTTTTCATAGATGTCTTTGGATGCTTGGACTTGAGACCTTCCAACGGTAACTTGCCTTATGTGTTGATTTCTTCCCTTTTGTTGCTACAATAATCATGATTGATTTCCCTTGATTTGTTTCCTTTTGTTTCCTTTTTTATATCTACAAGAATCATACCCTAAATAAGAATATATAATATATAATCAAAATATATATATTATATACATATAATCTGAGTATATAATCAGAATATATATTATATACTCATGATATATAATCAGATTATATAAGGCAGCTTCCCTTTTCCGGATTTTCACTTTCATCAAAACCGAAGGTCCTTCGCGGATGCGCGGTCAAGGACCTTGACCCTGTCTTCAACACTTACCTTTTTGGTTTTTTTAAAAGTTATTGTAATGTTTTTATGTTGAACTTTGCTCATAGCCTCGTACATTGAACTAGATGTTTTTATTGATTGAAAATATATGTATTTAAATAGAATACTCCCTCCATCCCAAATTAATTGACATTTTTTACTATTAGTTATTCACAAATTATAATGAGTTACAATATGAAATTACCTCCATTGTAATTTTTGGTAAAGTATCTTTCTAATGACGGTAATTTTATATTGTAACTCATTATAATTTGTGAGTAATTAACGATCAAATGTTTTCAAAGTGTCAATTAATTTGGGACGGAGGGAGTAGTTATTATTATACAATTGTCAATGCATAAAATTAATTTGAAAAATTGATAAATCTAGTAAAAAATACATGAAAATGTTGGACCCATTAAGGATCCAATATGGACCCGTGGACCCACGGACCCGACGGGTATGGGTCTGAGTCCGAGCTTTTGCGACCCACCGAATCTCGGTAAAAAAATTTGGCAGATCCGGGTCTGGATCTAGCTAAACCCAACTCAGACCTAGATCCAGTCCATTGTCATCCCTAACATGAGGCGCCTATACTTTAGATCGCTGTGTGTAGAATACTAAAAGTGGAGCATTAGCAAGTTAGGGCAACTAATTAGTTAGCTTCTTGGCTACAACAACTAAAAGGAGAGACAGGTCCCAAACTGTTAAATATCAAAGTTGTTTAATACCATATCATTGTACTCCATTTCAAAAAAAATAAAATCATCTAAAAGCCGCCATAAACTGTTGTAGTTCACTATAACTTCTCACGATATAATTTCAATTTTTGTGGACATTTCTTGAAATTAGCAGCTCCATAATAAGGAGTTATATTCACAGGATAAAGTTGATTACATGTGTATTTGGTGCAAAGGAAAACCGTTTTTTAGGAAATAGTTTTTCTTGTAAAATAATTTTTTTTAAAAAATGAATTTTTATTTGATATTTTCTCATGTTTGGTACACATAAAAATGATTTTCTTGGAAAATGATTTTCACTTGTTTAACGTACAATAAGGAGATAGAGACTAAAACGCGTGTGTGAAAGAGTGATGGAGAGGGAGAGAGAGAAAGAGAAATATTAAAAAGGGTGCATGAGAAAAAGTGGTGGAGAGAGAGAAATACGAGAGAAAGATAGAGAGACGGAGAGAGAGAAATATTAAAACAGGTGTATAAGAAAAAGTGGTCGAGAGATAAAAGAGAGAGACATAGAAATATTAAAATGAATGCAGGAGAGAGAGTGGTGGAAGAAAAAAAACGAGAGAAAAAGTGAGAAAATATTAAAACGGGTGTATGAAAGAGATTGGTGGAGAGAGAGAGATATTCAAATTGGTGTATGGGAGTAAATGATGGAAAGAGAGAAAGAATGGAGAGAGAACGAAAGAAGAGAGAGAGAGGGGTGGCAGAAAATGATTTTCTCCATTTCGATCACCAAATACCAAAATATGGACACACCTTATATATAAATCTCTTTATATTTCGCCATATAGCATAATCTTGTAGAAAATTATACATAGTTGTACAAATTAATAAATGGAGTGACGGACACTATACACACAACTACACAAGGGAAGCAATAGTGTAGAAGGCAAGTGTATGGAGAAGGTGATTGATTGAGACATCCACAACTTCCGTGGCGAATATGAAGAGTCATGCTTGCCACGGACCAACGGCAAATTACTAGCTGCCTTTATTTTAGCATTAAAACAATACACATGTCATCCAATTATTGGGTCCCTTATCCTTTTAGTTGTTTTGTTCCTGAAATTAATGGAATTTTCCATTATTAATAAGGAATAATGGATAACGCTAACAATGCGCTGATAAACGATGATGAAAGACAAAACTGATTCGATAACGAGTGTCAACGTTGAGAATAACTCGGACTCATGCTCGACGCGTAAGGACGAAGACGATATTTTCGGCAGCTGTTTCTTTTTTTTATTTTGGTTGTAATGTATTTAAATTATTAAATGTGATGCCTACACCTTTTTTTTAATTATTTTAACCAAATTCATGTTCATCCATTGAAAAACAAATTAATATAGAAAATTTAACTCTAACTTTCTTTGTGAGTCATACTGCTTTCATCTCATAAAGCGAATATAACTCATGCTCATTTGTAAGTGCTCTACTATATGAATGAGTAGGGTAAACACGATTATTTAAGGTTTAGAAATGATTCATATATGTATACACTTGTGCATCACTTACATATAAAATAAATATATCCAAAATTTATAAATGGATCTGATTCCTGTCCTTAGGCCTAGACTCAGCTCTGTGTTTCAATTCTTGGATCCAGATGCTTACCCAAATTCATTGAGTCTAAAATGTTTAAGCCCAGATCCTTAAAAAATGAATCTAAATTTATAGATCTGGGTCGGATTCAGTACCTATTGTCCAATAAATTGCTAAAAGACTTATATTTTCTGAGATCTATTTTTAGACTATATTATGTGAAATTATTTTTAGCACTTGTGTTTCGTAGTACCTATTTTCTGGTGCAAATTATATTTTAGATTTATTACAAGATTCCTAAGACTATCTAAAACTGTAAAAATATCTCTACCTTGATAACAGCTTGTCAATTTATATTTTCGTCTACATTAATATTTGTTTTAAAGAATTAGCTTAGATATTTTTTTTCCATTGGTTTAATTAATTTTGCTAAGTATAGTGGACTTATAACCACAGAAAATATAATATATATAAGGTATAAATAATAGATTGTGATAATTAGTACCATTAAAGTTATTATATTGAGTTAAGAGTTTTTATTTGAACTTGTTTGCATAAAAACCTTAAAAAATCATATTATTGCAAGAAAGTCCTTGCTTAAGCCTCTTCTCTATAAATTTTGGACTAAATTACAAAAAAAAAATCACCTAAAAATAGTTTCTGAAGAAAATCTACCACCAAAAAATAGTTTACAAAAAATAGAAGGTATTTGAAAATCATTTCCAAAAATATTATCATTGAAAAATAGTTTCTATAAAATACTACCTCCGTCCCATATTGTTTGTCCATCCAACTATATTTAAAAGTCCAATGGTCATGGAAAATATGGTGAAAAATATGTAATGTACCAGAATTACCCTTACTTTTCTCATGTGAAGAAAAATAAAAACGAAACAAAAGAGTATTTATTAGGGGTATAATAGGAACTACAATCATTGGAATTATAAAATGGACAAATATTTTGGGTCAAGGGAGTTACGTAGATGGACAAACAATTTGGGACGGAGGTAGTAGGAGATAACTATAAGGGCTTGTAAATTTCATGAGTATCTTGAGGTAAGATAAATGATGAATTTTGGTAATATTTGGTAACTTTTGGTGATTTTTGGTAACTTTTGGTAAATTTATATGGGTAAATTTGTATTTTTGAAATAAAAGGAAAAAATAAAAAAAACCTATTTTATACGTGTCATGTGATTTTCGATAATTTTGGTAACTTTCGGTAAATTTTGGTAACATTTGATAATTTTCGATAATTTTTGGTAGTTTTCAATAACATTCAGTAAATTATGGTAATTATATACTTACCTCAATTAACCCATGAAATTTACGGAGCCTAAGTCATTATTTGCCCATTGTCATCATTATTGTCGGCTATAACCTTTCCTATGTATGTGATGGGCCCTTTTATCAAATGTATGGTAGGTTTTTTGTTTTCCTTTTTGTTGCGTCTTTGCTCTTTGTGGGTCTCGAAACAGACAGCCACCATTATAATGAAAAGATCTAATCTAATCTTTAAGTATTAATGGATAGAAGAAAGAATCCCACTTGGAATTGTAATGGACTAAAGTTCATCTTGCTCTTTGTCCTACATATATCCCTTTTGCTGTATTTATTTTCCGTATGATTTAGGATAATAAAATGTGAAAAATAATGGAAAAGGCAAGGATATTTCTCATGGGCTTTGATATACGTCGCCCACCTTTTTACTAATGTCGCCCCCCAAAAGACATTTTATACCCTTGCCCCTCTCTCCTCTCTCTCCTCTCTCTCTCCTCTCTCAACCTAAAATATTACATTTTTGAAATTAAATCTAAAATGTCAATGGAAAGTGGAAATTCATCTGAAGCGGAGGAGGTTAGTTTGTAAAATTACATTTTTTGTACTAAATTTTGTTAATTTTCGAATTTTATGAAAAATTAAAATTGCGGCGTGCTGCAACCGGCAAATCACCGCGGACTTGCCGCGCGAGGATCGGCAAAGACGGCGGTAGGTGCGCGCAAACGCACGCAGCAACACGCGGTTATGCCGGCTAACGCAGCAGCGTGCTGCCGCGGCGGTCTTGCCATACTACGCGGCGGCGCAGCGGTGATTTTCCTTTTTTTTTGAAATAATTTTTATTATTATTAATTTTTTAGTTATTATTATTAATTATTAATTATTTTTAATTGTATATGTGTTATTATTATTTTGTAATTATTGTTTTTATTTTTAATTATATATTGTGTTATTATTGTTATTATTGTTGATTATGTTTTGTTATTATTAATAATGTATTGATTTTTAATGATAATTTATTTCAAATTATATGTTTTAATAAATAATGTGTTGAAGTGTTAAATGTTATGATTATTAATAATTAATGTGTTTATTGAAATTGTTACTTGAATATTAATAAATAATGTGTTTATTGTAATCCTTATTTGAAGTGTTAATTATTATGATTATTAATAACTAATGTGTATAGGAAATTTTTACTTGAAGTGGTAATTATTTTTATTATTAATAATTAATGTGTTTAGTGAAATTGTTACTTGAAGTGTTTTTATTATTAATAATTAATGTGTTTAGTGAAATTGTAATTGATAATTGAAGCGTTAATTATTATGATTATTAATATTATTATTAATAATGTTTAGGGTTTATTGTTTAGGTTTATGAATGTAATTGTTAATATTATTGTTATTAATATTACTGTTATTGTAATTAATAATGTTATTGTCATTGATATTCTAAGTGATTAGTTTTATTGTTAATTATTTTAGTATAATTGGGTAAATATTGGGGTAATTAATGAATGTCACATTGTTCTGCAGTTTGAGCAAGAGGAGTTTGGCGGAGACGGTGTTGATTATTCCTCGTTCTTTGTGACACAAAATGTGTTTGAAAATATAGAAGCAGTTCTTGAGTGGGCCAACGATATAGCTCAGGGCATTGGGTTTAGGTTTGTAAGGGCATCATACAAGCAAAAAGATTTAGATAGTGCGCGGAGGTGTTACTTGAAGTGTTATAGGTACGGCAAATATCGCGGGAAAATGATTGATCTTGATGCAAATGAGTGGTCGGACGACGTCGGCGAAGCGTGCGATTGTAAATTTGCCATTGTAAGCGTGGACACGTAATGAAACAGAATGGCGAATTCGTGCTTGTGATGGAGATAGGGGGAAGCACAATCATAGGTTCATCGTGTACGAGGAAGGACATCGTCACGGAAACCCATTGAACTCTGAGATGAAACAACATGTGCGTGAAATGACCGACACGGGGTGCACGCCGGCCACTATCTGAGACATCGAAGATAAAGTTCCCTGGTTGTAATTCAAACATTCGACAAGTATACAACGAGCGGGCGAAGATGCGCGCCGAGGGTATGGATGGGAGGACAACTCCCCAACAATGTCTCCACTTGGCTAAGGCTGGCGGGTACATCTCCTATACAAACTTTGATGATGATGGCAATCTTCGTCAACTCTTTTTATGTCACCCGTACGCATTGAAGTTGCTCCGTACGTACCCGAATGTAATTCTCATCGAGTACATATAAGACAAACAAGGCGAAGTGGCCCTTATGCGGTGGTTGGCGTGTCACCAACTAACAAAAACTTCCAGATTGCTTACTCGTTCATGCGGGACGAGAAGAAGGAATCCTATGAGTGGTTGCTTTGGAAGTTGCATGAGTTGTTGGGTCCCGATGTTACTCCGGGTGTGTTTGTGACGGACAAGGAGTACGCGTTGAGTGGAGCTATTGCCAGAGTTTTCCCAAGTGTGCCTCACCTTTTGTGCATATGGCATATTGGGAACGATGTGGAGAATAAAGTCAACGCACTTACTGGGGGGAAGAAAAATGGTTGCGGGCTACATTTCAAACATCATTTCTGGAATCCCATTGTTTATGCCGCGACTGTTGAGATTTTCGAGATGAAGTGGATGACTCTCCAAAGCGTGTGGATTGGAAAGAACAAAGATGTTGTGAAGTATCTTAATGATACGTGGATGCCGTATAAGGAGAAATTTATTTGTGCTTTCACCGACAGGGTCCCTCACTTTGGGAACACTGCGACTTCCAGGGTGGAGAGCCAGCATTCTACTCTGAAATATTATATCGGAAGTGGGAGAGGCACATTTGATCGTGTCTTTGTGAGGATTCACCATCATTTGGAGAATCAACATACTGAGATTAAGAGGTTGCTTGAACAGTCTATGAGTGCGCATAGATATCATAGGGAATCTCGATTCTTCATGCATTTGCACGGTCATGTTTCTCACTATGCCATTGATTTATTAGCGTAGGAGTTTAGTGAAATGGTGAAGATGAGGAAAGCTACAGGCACACCCAAGTGCGATCACAAGTTGTGGTCAACCCACCACCTTCCGTGTGCATGTTCTATTATGCACTTGTACAATAATGGAGAGCAGTTGCAGTATACAAATTTAATAATGTTCTGGAGACAACTCACGACCATTGGAGATGGTGACACCCCGGGGTCAAATGATGATCCATCGTCCCGGGGCTTGAAGCTGTTTGAGTTCCTCGTGCAACAGGTTCGGGAGAAAGATCCAGCAGTGATATGCGACGTATCCCAGGTCATCCACGAGAGGTTGAATCCCGAGAGTGTCGATATTCCTGATCCAGAGATCAGCCCCCCGCACATCGGGAGACCCAAAACTTCCAGATCCACCAGACGCGAACCCAGTGGGTTTGAGTACGGCCGAATATCGGGTCGTAGTAGCAAGACTAAGTCGAACTCCTCGAGGAAAAACAGAACCAGTTCTTCTTCCGTCGGGATGGGTGAAATAGGTTTGATTTTCATTATCTATTTTTTATAATATAACAAAAAAACTAAATGCTCTTATTTATAAGACAGATGCGTCTTTTGATGTGCAGTTATTTCCAAGATGTGTATAGATCCGTTCCCGTACAAAGACGATGTGCCACATTTCTTTCTACCTTATATTGTTGGTTGGACGGATGTTGAGTCGGATGGAAACTGCGGGTTTAGATGCATTGCCGAGGCGGCTTATGGGGGCCAAGAACAATGGCAAACTGTTAGGAGTACAATGGAAAGTGAATTGCTGGCGCATCATAACATGTATTTAGCGGCACACTTTGGGTGTCAGGAGGAGTACGAAAAATCGCTCAACCGGATAAGTGGTAACATGGCTGGACCAGCCAGAGTTCAACATTGGATGTCGACTCCTGCGGATTTATTTCCAGCAGCGACAATGTTGAACATCATGTGGATTAACATTGCAACACCACCCGGTGAATTTGAGCAGCTAGCTGAGTTATGTATATCAGTGTTACCCTTGAGAGTAGCAATTGGAATGAGGAGACCTGCCAAAATATTCGGAATAGTGCATGCATACAAGGATCATTACATTCTTCTTCATTTACACGATCAATGCCCTCTACCACCGATTCATACTGGGTGGCACCGAGGGAGAGACCGTACTGTTGAAGGTTGGGATGAGCCGTTTAAGGCTCGTATTGATCAATGGAAAGGTCTTAGGGCTGCTCAAACAAGTTCTTTGTCTTAGGAATTAAACTGTACAGTCATATATGTATTTGTATGGCATGACATTGTCTCCACGGCGCTTGTTAAATTCTTGTTCATTTTATTGTGATAATTAGTGGTGCTGAATTACTTTAAATAAACTGCACAACAGTAAAACCAACAATTAAAATACCGCACAATACATCAAGTCTACGATACAACCACACAAATTTAAACTTACATCAGTCTTAAAACGACAGACAATCAACCTAAAAATTAAAATGTTCGACACAAATTAAAAATTAACAACTAATTCTACTCCTCCTCCTGATCGTCTTGTTGCACGGGGACCTGAATATTCATTTGTGCACACCATTGAGCATACATATCAGACATAGTTGTGAAACTGTGATCACTCACTAGCCTTGTCGCTTCGTTACGACTAGGTGGCTGCAACATCGTATTCGCTAGTTCCGCCCACACATATGACCACTATGAAAAAAATAGAAAGTTATTTAATAATTGAGTAAAATATGCAAAACTACTATTAAAGCATGCTTAGGGGTTTGTACCTGTTCGAGGGAATGCGGCTCATCGATTGTGGATTGGCTGGTGGAGGTGTTGTTGATCAAAAACTTATGAGAATGTACCACAAACCAATCATTATATGCATCATCCACTTCAAAAAGCACACGTTTTGTGCGTGGCAAAGCCGTCAGGGACAACATGTAACCAAAAGGAAATGTCCCCAGCGATTGACGCGAACTCATCAAACTCAATGCATGCGGCCCCTTGGCCGGTCGTTCAGCTTTCCTAGGGCGGGGCAACATTGGGGGAACATGTTGTCGGTGCCCTATCTGACGGACAACGCGATCAGGCATGTACCGCTCTGTCACGTCATATGCACGAATGGGGCCCATGTACAACGTCTTCTGGCAGGTCCTGTAAGGTGTACCTCCATAAGGGCACCAACACACCTTATCGGGCATCAACGCGTCCAGGGAGGCCCTCAACGCCCGTAGGCGTGTCTCCGATCTAGCCATGTGAGTGGAAACCACCTGGCCGCGCGCGGTCCCCGAACCGGTTGCTCACTGTGTGGCCTAAATGATGGAAAATACTCATATATCCAGGCCTGCAAAAGGGTCAAACACCCAGCTATCTTCGTCGGCCACCGCCGCCATCCCTAATCGCCGATACAGTGCGCGATGTAATCGTACCCAAGCAATCAGACGATAATATCAGTGCTAGGCCACGGATGCGGACGTACTCTATCCCTCGATTTGTCCACGAGGATAGTGTTTCCTAACAAGCTCAACAACCATGCACGTGTCCTATGGGGAAGGGGGTACATGGGCGAAACAACAATCGACCTCAAATCGACATCAGCCATGGCACCCTTGTCATAAATGCCCATTTTCTTTAGTTCCGGCATAGGCTTCATGAAAATAGCCGAAACGAACTCATTAACCGCTGCCTGAGCAAGACAATCAGGCATCATACCATCAACTGGAAGGTCCAAAATGTGTTCCACATCGTGCAGCATGATAGTCATTTCACCAAAGGGAAGGTGAAATGTGTTCGTGTCGGGTTGCCACCTCTCAACGAAGGCCGAGATCAGCGCCATATCGATGTTTTCATACATCAAATCTACCAAAGCGGTCAGTTGGACATTTTGCAGTGCACTCTGGCATACGGGATCCATTGCGGGCCTCATTGACCTCAATTCCCTCAACGCATTCCTCTTCGTCACGCAGTCAAGAACTGCTCCCGACGAACACTCCCAACCATCCCATATTACCCGAGCGATGTGACCTCTAAAGCTCGGTATAATGTCCCCCAATTGTGGTCCCCCGGGAACATTACCATCAATCTTCCAGTCTTCCTCATTTCTCCGGCTCTTCTTACTCTGCCTGCCGCTGCTGCTTGCCCCAACCGCGCCACCTGCGTCTCCCCCATGTCGCAGTGGGGCAAACCTCCCTGACGCATCTCTCAACGGCTCGAACCCCGTTCATGCATACCTGAAGTAAGTAGGATCGCCCCGACTTGAGCTCTGTCGTCCCCCGTTGTCTCCGTGTCGGTTGAGTAATCAACATGTTCATTGATATGGTCAATTAAGCCTTGCGTGGTCTAACTGTGCGTGTCCTGCTGCCCAACCGCATCAACAGGTGCTTCTACCGCATCAACAGGTGCTTCAGTACCTTGGCCCCTACGTCGTGCTGACGCAGTCACATTACGTCGGTGCGGGTTCCCAGTTTCACCCCCCCCCCTCCAACCAGATGGAAGCTGGTTCGACCTATCTAGAAACCCGGAAGCCCTGCCCCTACCTGCCATATTAGATCACCTGCATAATAATAATAAAAATATTTAACTATAGATTGATAATCTAAACCCTAAAATCTAAATTAAATAATAACAATAATATTAACATTTAGATTGATAATTAACATAATAACAAATAAATTAAATAATAACAATAATATTAACATTTAGATTGATAATTATCATAATAACAAATAAATTAAATAATAACAATAAAAATTAAACTAAATAATAACAGTGACAATTAAACTAAATAATAACAATAACAAATAAATTACATAATAACAATAACAATTAAATTAAATAATAACAGTAATAATAATAATCACAATAATAATAACATTCATATTTAAATATAATATATAACTTTTATAACACTATTGAGAATAGATTTACAATTAATAAATATTCATCTTTTACAACATTATAATTATTAATATTATTATTACTAATATTATCATAAATACCTAATTAATAAAATACATTAACAATAATAATAACAATTATATTAACATTAATATTAATAATATTAACATTTACAGTGATAATTAACATAATAACAATTACAATTAAATTAAATAATAACAAAAACAGTCACAATATTAATATTAATACCATTCATCTTTTAAATATAATTTATAACAAAATTACAATTATATTAAATATTCATATTTTACAATATTATAATTATTACATTTATCAAAAATAAATATAAATATTTGGAATTAATAAAAAAAATCCGGCCGTGCCGCGTGCCTATCTTTTTATTATGATTCAAGTACAAATTACTTAAAATGTTGTTATTTTTGTAAAACTATATCAACTTAAATTGTTCGTACATAACAATTTTATTGTACTTTTGAAAATTTTGTAATTCCCAACTTTTTCTAAGCATTAAAATTTTTATTATAAATTTTTTTAAATTAATATTTTGCCCCCCTTGAAGTTAACTCCTGACTACGTCCCTGATTTCTTACAAGGTTAATTATATGTACATACATGTGGATTCCTTTTTGTGCGTTGTGTTTGCATTGCGTTGCGTTGCGGTTAGTTGCGGTAGATTGCGATAAGTTGCGGTGGAAATAGTAAAAAGGTAATGGTAATTTGCAATATGTTGCGGTAGTTTGCGGTAATTTGCGTTGCGATTAGTTGCGTTAACGTACAAAAGAACGGTTAAATGAAGCAAAGTGCAATAATTGTAAGCCCTTTGTTCTTATAATTATACGTAATCGTTTTTTGTAAATTTTGATCATTAATGTACTATTTAGTATATATAATAATTTAAAATAAAAATTAATATTATTCAACTTTTTTGTGAAAATACTTTTTTGTAAATATAGTAATTCTAATAATGCCAACTTTTGAGATAAGCTATTTGGTATCAAATCTACCTCCCACTCTGGGATTTTTCAAATTTTTCTAACTTTTTTCATTCCTATCTCCAAAAAGATCATGGATAAATAAATAAGTTTGAATAACATTTTTCATTCCTATCCCCGAAAAGGTTATGAAGTGCAGTTGCTAAATTTTTTTTTTGAAATCCGGACAATTTTTATGATAATTTTTTTAATGAATAAAAGTGGAAAAATCATAAAAAAAAATATGAAAAAATCGAAAAAATTTCAGACAAAGTTTGTAAACTCACTAAAAATCGTGGGGAGGTGTTGTGTCATGATATTTAACGTATACACTCGATGGTGGTCTAGAAAAATACAGTTTTATTTTCTTTTAAAACTGTTGGCGTACAAAAACAAACTAGAGATTATCATCTTCCAATTTCGAAAAGTTGGGATTATTAGCACCGGCGGATCTAACTCTTCATATTAGTGGTGGCGAATACATTACTATACTTGCTTAAGAAAAACAAAATCCATCATTGTCTATCCCAAATTATACTAAAGTTTTTACTTTTTTTCAAGTTGAGGGCAATCATGGCTACCCCCAACACATGAACCAATATGCCACTGATTATTAAAATTCAATTTTCCAATATATTATGTGAATATTTAAAGCTCAAAGTAATGCATATAAAATTAAAGAACTAATTAGGTTTTTACCCATTGAGGTTTTGTGAAAGTAGGATTTTAGCCCTAAGGTTTTGAAAATTAGTTTTATCATATCTTAAGTTTGAATTAACTAATAATTAACCCACCTAACCTTTGTATTAAAGATTAAATACAATATTTTCAGATTAAATTATTGATGTAATTAATGTTAATTGTCAAAATTGTCCTTAACATAAAAGACTCAAATTAGGGATGATCTCACCCTTATGTCCTCGGTCCCTTACTTTGCCTTCTGTCTCTCATTCTCTAGAACACGATTGTCTATCTTTTTTCTCTGTATTTCCTCTCTAATTTTCCAGAATATTGCAATTGTGAATTCCTCTCTCATTCTCAGTGTCTGTTGCATATTCATATGAATGTATGCCTTTTTTTTTTATCAACTGTTCTATCATTCTTACTTGATTTGAGATTTTTATAGCGAGTCAAATTTCGTTCAAATTTGGGTTCAAGTAAGGGTTATTTTCGTTCAATTCCTCTTTTATGTTCTTTTGAAACTAACTGATTATTTTTTTAGAGAGGTAAAGTTGTCTTTTCATGTTTTTAATTAGGGTTATTTTAGACTTTTCATATCATCCTACCGGGGTAAAATTGTCATTCACCAAAAAAGGAGTAAAATAATAAAAGGTTCAAACTTCAAGTAGAATAAACCTAATTTTCCAAACCTTGGGGGTAATATTCCACTTTCGCTAAACCTCAATGGGTAAAATCCTAATTTGTTCGAAAATTAAACGTGACATACATTATAATTATGTAGAAGAGAGAGTCTTAATTGCTATTGATCAAGTCAACTCCATCTCATTAAATTTTGCAATTTATTATATGCTCCAGATTTAATCATTGTTCATTCTTAATAATATAATTATTCACTCAAATCTACTTATTGTTCACTTTCAATAGCATAATTGTTCACTCATACATCCCTGTTGTTCACTCCCAATAACATAATTGTTCACTCATACCTACCCGGAGCACATGCTCCAGGTACATGTAATATGTATTGAATTATTTACTGTACTATATATCAACTAAACATATACATATATAGAGTCCACAATTGAAATGCCATTGATTAAATATAGATCTGAATTATCAATAAAAAATAGTATTAATAAAAGAGGATCACATTACAGTACAAGAATTTGTGGCATCAGAGACTCAAAAAACCGATCTTTAAAACCCTGCAATAAGTTGCTTGAGGAGATCGATCGAATTGATTGGTCAACATACCCCTAATTAAGCTACCTAATTACATGTAACTAGGGTTGTTCATCGTTCTCGGACTGGACTGAAAGGACTGAGGATCGAATTCGAGGACTAAATTGGATTGATGATTGGACTAAAAAAAGTTGGGTCTTGGACTAGACCATTATTCGGTCCGGTCCGGATTGGATTACACATAAAAAAATCCCTAAAATTTTAGTAACATCGGTCCTTCAGTTCGTTCTATAGGCAGGACCGAGGACCGAACATCAAAATTTCCTGAATCGAGAACTGGATCGAACTTCCCTCATTCCATTTAATCCAATCCTTTTTTCGGTCCAAACTGGAGCATGAACAACTCTACATACAACAAACTCCGTATATAATAATAAGAATTGAGGTGGAGTAATTAAATTACACTTACCCATACATAATAATTAATTAATCAAAGGGCAAGCATGGATAGTGTATGTAGACTATCTTCATCATGCTGATGATCATGAGGGATTGGCCCCGTTAGCGCTCTTCTCACTTGATCCGCTCTCTCACGGACCAATCGCAGCGCTCGATGCCACCTTCCCCTCATCGCATTATTAGCCGTCCGATGGTGGTTGGACCGAGGATCACGATTATCATGATGATGATGATGATGATGATGTTGATGATCATCAAAAACCAGAAGAATTTGGGTAAGTTGGAAAAAGAAGAGCCTTGAGGAACAAGCAACATCTTGTGGGGCCACTCTGAGACTGAGGCAAATCCTGAGGAGAAATGGCCACCACAAGGTGGACACTATCTGAGTGGTGGTTGCGCCGCCTCTCAGAAAATGCGCCGCCGTCATAGCCACCAGGTGGACTCCCATGTTTTGGTGGTTTTAGAGAGAGAGAGAGAAAAGGGGAGAGAGAGAGAGAGTTGGTGGAAGTGAGATTATGTTTTCCTTTCTCTTTATCTGTTCTTATCTTTAGTTTGTCAATGAATATGACAATTTTCTTGGGGCCTATCTGGGAGGTGATCATGAGAATAGAAATAGTTGTGAATTTTTCAATGTGTCATGTGATCTCATAGTTTAAAATAGGAGTGATCTAGGATTGAGATTAAGAGGTGAAGGTGGAAAATGTTGTTCTCCTAAAGTATACGATATCATGAGAGGTGACTAAGGTGAAAAATGTTGTATAAAATAGCGGTGGGATGTAGAATAGTGTTTGAAAAGGTAAGTTATATTAGTCACATTGTTTAAATATATGAATTTTTATATTTTGAATAAGACAACTACGTCACTTATTAAATATATGAACTTTTAAATATATATATTATATATAAGGTATGTAAGATGATTTGGAAATACATAAAAGTATAAAACAATCATGGAGAAATGAATTAGAGTGAGATAGGTATTGGGTAGGATAAATTTATCTTGCCTAACAAAAGAATGGGGTCTCAGTAAAATATTATTGATTATTAATTTTACAGGAATGTTTTAATAAGTGGGATGATGCATGGTAATAATAATTTAGTATAGCTAGGGATAAGATTCATATTTAATATTGTCAAATGAATCCTCAATATGAATTAGTGGGTATTCCTCCCTTTATTAAGCCTTTAATTTCCATAATACTAAGGCATTATGGTCTTGATAATTAAATAGTACTACCTCCTTCCTATATTATCTGTCACTTTAACTAATTTTCTTTTTTTCATAATATCTATCACTTTATAATTTCAATAACACATTAATTACTAATGTATCAAGTTAACCTTATTAATTACATCTTTTTCTTCCATTTTTCCCTTTTATTCACCTTTTTTTTCCATTTTTATTCAATATTTTCACATTTTCAATGAGCTAAATTAATTTAGAGTGGAGGTTTTTTTGGTTTTGTAAATTATGTTCAATGGGACAAATAAAATGGGAAGGGGGGAGTACTTTACTAGCATTTATTAATTAGATAAGTAAAATTTTGTGAGATAAATGCAAAAAAACAAGAATATGGTGATATTTTGAATTTAACTTTTCAAAAAATTTATATTTGGCGATCTATGATTAAGACTTGTGAGAATCTTTTTTGGGGTTTATGGGGGAGGTCGAAACGGTGATGGTGCATGCGTGTATTATTTGGTGCGGACGTACGTACTTGACGAAGACAATAATCAAGTGTGTGGGTTCATGTGGGGCACCCTCGATTCAACTGTAACTGTAATGCATCCCCACAGGTAATTATATTTCGTAAAGAAAAATAAATGTCTTGGACGAGTAAGTGTTAATTAAATTGCAAAAATAATAAATGTCTTGCTACAAAACCTATATATTTGTAAATTAAATTGCAAAAAAATGACATGGTTTACTTCTACAACTATAATAATATATATAAATGTTATAAAATCATATTTTTATCTATATTTTTAAAAATTTATGAAAATGCGTCTAAAATATGTCCAACGGATATGGGGTTCATTCGTTAGGGTGTCAATTTTAATTGTTGGCGTAGCCAACATATTCCAAGCTTCTTATAATTGATAGTTAATAGTATCTGTCAAAAAATTAAAATTGAGGTTAAAATGGATAATAAATATTGATTTTATAAGAGAGAAAACATTTAAGCAGTGTGTTGGGACAAGACACTTATCATCACCCGTTCGTAAAATGACATGCTTGGGAAATGATTTTTGGGGGGAATTTGCACGTCCTTTATTTATGGTGATTTTGATTCGTATATATACTACTTAATATCATAGATTTCAATAACAAATATGCTAAGAAAAACTCTAGATATCATTCTTTTTTTACAATTATTCAAGTTCGCTTCATAGCGTATGCAAAGTTTTACACAATATAACAGCTAAGTGACAAAGATAATGACAATTAAATCGTTAAACAACGTCTTCATAGGACAAATCAGGGAAACAAAGAATTTTAAAAACATCGATGAAGTATCTATCTCGATTCTCGACATTATTAAATAGTCCTCATCCACTATCCAACAACTCTTTGCAATGATTATTTTGCTTCTTTGTCTTCATTTCTCTTTGCGTCTTCCTCTTAAAGGGAAAAAGCTTTACTGACTCAGTGAGTCAAAGACTCATATGACATGTCAAATTTTTTTGATGAGGTGGATTAATGAGATAGAAGGCATTTCTCTCATTTACTTCGACTCCCCCATTTACTCCCTCCCCCAATTTACTCCCCAATTTACTCCCTCTGCCTTCCCCCATTTTCCCAGATTCCAATTCCCAATTTCAATTTCCCCTTTACACAGTCCTCAATCCAATTCTCCTATGTTTATCACCGTAGAAGATGGCATCGGCGAAGATGAGTTTTTTTTTTTACTAAACCGTAGAAGATGGCAGGGAAACCCTAGATCGTAGAAGATGGCGACGAAACCCTAGATCGTAGAAGAGGTCGACGGCGACCAAGCCCTAGATCGTAGAAATGTAGACGGCGACAAAACCCTATATCGTAGAAGATGGCATCGGCGAAGAAAATGGATCCTAGAAGATGTTGACGGCGACGAAACAGCAGATCCCAGAAGATGTCGACGGCGAATAAACCATAGAACCTAGAAGATGTCGACCACGGAGATGAAGACGACGGCCACCAAAACGATACTTTTCTTCCATCAGATAAGTTTATTCGTTTCTCTTCAACTTGTTAGGGGTTTTTTTAGGGTTATTTTCGTTTCTTTTCTGTTGTTCGGTCGGTGTTTAGGATTAAATTTTAGGGTTTAAGTTCGTTTTGCACTCCGTTGATTTGAATTCAGATTATTTTTTTTTTTAATGTTCTAATTTTTGTTCATATTTATACGGATTCCCTTCGTTTTTCCCTGTGTAATTTTTTTCCTGATTCTGAATTTGGTAGTGTTTTTGGTGTATTTGTTCCGATTCTGATTTTTTCTTGGTTTAATTTTTTTCCGATTCTGAATTTGGTAGTTCTGTTTTTTTTTCCGGTTATGAATTTGAATTTTTTCAGTTCAATTCTGAAATTTTTTCATTTTGATTCACTCGGTTGATTTCATTTTGTTTTTTGTATTCTGGAATGATTAGGTTTCTGGTTATCTTGTAAATGTAATGGATTATTGCATTTCCTGATAAACTATTAGGAGTAGATTTTTGTTTGGTTTTCTATTATTCAATTTTTGGGAGACATTTGTACCTAAGATAGCACATGTAAATTTTGTCAGACATTTTTTGCTATGTAAATTACCACATCACCAAACTCACTATATCAATCGTTTGAGAGCTTCTAAGTTGGAGCTTGGTAGTAGTTGTATGTGGGCATGTGACTAATGCATCAACTTCAGTTGATTTCTGTCAGAACAAACCCCATATGATATGAATTGCATTTTCTGGTCACTTGGAAATTAGTTAATTATTTTGTCTAGTGAGCACCTGTTCACATATCCATCTGAATGTATAGTACTCCCTCAGTCATCGAGTGTGAAAAGTGCCTGCTATAAGTTATCATGGCATTTAGAATGCAGATACTGCATTTGTCCGATGTCATATTAGTGAATTATTTTGCTTTAGCTTACTATAAGTTAAGCTGGAAAAAAAGTGTCCTGAAAATGACATTAATGTTTATATCATCCCTTAGTTGGAAATGGGAATTTGATTGAATTTGAAGTGGAGGCCAGATTCCAAATGGATTCTAGTCTGGCTGATGCTGGATTGGGAAAGAAAGGTGGTAAGTTTTTCCTAATAAATTAGATAAATAAGGTTCTCTATCCTGATTGAATTTCCCACATATATGCTTCTGACTCTTTGTAATCCTACTATGAGGTTTGACACATATATTCTGGTGGGTTTGACGCTGACTTTGAGCTGGAGAATGATGAATTTGCATGGATTAAAGAGTTCGTGAATGTTGCAGCATGCTGCCTACGATGAGAGTTTTGTATCTAATATTATTGATATCAATTATACAATTTTTTTTTTTCTAATTGAAATCTATTAATGTATTTCCTGCTAGGTTGTGTTTGTTTTGTATCCAATTATAGAGTATTGTATTTACTTATCATAAATAATCAATTGTATGAAATATTAGGTTCCTTTAGAAAACATTCTTATTACTTATAATATTCTTATTACTTATCGTAAATAATCAATAAAAAAGAAACATGGAAAGATTGGAAAGATTTGGCTTCTAATATAATATTCGTATTACTTAGAAAATATGTTCATAAATAAATGGTTGTCTGAAATTTAGAAAACATGGAAATAAATGGTTGTCACAAATATGAAAATGGAAAGATTTGGCTTTTAATATAATATTCTTATTGCTCATCATAAATAACCAATAAAAAAATAACATTTGAGTTACTATAAAATGTGAGTTATTTTAAATTTATGGTTTAAAATGCATCCGACTATGATTGTAAAATTGCAAATTAAAGACCGAACATAAAATTAACTTTCATAACCTTTCTTGACAAGTTGCATACAAGTTGAGATTAGTAACATATAATTGAGATTAGTGCAAAAGACATTATTCAAGGTGGAATACCTAAACTTTAACATAGACATAGAAATGATTCATCTTTTTAGTTGATTGAAAATGAAATAGATATAAACAATACACTGTTGCATACTTTCGTTACATGACTTCCCTATTGAACTACCTAAACCCATCACAGGGGTGGGCACATAAAACCTAAACCGTAATTCGAACCGTAAAATCGGTAAAAGTGGTTAACCGAATTGATTTATGCATAAAAGCGATCTAGGTAAACCAAACCGGTATGACCGGTTTAGGTTTAGGTTTTGGATTTTTATAAAACGGTTAATCGCGGCTAACCGGTTTTAAGTAATTAAAAAAAAAAACTAATGTCTCACGGTCTCTCAACCACTATATGTGCTCTGTTGCGCCGCGTTTAAAAAAATATGGGTGAACTTTTTTTTTTTAAAATTTCAAGCGGGCTATTTGAAATGTTAAACTTGTTTAGGACTTGATGTTGGTTTGTTGGAAACTTGGAATTGATCGACCAAGTAGGCAAGTACTAGTAGAGTACTAGTATGTGATATTCACTGTTTCAACTTTCAAAGGCATGGGCAGTTGGAGTTGTGAAGGTCGTATCTGTCAACCCACTCTTTTCATTTATCTTCGAATTCATCGACATCAAGAGAATCGTAAAGAATATCTATGAACCCTCGAAGAATATCATTCTCCTTTGGTTTGTTGCATAGATGCTTGTTCGCATTCTTCATTACGTGCCATATGCACTATCTCTTTCGTCTCCCTGAAGTCGTCGTCTTGCAATGCAAGTCTCCTTACCTTGCTGATAACGTTGCGACAATCTCTCTCGTTGAAAGGAACTTGATAATGTCCACCGTATTGTACCGCAATTGAATTGAAGTTCTTGGAGATTGGCACGCCGACTATGTCGTTATTTATCATCCTCCTCCTATGCTTGAAACTTATGAACTTGTAGTTTTGAATGTATTTCGTGTCTGCAGGGTTGCACTCCTAGTTCTGGGTTGTATCGACTGTAGTCAACTTGTATTTGCCGCTTTGTTGCTGGAACGTGGCAGTGATTGGTCTAGACACCACCAAAAAAAAAATTGGAAAGTTTCTCCATCCTTGTATTTTATATTGATTAGTCTAAACACTACCAACAATCATCAAATTTCCCACTGTATTCCCACAACTTGACATTTCCCACTGTTATATTTGTGGTGGAAAACTTCCCACTGAAGTCCACTGTTATATTTAACGGTGAATAATTTCTCACTGAATTTCCACAGTTATATTTAGGGTGGATAATTTCCCACTAATCTCCAATTAGAAATTATTTTAATTATTTGTAGCTTTAAGTACTATGTTACCATCTAAATTTCCACTAAAATCATACCACTAAAAAGATTGAAAAATTTCTCCATCCTTCCTATAATTTCCCATATAAGAAAAATCCCGCCAAAACAAAATTTTAAAATTATCATATTCCATCCAATCTAAATTTCTCAAAATTTTAAACAACACCCACCAATAATTATTTCATTTCCCTCTCAACCAATTTTTCTTAAACTTGAACTAATTAAAATTTGGAGAGAATTGCTAATTAGAATTTTAGAGAGGAGGGAAACTTGTGGATGCCAAAAATTTAATTAAAAATCTTATTTCCCTCCTAAAACTAAAATTTAAGATCATATATATAAAAAAGAGTTGGGCTCTAGGGTTTATTGCTCCACATCCTCAGTCACACTCAGCCTCAGAATATACTCCTTGACCCTCCATCTTTCACAGTACCATAACCCTATCTTCATGCGCTCTCTAACAGTACCATCTCTGGTCTCTGCCGTTCATTCAACCCATCTACGCCGCGCACAACCTCCTCATCCTCTCCTCTCCCTCACCATGGCTGTCGGATACTCCCTCGCGGCCGGCTCTGACTGCGACAACCACCACCTCAACCTCATACCTCTGCCCCACCTCGACTTCATACCTCTGCCCCACCGCGTCAGCCACTCCCATCACCATCACGATGGCAACCGCAATAGCGTTGATGCGTCCGCTCTACTCGAGCATGATTTATTCTAGGGTTTAGATCTGGTTTTATGATATCAAGCTAATTATACCTGGGTTGGTTAATTTGTTATAGGGTTTAGACATAGTTTATGATATCAAGCTTTGATTTGGTTTAATCTTCCAATTCTGGTGGTTGTCTCTTTATTTGCAATTGTCTGCACAGTTCTGTAAATTTCATATTTGAGGTTTTATCAGTTGTATTTGATTTTCATGCGTCTAAATCGATTCAATAGTTCTGGGTTGCTTGGGTTTCTTCGTGTTGTTCTTGTTCTTGCTTTCGGTTTGTTGAATCTAATTCGGCTATGGCTTGAGGATCTAGGTGCTTATGTTTCCAACTCATTTAATTTCCATTCATTGTTACATTTCAGTGACCCCGAGCTCATTTTCCTGACTGATGGTGTGAGCAAAGGTGTAATGCAAATCTTGAATGTCATCATCAGAAATCAGAATGATGGGGTAATAGATCGTGATAAACTATGTTGTTGAACTCTCTTTTAATTCCCCGTTTTTGTTGCTCTTGAATTCGTTTGTCATTAATTTGTTCGTCTCTTGCTGATTTTTTTGCATTACTATCGATTCGTTCCCAGATCTTGGTCCCGGTTCCTCAATACCCACTTTATTTGGCTACCATATCGTTACACAAAAGCTCTCATATACGCATCCTATTTTACACTCGAGTGACATGCGTTCTACTTTTTCCTGATTTGATTGGTTTCCCTCTTGTAGTCTGTGGATGAAATCTTCAAGGTAGCTTCTATAGCACTCAGCCCTAATGTTCCAGCTCAGATTTTCGTAAGTTTCGAAACTTTTTCCGCTTCTCTGTGAATCTTATTTGCTGAGAAATGTTCCTATAATAAGTCACACTTGTGTTTGAACTTTGATAGCTAGGGTTGATGGTTAACCCACCACAGCCTAGGGACATTTCTTATCTGAAGTATGACCAAGAGAGGTATATTCATCTTTCCCTTGTTAAGTTCCGTTCAGAACTAATGTCTTATGCATCCAAGTTTCTAAGCCATGCAGAGGGTTTGAGGGGACCTCTTTGTGTTCTAATGTCTTGTGCATCCAAGCTCACTGGGGTTTCCTAGCTGAATTGGGAGTGAAATACACAGCACCATTCCAGCCATTTGTGCAGAACTCATAAAACTATCAGCAGCTTCCAATATTTTGGTCATTGCTTGAAATCCACAGCACCAGTCCAACCGTTTGTGTAGGCTTTTGGTCATTTGTACAGAACTCATACAACTCATGTATCATGGCCGGATTAGCTAAGTAGTTTTTTGGTTATTTATACAGAACTGATACAACTTATGTATCATGGCTGGATTAGCAAATAAATTTCTGGTCATTTGTACAGAACTCATACAACTCATGTGGCTGGATTAGCTAAGTAGATTTTGGTCATTCAAGTAGTTTTTTTGTAGCTTGTTTGAACAGGGTCTAGTATCATGGCTAATACCAGCTAAGTAGTTATATCGAACTAGTATCCAGTCAACCCATATGCTCTCTTGTTCAATGTAAACTGTTCTACTTTTCAATAATATATTAATGACTATTTTCATTGAAGGATATGTGATATTAAATTATTAATTACTGTTTTCCATCTTCTTTTATCTTAAAAATGATGCTTTTAGAGGTAGTATATGTAGTATCAATCACTTTATATGTTGGATCAATGAATAAAAATTACTAAATTATAGCTTATTGAAAATAATTGGATAGTTGAAAATTATTATCGTCCAATTTAAATCATTGAATTTTGAAAATTTGTATTGTCTTGTGTGTTATAATTAGATAGAATCAAAAGCCATCTTCCACTTTGATCTTTGAATTAAATGAATCATGTTACTTGACTCCACAGAAGTTACTGTTCCACTCTTACTCGCATACTTGATTTTTGTTGATTAATTTTTGCCAAAAAAGTCTAAAGGGCCTTATATTTTGGTGTAATAATTTTAAGAGCCCTATTTTATAATAAATAATTATTGGGTGACATTATTTTTTATATAAATATCTAGAGGTGACATTTCGGTCAATTTCCGGTGAAAAGAACACTTCAATGTCAACCACAGGATGTTTCGGAGAGTACAGCTGCACAGATACTGAAAAAAAAAAAACAAAGCACGCAGCAAGTAGACATATAGTTATTGCTTTCACTTCATAAGAGCTGGCATGGGAAAGAACTTTTTTACGAAAAAACAATGAAATAGATACAGGATGGGGAAAAGTGGGCGGGGATAGATTCAATTTTTGTGTGTGTGCCAAAACAAAATGATAATAAAAGTATGAACTGACATGCAACTATGCAAGTATTGAAAAAAAATCCCCAGCTAAAGATGACAACCATTACCATAATTTAGTAAAGAAAACTATACGAGGAAAGCAAATTTGAGCTGAAATTAACTATTCAAGACCACCATTTTTGCTTTTTTTTTTTTTTTTTATATATCTGCAGCACATTCTACAACCTGTATATATTATACAAAATTTGGCATCCATGACCTCTTGGGTCTGAAGAAAATCGGTCGACGATCGTGCCAAAGAAATAACTATAAACTGTACCAATCACGATTCGATTATTATTGGGCCTATACATGTTTCAAACAAGTCCTTTAAAACAGGGAGCACTTCTCCTGAACCGTGTTCAATTTTCACAAGATCAATCAACAAGGGAAAGACCCGCAAAATGTTCTTTTTAAACAGTGTTTCCTCCAAACTTATCAAAGCTCTCAGTGCTGACAAAGCCAGAGAAGTTCGCGCTAACAGCTCCTCCTTTTTCACTGATGGCATTGGAACAATCCAGTGAGTCACCAGCTTCTGCTGGCTAGACCGGATCCCAGCACACTTGAGGTATATTAGAAGCATCTCCTCACATATCGCTCCGAACGCTGCTTCAAATTCGTTGTCTTTTGAGGATGGACCACTTTCGGAAAGTACATCTTGAAGGAAATTTAAGTAATACTGGTACGAGTAAGAGGAAGGAGATGAAATAGAGAAAGAGGAAGATAAAGAAGAGAAAAAGTTTGAATTGGGGTTTTGGGGGAAGGGGATGACCAGGAAGGAGAGGCATAGAAAAAGGAAGAGAAAAAGGAGGGTTTTGGGGGGGGGGGGGGGGGGGGGGGGTGGGTTTTAATTTTTTGGGGAAATGGGGAGTTGGGTTTCGTTTTTTTAATTTTGGGGAAGAGCTTTTTATGGGATCTAGGTCACCTTACAATTAAAGAAGAAATTTTGGTTGAAAAGTAAAAGGAATTTTTTTTTATCCATGTCATATTGCCACATAGGATGAGTCACTGACTCAGTGAGTCAGTGTATCATTCTCCATTTGGGCACCTTTGTTGGTGACTTGACCCTGTGTATTATACTTGCTTGATTAGGCGCCATTTAGATTTTAACATTCCATTTTTTTTTTGTTTGGTTAGAGCTTTACCACTCTTGTGGAAAGAATGCTCAATAAGAGTCCTCGTATCAGTTGAAACGGAGCCCCCCCCCCCCCAAACAAAGGAATCCCCCCCCCAAAGCCATCGAACGACTCAATATGAAATCGCACCTCTAGTTGCACTCTCGAAAAGGGAATATTGTTAGGATGAGATATCAAGATATTTCTAAAAAGCCTGAGTTGCATGAATCCGGCTGCATTTGGATTGAAGATATAGTTTCTAAGAGTTTCCAGAGTCATTGTTGTTTTTGCTAAAGTGTTACATCTGCATTTGACATCCATATCTATCCTTCACAACTTTAAAAGAGTCTTTAACAACAAATCTCACCTTTAGCATTAAGAAACCTTAGTTAAACCTCATGTTTAGTAGAAGTGCAAGACTTTTCACATACTCTAAACTTGAATATCATATATTTGCATAGTCTTATATACACACAGATAGAAAATAATATAAATAACAAAATAATTAATGACTTTGCAAAATTTACTCATAAACTTGTAATAGTGCTAGTGTTAGAAAAATAATTATTCAAGTTTTCACAAACTGACAAAAGCCACCACGCCCATATTATGTAGCAGGCGGGACATTTTAACTGGGCCTATAAATATGAATCTGTATTTAATTGGTGAATTTATTGAAATGATGTTATTAATTTAAACGTGTCTTTTCTAGTTAAGTCCAATTGTCGAAAAATTCAACCGTCCCAATTCAAGTTGGACACAAAATGTGAATAACCTTTGACGTGAATTGTCAAACTTACACGGCTAAACTCAAACAAAATTTACTGTCACTTTAGTCATTATGAGTTAACTAAGTCTTAAATTTGAACATAAAATTTATAAATGCCCGAACCTACTCAATTGAACAAAATTTATAAATGCCCTAATAATATAAATGTTTTAGACAGTGTTATTATTTTTTTCATTGACTTTTCTTGTGTAATAATTTTCAATGAATGAATTGGATAAGATTACAAACAGAAATTAGAAGAAATCAATCATGTGATCAAAAGAATAATTAGAAGAAATCAATCATAGATCTTTTTTCTAAAAAGTTATTTAAACATGCATCTCATTACTAAAGAAGCAGTTTACTATTTTATAACCCGATAGTTCTCGTTATGTATATTATATTCCCTCCTTCCCCTTTTAATTGACATGTAGTAAATATTATGAGGTTTTTATATTTATATTCGAGTGAAATTTTTTTATATAATATTTTATTAAAAAATTATAATATTACATCTTTATGATAGTAGTTTTGATAATCAATGTTATGGTAATATTTTTAGGTAACTAGACATTATATATGTTTGAAAAATTAATCGTTACAGTTTTTAGAATTTGATTAATACACAAAAATTAGTTTTCAAATCCCATTGATAGCTCTTTCTGTGTCGTGATTCACATCATAAACTTATGATTTTCATAACGGAAACAATATTAACATTCCAAAAAAAATGATTAGGTTGAGGAAGCTGATGGGTGAAAAGCGAAAACAAACTTTAAAAAAAAAAAAAAAAGAGCAATATTATCACAATGTTTAAGTACTGTAATTAAGGTGGGGCAGCCAATGAAAGATGTTCTCCATGAAGCTTGAGCCCTATTGGAGGGTAATAAAATGTGATAAAAAAGGAGGTTATTTATTTCTTTTATGTTTCTTTTGGATAATATCTGAGTCGGAGTGGATATTATTTGTTTCTTTTTCTTTAGGCACCCTCATCATGATGATATATAGGTTTTCATAATTGGTCCTAGAACTTTTTTGTCCATCTTTTTCTCAATAAAAAAAAGGTTAATGCACAACCTCTTAAATAAGAACAAAAAATTTTAGAATTTGGATCTTTTATCAATGGCATTTTATGTTTAACTAATTTATTTTCGGTTTGTTCATTTTCGCATGTTCGGAGAACAGTAATCAGGGTAGTTCATGCATTGGCCGACCCATTACAAAAAAAAAAAGGTTTACTTCCACGTTTATATACCCACACATATTTAAATGAGGGTGGAAAAGACATGTAATTTTGTATTCCTTCATCCTTTCATGCAAACCTGTTCTTTGGATTAATAATTTTTTTCAGTCCAATCCAATCCAACCAATCCAAAACCTTACACAATTCCAAAAAAAAAAAAAATCTCTCTAAAAACATAATTCCCCAAAAAAACATCATAACTTATCCAATCCAATCTGATCCAATCCAACCCAATCCAATCCATCCAAACCTCATTTTATCTAATCCAAAGAGCATGGAAATGGTAAGACAGTAAACACACTGTAATAACCCACCCTAAACCATAGCTATTAGAGTAGTTTAAACTTGTTTAATTAGTTTTAATTTGTTATTTAATTAATTTGTACCTTGCGGTTAGCTAACGGTGACAGGTTGCGGAGGAATGGCGAAGTCGGTTTACCGGTCAAACCTATTAACCGAGTTTATTAATCTATTTAGAACCTTATATTATAATTATTTTGGGTTCTACAATTTTATTTCAAAGTCGGTTTACTTATAGATTAATTTTCCGCAACGAAATGAATTTATTTTCGGGTTACCGATTTACCGTCTTTTTAACCCGATTAAAAATTTATTACGATTTAAAGTAATTATGTATTACCAATTTTTATTTTATCCAGAATCTTAGTATTATTATTATTAGAGTATTAGTGTTACTTTTAATAGTTTAGCATTGTTTTAAGTTAAGTTAATAAAGGGGGTATATATATATTGGTTAAGGGGGAGTCAATGAGTCTTTTTAATTCAAATTCTAGACAACTCCAATTCAGCTTCCTTCTTCCTTCTCCCCACCGACGCAGCCAGCCACCCCCTGCCTCCATTTTACGGCGCGCCAGTTTTCCGGCGAGATTCCGACCATTTTCCGGCACTTTTTGAAGCTCTCACTTCCTCTTCATCCTAGTCCATTTTATTCATCCTTTCAAGTGGTATTTCTCTAGTTTTCTCCTCCTCCATTGTTATGAATTTTGAAAGCTTTGATATTATAGTTTTATCATGATGTTTTTGTGTTAAATTACTATTTTCTTTCATGAAATTAGAGTATAGATTATCAAAGTTGGTTCTAGTGAATGAAACTAAGTGTTTGTTGCAAGTTTGTGTGAGATATGTTGAGATTCTTGTGAATTGATGAAGATGATGGTGAAATATGGTTATGCATGTTGTATTGGATGAAGTTTTAGAGTTATACCTTCTGTTTGGTGAAGATAATTAAGTATGTATGGTCTTTTAGATGATTTACATGAGAATTGTGAAGGAAATTGTGTTAATGGTGGTGTAAATTAAGTGCAAGTATTTGTGTGATGTTGCATGTGAATTATACGAGTATAGATGCTAATTTTAGAGGTCTAAATGCTGGATATTAGTGAGGATATGCTTAGATTTCATTGGGTATATTATTGGTATTAAGTTTGGATGAAAACGAAGCATGTATTAAGGCAAAAACATACCCAGAACCTACTTCCCATTTTATGATTTTTATAGGGGATGCTAAAATTAGTTTCGAGCCCAGAATTTAGTGTAAAAGGTAGCCTAAGTTGTTAGTAAACGCTGGCTTTGGAATTTCGAGGTTTCGATTTGTATAACTCAAGTTAGAGCCAAAACCGTAAAGCCGCAATGACATACGAATTTTGGAGTCAGTGTATTATTGTGTATTTTTCGTCCAAAGGGAGTTTGATTCTGGAAAAGTGTTCATCATAAGAGTTTTAGAGGACTCGACGAGCTTTCCAAAATATATGGTATGCCTTAACCCGATGTCGGGAGAGTAAGTTATAGGACCCGGAAACAGAGCTACAAAACTGGAAATTTCTGGGTAATTGTCTAAGTATTCTAAGGGATTAAATATGATTATATTGGGCTTATAATGGGTTTTATGGGTGTGTAACTTAAGTCATATGACCCTTGAGATGTAGTACCTAAGTAAGAACCATAGAGCTCGATTTGGAGGACTCGAGACCCTTAAAGCTATGTTACCGTTATCGATTTAATTTACCGAATCTCTTAAATGTATTTAGAAGTTTTATCGTACCTTGAAGTTTTTAAAGCCTCTTTGGTAAATTGAAAGTTTATGTCTTACAAGTGTTCCTTGATTCATAAAGCTCTCATAAGTTTAAAAGCATTTACCAAAGTCTCTTGATTTTATCTCAAACACCCGAAAATTTCATTATTGTTTATGTCGGTAATTTACTGCTACTGTCCGGAACACTTTTCGAGCCTTTCTCATCCTTTTTAGCCTCTGGCCCGGCCATCAAACTCGTAGAGTGTATTTTTCCCTTTCCGAAAAGTACTCGCAAAGCGAAATCCGAATTCTATAGCTCGAGTTATGACCAAAATACTATAGTCATAAAAAAACCTGAAATTTTTATACGTTTTATTTCCAAAACTTCGTTGCGAGGTTCTACGCCCTCACCTTTTCATAGCTCCTATTCTAATACCGAACTCTATCGTTTTAGCTCAAAGTTCTGTCGACCCGAGCCATTCCCCAGCCGAGATCGTCACCGGGCAACTCACTCGCTTCAGGTACGCAAATTGTCCAACTCTTTTTCTATTTAAAGTCAAAGTACAGTTTTATTGCATAAGTTATATTCTAACGATTTTAGTGTTTTATAAGTGGCCCCGATACCTATTCTACAGTAGCTAGAGCGCCTAGCCTTTTACAGGCTCCTATCGGAGTAATCTCGACCTGGCCAGCGTCTGACTGCCTAGCGGTCACCCATCCAAACCCGAGGTCGGTTTGGGCGTACGTGCGCGAGATGCTTCGGCATCGACCTCAAAAAGGGGACCACATTTTTACTGTATGAAATCAATTTAATGTTATACATAGCATGTGCATAGAACTATTTATCGATAAAGTTTGCATTGTTTATAGCATGAGTTAGTTCCCTTCCCCGTTTTCGAAATGTTTTAAAGGCCGGCATGAAAAACCGTTTTTGAAACGGTTTTACATGTTGGAGGTTTGTGTACTGAGTGTTTCCCCCACTCACCTTTGCGTTGTTTTAATGTTTTGTTTTTAAGGCCCGAGTATTCAAGAGATTCAAGAAGAGTTCAAGAGAAAGCTAGCTTTACTGGAGCCGAGGTAGGTTTAATCATGGCAAGAAGGAGGTCTTACGACTCTGCAAGCATGGGTATTCAAGAGCGGGGAAACTATTGGGATTGAAAGGTGGAAGTGTGGTGTATTGTTTGTATTGATTTATGTATGTAAAGTGGTTGTAATATTAATCAGGTTGTATGTTTTAAGTTTAAAGTGTGCGATGGTTTGGTGGTTGTTCGTTGTGGATGCCTTGTTCAGTGGTTGAACGGCGGTAATACCCCGGCTTTAACCCTCCGCTGCGCTAATCACAGGATTAATGACGTAATTAGTCGTAATCTTGTGATTACTCAAGTCGGGGCGTTACAGAATGGTATCAGAGCGGAGTTATAAGTGGAATACTTGGAGACTTGATGTCATTATAAGGAAACGAGAATGATGTGAGTAGGAATTGGGAGTCATTGGGAGAATGTGTTGGTGAATCATAGGGGAACTGATTGAATGTAGGAGTTTGGGACTCCATGAGATTATGTGATTATTGCAGGAATGTTTTGCAGGTTGAATAACACCAATTAATTTTGGGGAAAAGTCCAAATTACAGAAGAAACTCTGCCGAAATTCTCCCAGAAATTTGAAGAATTTTAGTGAAAATAGAGGAATGATGTGAAATAAGTGGGAAACTTCATGGAAATTAAAGCATGATGATTCCAGGATGGCATAACTGGACATTTAGGGGTTGTACATGTCAACGTGAGATATTCTCAACCAGAGATTGAAGGGAAAAGGAATAGTGATAAGATTATAATGATACCTTGCATGCAGAAGAGGGGTATTGCATATATGTAAGGATAGTGTGTGACTCATTCGGTGTTTAAAGTTGTTTACTTGAAGAACGGACATTTAAGTTAGAAGTAATTCTGCAAGTTTATGAAGAAAGTTTAATGTAAAGCATCCAGAAGTAGAGTATAAAGTTTGGCACGGTCACTTGAAGTATTTGCATGATTATAAAGTTATAATAGGATGTACGAGTATATCTTAAGGCATTAAGAATGCATGAGTGATAAGAAGCGTTATAGAAGAATATTATTGTTTACCTCGTTATATGAAAGGGATCGTGTGAGAGTTCTATAGGTGCAATGATTTAATAAGAGATGAACTTTTATAGAGGTAATGAGGTTAACAAGAACGAAGGAGTAAGGAATTAATTGCATTTAGGGTATGTGCCTTACTCGGAAGAAAGTATGTCAAGTAAAGAAATCATAGAGAGGTTTAAGTGAATTTCGGGCCTCAAAATTTCTTCTATCCTATTTATGTTGATTTATTGATTACTCATTTTACCCCCGCTTCATGAATCATTACTTTACGTATTTTACTGGATCCCCAAGGTGCCTTCCTTTTAGATCCTTTTACCATGTTTATAAGGTCAAGAGTGACTGTTTAATGTCACGTACGATAGTTCCAGAGAATACTCAATGCCTACACAGCAAACAACTTCTAACCCTAAACACAATAAGAACGTAAGGCAAACCCAATGTCTTTAAGCTACCCTTCCGTATGAGGAACCCTAGGACAAATTCTAGGAACATTTCCGGGAATTACTATGAATCAGAAAATCCCTAGCATGAGTAAAGGTCAATCATCAATGGGGGTTATAAATTGAGTGACAGGAAGTCGGGAAATTCAGACTCTAACCACCGGAGTTTTAGTTTATATTGAGCACAGTTTCCCCCACAAATTCCCCCCTATTAGATCTAAGTTCCCAAATTTCATTATCTCTCCCGGCCATTAGGGCTATTGAATCCAATGATCCATAGTAAGGTAACTAACCCCCATTAAGGGAGGTAATGGGTTTAAGAAAAGTAATTTTATTGGGAAAAGCAAGAAAAGGTGAATCCACCTCATAAGGCAAGGGGTGAGAACTAATGATATAGGAATTAATGAAATAATTGGATAATAAGGAATCTTAGATGGTTAAGCATCCCTGCAAGGAGGAATTAGCATAAGGAAGTTGCTACCTAAAAGCGTAAGGCAGATGTAATGCGGAAAGTCCTTCATAATCAGGTATTGAGACTCCACTGAACTGAAGAAAAGTTCCTTGAGAAATTTCAAATTCAAGTTACCATTAGAATTCCTAAGTTAAAGAAAAATAAGGGAAGTTTAGAGTTAAGAGTTATGATTCCAATGTACAGAATATGCTTGGATCGTCACTAAGCCACTAAGTCTACACTTACTTATGGAGCTTCAAAGAGTTATAAGGACTACTTTAGGTTAAAAAGGGATGATCTCCCCTATAGATGTAAGCGATTAGCGTCTACATTCTCAAGACCGTACAAAGAAATGTATGTGGAAGAACTACTACAATGAGATGAATTATTCAAGTACCTACTATCCAATTTCAGAGAGCCAGGAAATCATGCTAGGAAATAACTGAGGAGAGGATATACCTCCCTCATCTACCTATAGCCAGAAGGGTGAGTTTAAATAAACGGAAAAAGTCACACGTACCTACAACAATGAATAAGATAAGTTAAAGCCAGAGGTGCTGCATAAGAAATATGGAAGGACTTAATTCTATCGCTACTCGGGTACCATTTGAGGAATCAGTGCAAAGTCTATGGTATGGAGGACCCAACCATATGACTACCGATAAGTCTAGACGATCAAAAGAGAGAAGTTATAAATTAGGCACCTAAATTCGACCGATTAGGGTTGTATCCTCACCTTCTAATTCTACGTTTAGACAACGTAAGGCAAGTTTATGTTAAGAGTAAGGGATTAAATAGCAACCAAGGGTAAAATAATGCCAAAGGTTTGGAACAATAAGTCTTAAGGTTTCAAGCTGTGCTAGTGCTACTCCTCTATAGTCATCATCAAAGGATATAATGAATGGGGATTATGGACCTTTAAGTCGTAAAGTGAAGTAATTAGGGAAGTTACCCAACCATCAAACTATATCATGGGATATGTACTATCATTAATAAGGAAAGACGGCCCTGAGCCTAGTTAGCCGAGGATGAAAAGATTCAAGATTATATTAAGCATGGTTAAAATTAAGCCAGAATCAATCACAAACGGAAGGGAGGAACATAACAAAACTTTGGAGATTCATATGGGAAAGGACCCCAATTCATTGACGATTTAGATATAAGCCCATGCATTCTTTTATATATATATGAGATTTGGAAGAATCCTTCACTCACAAGCACATAGGGAACTTAAGGTTTAAGTCATTAGAACCTCTACAGTTTGGGGAAATATAAGTGTTCTCCCTACTGAAATTACGAGAGTACCCCAAGGAGAGTAATTATTTATGAAATCAAATAAATGCAAAGGATTAAGTCCATCTTCAAGACATCATACGGCTTAATCTATGTACATATGGAGGAGAAAGTTTAAGGACTCAACCAGAACGTTGCTAAAAAAAAATGGATTTTTTTGAAACCAACACTCCATTAAGAGGGATTCCAGCGCCATTCGTGGTGGAGAAAAAGAAAATCAGGATAAGGTGTAAGATAACAAGGAAAGAACAGAGTCTCCCCTCGAGATTGGTTATGCCCTACCCAGATCTAGCAGCCAACTCAATCCAGTATAGGGATAGAAGTCCTCTCGAGACTTATTAGAAATGGATATACTATCAAGCAAGGGGATTGAATTCAAAGGTATACACCAGTTGCTGCGTAAACAAAATATAGGTATTTTGAGACTACAATCGTGTCTTCAGACTCACCAATACCTTTACGCTCTTTATGGGTTAAATAAGTCAAGGTTGCAGAGATTACTTAAGTCAAGTTACCATGCCATTGAAGATAACGGGTGATAAAGTTAAAGGGATACAAGAACTATAAGAAATATCCAAGGATGTTGGAGAAAACCGTAAGAGAGCAACAACGGTTATTAAGATTTCACCTAAGAATGATTTCAAATTTAGGGAAAAGAGTTTTAAGACATATGGTAAGGATAAAAGAATCAGGGAGCTATTACACGAGATAATTACGATTAAGGGTTCATCAAAGCCTACACTTACCATCGTAAGGGGAAATCTCTCCAAACACTACCAAGTGTGCTCTATAGATTGCTTTTGGAGATCTCCAGATAACTCCTTCGTACTCAGCGCCCACAAAGATATCTCCCATATCGTATCACCAACGAACATGTAGAAGTATTACAAAAACACTCTCCTCTGCTTATGTATTGATAAATAAATCGAGGGTATATGTTACAACATGTGTTAAAGTTTAGAAAACACCATCATCATGATCAAGATTATGATTGAAGTATCTAGAGGTCAATAAAAAGTTTATGAGGACCAAAAAAGAAGTTTTAGAGTAAACTAAGAGTACCGTATCATCTCCTCGTGGGAAGAAATGGATTATATGGATTAGAATAACCCTCTTTCAACAAAGGTTAGGACAAGCATTACTACCAAGACAATAAGACTGCTGCCGATGGTTTAATGGCGACCAAGGAATTCGTGAAGAAGGTCACCCCTGATTATGATTTGGAGAGAATCACTTTAATCATCATTCCAGTGTTTGAAAGACATCAATCCCAGGGACGCTATATGCAACCACCTTGTTAGAAGATAAAAGGTTGGGGTGTTTACTCCCTCAGGGAAGGGTTGAAGTTAAGGTAAAGGATACAAGTAAAACCAATTAAGGTTCATAAGTTAAGAGCCCCATAGTCTTCAATATTAATAAGTATAGCGAAGATCACCTTTAGAGCCAGAATGTCGCCCAACGTACCATTTATATATTACTCTAAGAGTCTTCGGGTCCAAGCTTAGTTTCAGTAGTTCATACCATCCCGAGAGCGGTGGTCAAACGGAAAGAGTAAACCAAACTCTAGAGGACATGCTTCGCGCCTGTGTAATGGACTTTCAAGGGAACTGGGATCAGTATCTTCCTCTCGTAGAATTCTCTTACAAAAATAGTTACCAAGCCACGATTCAGATGGCGCCTTTGAAGCTTTATATGGCGAAAGTGTAGAACACCCCTATGTTGGGACGAGTTAGAGGAAGCATTAATCGTAGGGCTAGACTTAATTCAAGAAACGACTGATAAGGTCAAGATGATCCAACAACATATTCGGACAGCCCAAAGCAGACAAAAGAGCTACGCCGACAAAAGACGGAAACCGCTTGAGTTCCAAATAGGAGATAGGGTATTTCTCAAGGTTTCCCCTACAAAGGGGGTTAGACGATTCAACGTTAAGGGTAAGTTAAGCTCTCGGTACATCGGACCTTATCCCATGGTAGGAAAGGTTAACCCACCGGCGTATCGTCTAGAGTTACCGTCCAACTTAGGACATATCCACGATGTCTTTTATATCTCCCAGCTTTGGAAGTATGTACCGGACCCAATGTACGTTTTAAAGGAAGAACCTCCTCTTTTAGCCAAGGACCTTACTTTCGAACAGCAACTTATCCAAATCTTGGATCGTAGGGTCAAGCGTTTACGTACAAAAGAAGTCCCGCTAGTCAAATTCCTATGGGCGAATCAAGAAACCTCCGAGGCCACATGGGAAACTGAAGATGAAATGATGAAAAACTACCCCCATCTCTTTTAAGGTATTTATCGCTGAATAAGTTTTTATCGAACAGCAAGTTTCGGGGACGAAACTTCTTTTAAGGGGGGGAGAATGTAATAACCCACCCTAAACCATAGCTATTAGAGTAGTTTAAACTTGTTTAATTAGTTTTAATTTGTTATTTAATTAATTTGTACCTTGCGGTTAGCTAACGGTGACAGGTTGCGGAGGAATGGCGAAGCGGTCAGTTTTACCGGTCAAACCTATTAACCGAGTTTATTAATCTATTTAGAACCTTATATTATAATTATTTTGGGTTCTACAATTTTATTTCAAAGTCGGTTTACTTAGATTAATTTTCCGCAACGAAATGAATTTATTTTCGGGTTACCGATTTACCGTCTTTTTAACCCGATTAAAAATTTATTACGATTTAAAGTAATTATGTATTACCAATTTTTATTTTATCCAGAATCTTAGTATTATTATTATTAGAGTATTAGTGTTACTTTTAATAGTTTAGCATTGTTTTAAGTTAAGTTAATAAAGGGGGTATATATATATTGGTTAAGGGGGAGTCAATGAGTCTTTTTAATTCAAATTCTAGACAACTCCAATTCAGCTTCCTTCTTCCTTCTCCCCACCGACGCAGCCAGCCACCCCCTGCCTCCATTTTCGCCGGCGCCAGTTTTCCGGCGAGATTCCGACCATTTTCCGGCACTTTTTTGAAGCTCTCACTTCCCTCTTCATCCTAGTCCATTTTATTCATCCTTTCAAGTGGTATTTCTCTAGTTTTCTCCTCCTCCATTGTTATGAATTTTGAAAGCTTTGATATTATAGTTTTATCATGATGTTTTTGTGTTAAATTACTATTTTCTTTCATGAAATTAGAGTATAGATTATCAAAGTTGGTTCTAGTGAATGAAACTAAGTGTTTGTTGCAAGTTTGTGTGAGATATGTTGAGATTCTTGTGAATTGATGAAGATGATGGTGAAATATGGTTATGCATGTTGTATTGGATGAAGTTTTAGAGTTATACCTTCTGTTTGGTGAAGATAATTAAGTATGTATGGTCTTTTTAGATGATTTACATGAGAATTGTGAAGGAAATTGTGTTAATGGTGGTGTAAATTAAGTGCAAGTATTTGTGTGATGTTGCATGTGAATTATACGAGTATAGATGCTAATTTTAGAGGTCTAAATGCTGGATATTAGTGAGGATATGCTTAGATTTCATTGGGTATATTATTGGTATTAAGTTTGGATGAAAACGAAGCATGTATTAAGGCAAAAACATACCCAGAACATACTGCCCATTTTATGATTTTTATAGGGGATGCTAAAATTAGTTTCGAGCCCAGAATTTAGTGTAAAAAGGTAGCCTAAGTTGTTAGTAAACGCCGGGCTTTGGAATTTCGAGGTTTCGATTTGTATAACTCAAGTTAGAGCCAAAACCGTAAAGCCGCGCAATGACATACGAATTTTGGAGTCAGTGTATTATTGTGTATTTTTCGTCCAAAGGGAGTTTGATTCTGGAAAAGTGTTCATCATAAGAGTTTTAGAGGACTCGACGAGCTTTCCGAAAATATATGGTATGCCTTAACCCGATGTCGGGAGAGTAAGTTATAGGACCCGGAAACAGAGCTACAAAACTGGAAATTTCTGGGTAATTGTCTAAGTATTCTAAGGGATTAAATATGATTATATTGGGCTTATAATGGGTTTTATGGGTGTGTAACTTAAGTCATATGACCCTTGAGATGTAGTACCTAAGTAAGAACCATAGAGCTCGATTTGGAGGACTCGAGACCCTTAAAGCTATGTTACCGTTATCGATTTAATTTACCGAATCTCTTAAATGTATTTAGAAGTTTTATCGTACCTTGAAGTTTTTAAAGCCTCTTTGGTAAATTGAAAGTTTATGTCTTACAAGTGTTCCTTGATTCATAAAGCTCTCATAAGTTTAAAAGCATTTACCAAAGTCTCTTGATTTTATCTCAAACACCCGAAAATTTCATTATTGTTTATGTCGGTAATTTACTGCTACTGTCCGGAACACTTTTCGAGCCTTTCTCATCCTTTTTAGCCTCTGGCCCGGCCATCAAACTCGTAGAGTGTATTTTTCCCTTTCCGAAAAGTACTCGCAAAGCGAAATCCGAATTCTATAGCTCGAGTTATGACCAAAATACTATAGTCATAAAAAACCTGAAATTTTTATACGTTTTATTTCCAAAACTTCGTTGCGAGGTTCTACGCCCTCACCTTTTCATAGCTCCTATTCTAATACCGAACTCTATCGTTTTAGCTCAAAGTTCTGCTTCGACCCGAGCCATTCCCCAGCCGAGATCGTCACCGGGCAACTCACTCGCTTCAGGTACGCAAATTGTCCAACTCTTTTTCTATTTAAAGTCAAAGTACAGTTTTATTGCATAAGTTATATTCTAACGATTTTAGTGTTTTATAAGTGGCCCCGATACCTATTCTACAGTAGCTAGAGCGAAGCCTAGCCTTTTACAGGCTCCTATCGGAGTAATCTCGACCTGGCCAGCGTCTGACTGCCTAGCGGTCACCCATCCAAACCCGAGGTCGGTTTGGGCGTACGTGCGCGAGATGCTTCGGCATCGACCTCAAAAAGGGGACCACATTTTTACTGTATGAAATCAATTTAATGTTATACATAGCATGTGCATAGAACTATTTATCGATAAAGTTTGCATTGTTTATAGCATGAGTTAGTTCCCTTCCCCGTTTTCGAAATGTTTTAAAGGCCGGCATGAAAAACCGTTTTTGAAACGGTTTTACATGTTGGAGGTTTGTGTAATCGAGTGTTTCCACTCACCTTTGCGTTGTTTTAATGTTTTGTTTTAAGGCCCGAGTATTCAAGAGATTCAAGAAGAGTTCAAGAGAAAGCTAGCTTTACTGGAGCCGAGGTAGGTTTAATCATGGCAAGAAGGAGGTCTTACGACTCTGCAAGCATGGGTATTCAAGAGCGGGGAAACTATTGGGATTGAAAGGTGGAAGTGTGGTGTATTGTTTGTATTGATTTATGTATGTAAAGTGGTTGTAATATTAATCAGGTTGTATGTTTTAAGTTTAAAGTGTGCGATGGTTTGGTGGTTGTTCGTTGTGGATGCCTTGTTCAGTGGTTGAACGGCGGTAATACCCCGGCTTTAACCCTCCGCTGCGCTAATCACAGGATTAATGACGTAATTAGTCGTAATCTTGTGATTACTCAAGTCGGGGCGTTACACACACTTATAAGCGTGATGATATGTTATAAGAGTCATACCACGCTTATTAAGTGAGCTGATTGTTAATTCTAAATGAAACCCTTCTTTCCACGCATAATGAGCGTGGTAGACTGTTATTAATTTTTTTAATTATAATTTTTCAAATGTCTTTTTCTAAAAAAATTTAAAAATAACAAGTATAATTTTTTTAAAATATATCTGTCAATTTGTTAAAAATAAAATAGAAGATAAAAAAGAAGAAACCAAGTGGTATTTATATTCATAATAGTATTAGATTAATTTCAAGAATATTTAAAAAATTAAAATTATAATTTTTTAATATACCCGTCTATTAGTTAAAGCTAAAATAGAAGATAAAAAGTGGTTTTTGCGTATATATAGTATTAAATTAATTGTTAAAATCAAATAATTTTGATACTCAAGTGGTAAGCATTTGTTAGTCACACCTTCTTCTTGCCACCCTTATTAAGTGTTGCAAAATTTTCCCCACACATTCTCTTTCCACGCTTATCTATCCGTGGCAAGGGTCCTCGGTCACGCTTATAGGCGTGGAAAGAGGACCCCTTTTTGGTAGTGACCTAAAATTCATGGACTAGTCTTTCAGGTTATGGATTAATGGGGTCCTTGCTGGAATCTTGAATGTAGTAGCTGATGATATTCGTAATGGATATCTCTACAAAGACGAACCATTGCTCCTCTTTGCAAACATCCAGAAAAGATGTGCTAGAGTTATTTTGAGGGACATAGGAGTGAATGATGGGGGTGGTGGTTGCAGATCTTGAAGCCATCGATGTTGCATGTGAAGCTGCCTCAACTTTGGCTTCAAAATCCTCTACTTTTTCTTCCTATTCTTCCTCTTGTTTCAAAGCTCCCCACAATGTCAACCACCTCCCCAAACCAAACATCCTCACTATTCTCGACCTCTACAAAACCTCATAAACCCCATTATGTCCCATCCACCATCTCCTCCTCAACCTCTCTCTCCAACTCCACCTCCAACCCAAACCCCAAATCCTCCCAACAATGCTGACACCCCCTTCACTTCCCGCTTCGTTGTCGACCAGCCTAGAAAGAGATGTGATGTCCTGGTCGAAGCCCTCGAGAGAGAACACGTCACCCACGTGTTCGCATACCCCTGGGGAGATCCACCAGGCCCTGACCCACTCTAACCAGATCTGAAACGTCCTGCCACGTCACGAGTAGGGTGGGGTCTTCACCGCTGAGGACTACACACGCACCACCGGGAAAGTCGGCGTTTGCATTGCCACCTCCGGCCCACTCTCTACTCTTCCTCCTCCTACTACTATTACTATTTCGTCTTCTCTTTCAAAATCTCGCCGGATAGTTCTTCTTCCGGTGGCGAGAAGAGTCTTGCTGAGAACCGTTGGAGTTTGCCCAGCTCATTTTCGTGTTCAGGTGCCCATGCCCAACCGGGTTATACTCCAACTCAAAATCACCCCAAGTCTTTTCTGAATGTCTGTAAAAGTGAACCATGGGTTCATGTTTGCAAAAATCCAAAAAGATTCGCGGGAGTTTGTGAGGGTTTGGGAAGGGGGGGGAGCTCGAGAAGAGAGAAAAGGATGGTCTTGGCGCCGATCGCCAGTGCTAGGAGTAGTCGAAGATGGTTTCCGGCGCTGGGGTGGTAGGTGCAGGTGGTGGTGGGGGGTCTAGAAGGGCAAAAGCAAACAATTGAAATAAAAAAAAAAATTGAATATCCATATGACATGTCAAATTAACACTTACTAAATCTCCTATTTTCTCACAAATTAGATCCTCGTAATCTTCACTTCCTTCGTGATCATTTGTACTGTTGAGCCGTCCCTAATGACCAATTGCCCTGTAATTTTTCCATTATAATAAAGTATGGACTCTTTCCTTCACACAATTCTCGCACAAAGAACCTCAAAATAAGACGACATGGGCTCCTTATCCTTAATGACCCATGGGCTAGCAATTTAGCTACATATAGTTTTCTTTTTATTCTCGGTAAATAAAAGATGATGATTTCTTGGCAAAGAGGTCAGGCAAAACAAACCTCAAATTTACAAAACCAAAGCAACTACTCTTTGGGTCTTATATTAATAGTCATAATTTTAATTTTCAAAGTCTTTAATGTCACTATTTCATTATTAATTTTTTATATAATATATTATTAACAATTGTAATATTATACTTTGACGATAGTAGTTTTTGTCACAAATCTAATGGTAGTAATTTTATATAACAACTCATTGTATATATTGAAAAATTTAGGGTGAAAGTCTGTATATATTAAATTGCTATAGAATCCCCTCAAATCTCTTCCCTCCCTCATCTCTTAAATCTCATTAATCAGACAATATCGGCCATTAATTTTATCTAATATAAAATCTACACCATTCATTCAAAAAAAAATAATTACCCAATTATTATTTTTTATCTTTCTAATAATTCAAATAAAAAGCAAACAGAAAAAAGAATAAAATGAAAAAAATAAATAATTAAGTAAATGAACAATAAAATTTATTTTCTATGCGGACTCTTATTTCAATTAAAATTGTTGTCAATTATATAGACTCCTATTTCAATTAAAATTGCTGCCAATTTGTCTCTAGATAAACTATTTAAATAACCATAGTTCCATTAGCATTATTGTTTGTTCTATACAGACTTCTATTTCAATTAAAATTGTTGTCTTAGTAAACAAATATAAATAATATAGGAAAATATTTACTTTTATAAACACGCTTATTATTTTAATTTGTAAATAGAGAAATTATACAATGTACTCCTAACAGGTGTCACTTAAGCTATCTTTAATTCTTATACTTCATATAATAGAATAAAATATTTCTATGAATTCTTAAATCACATATGATATGTTTATAAATACATACTTAACATATGATTTAGGAGCATGTACTCCGTGTAACCGTTCATTATAAAAATATGTACTAAGAATTCTATATAATTTTTGTCTTCCAAATAAAGTTTTTTCCCGTTCTTCCGAATGGGTGTTAAGTTAGGGAGACAAATATACACTCATATTTCAATTAAAACTACTGTCAGTTTATCTCCAGATAAACTATTTAAATAATCATAATCTCATTAACATTACTCCCTGTTCTAAACCACTTTGTTTTCTTGATTCAAAATCTTCCATATTCATCCCCTCCTATTCATTATTGGACTTTAAAAAAAACAAATGAACAATAAAAATCCTACTAATTCATTTCTTCTTATTTAAAGGTGAACATATATTCTTACACTGGGCTTTATTCATTTCTGAAAAGATCATCTCTTTAATAGATTGGTTTACTGATTAAGCTCTCATTAAATAGGGATTCCGTGGGTGACTCAGACCTGTTCTTTGGTTAGGTTATTTTCTGGTTGAGAAGTATAAGTTAGGATAAGTTGAGATAAATTATGATGCTTTTTTAGGAATTGTGTTTTGAGGAATTGTGTTAGGTTTGGATAAGTTAGGATAATTTGGAAGAGTTATATCTAACCTAACCAAAGAACAGGGCTTCAATTGATCAATGTGAAAAAAAAATCTAATTAAATAAGGATTTATATGGCCTAAAAAAATTAAATAAGAATATTTTAATATTTTGTGAAAAGAGAACATAATTTCTTATTTAATCGAATTGCAATACCACTACTTTATTGCAAGCAAATAATGAATAGAAATATATTTTCCTACAAAAAATTATACACAAATATTTAACTTGGAAAATTGGATTATAATAATTCATACTTTCACCAATTGTATAACAATAATACATATTTTCATGTTAGATTCTGGTGATCCAAAAAAATAAAATTGGATTGTAGTGGTACCAAATTCACATCCACATCCTTTTTATTTTTTTTTCAATCTTGCCCCATATTTTTTTTTTTCATTCTTATCCTCGGAAGCGGAAAGATAATGAAGTGTAGTTACTAAAACAATTTTTAAATTATTTTTTTGAGAATCCAATCAATTATCATGATTTTTTTAAATCACAACAAAAGTGAAAAAATTGTAAAAAAAAAAAAGAAAGTTTGGGAGAAACGCCGTAAATTTATTAAAAGTCGTGGTAAAGTGTTAAGTTTTGAATAAAATGCAACTCAAACGTATGATATTTAAGGTATACTATCGGTGGTATCCCATAAGAATCCACAATTTTTTTGTACCACAAAATCTAAAATGAAAGTATGGATTATTGCTATGTAATTTTTTTTTGATAAAATATTACTATGTAATTGGTGAAAGTATGAATTATAGAATCAAATTTTCATATTTAACTTCGATAATTTAATATCTCTATATTATTTTATTGGGAAATTAGAGTCTAATAATACGAACTTTTGGCCATATAAGACTTAATAATACGAACTTTCGATTTAGTGATTAATAATATGAACTTTGACCCCCTGTTGCCCCCAATAACACGCCACCGAGTTAAGATTAACTTTAACTCGGTGGTGATCTTAGCTGGCGGCGGAGATATGTTATTTTTGTATTTTGACATTGCCATGTCATCCGTTGACTTAAAAAAATGTCAACTTACCCCTTTTATTTTTTTAACCCACCCCTCTTCTTCTTCTTTTGTCTTTGCTGCTCTTTTATCCCACCCCCCAAATTTTTCTCATTGTCCGAACTAAGCTTCTTCACTTCACTCAACAATGGTGGTGCCAAAATCCAATCTAAACACCCTATTCACATTTCTGAGTTTAATTATCTTCTTCTTCTCATCAACGATTCCAATTTGTGGTTAGGGATGGCAGTCAAGTCCGAATCCGAAGCGAATCCGATTCGCTCCGAGTAAAAAATCCGAATTCGAATTCGACTAAAAAAACTCCGAGTCCGAATCCGATTAAAAAAATCCGACTCCGGTTATAATTGGGGCGGGTATGGATGTGACCACCTCCGATCCGATTAAGTCCGATTATAGTCGATCCGATTAAGTTCGATTAAGTCCGATTATAATAATTAATATAAAAAAAACTTAAAATTAAAATGACCGATTTTTTTATAGTAGATTGTAAAAGTTTTTTTTTAAGGGAAATCGTATATTACTATTAGCCATTAGTATTTCATTTCATCAGTTTTACTTCACCTGCCCTGCGCATCCCAGCCCCCGCTCCCGCCCCCCAGGCTCCCATCGTTCCTTTCACTTCACCGCCCTCTTCTGCTCTTCACCTGCGCATCCCAGCCCCCAGGCTCCCATCCCAATGTGTTACCACCATCCGCTACCGTTACTTCACCGCCTTTGAGTTCTTCTTACGAGTTTCGAGATCTGAGTTCAATGTCGTTACCTCCATCATCTCTACTTCAGTCTCCTCTGAGCTTTGTCCTCTCTGCCTCTCTCTGTTTGCGCCTGCCGTTTGGCCCGTCTCCTCTCTCTGTCTTAGCCGATCGTTGCACTGCCTCACGGCAGCCGACCGTCGCACCCCCTCACGACACCCGATCGTGACGTTAGGATCACCACACACAAACATTTTTAAGAATTATTGTTGGTGTTTTATTTTAACAAGTATGGTATATAATCAGAGGTAATCGGAGTTAGAAATAATCGGAGTCGAAGGAAATCATTTTATGGAAACGTATAACAGCTAATCGTAGTCGAAGGTAATCCGATTACCTCCGACTCCGATTACCTCCGATTGAGTTTGGATTTGGAGGTCCTCCGACCTCCGATTAATCGGATTTGGAGGTGGACCTCCACCTCCGATTATTAATTGGAGCGAAGGTGGAGGTACCTACCTCCGATTCGCCTTCGACCCATTGCCATCCCTATTTGTGGTTTCAACATTACTGAGATTCTATCCCATTATCTTCTTCTTCTTCTTCTTCTTCTTCTTCTTCTTCTTCTTCTTCTTCTTCTTCTTCTTCTTCTTCTTCGGCCACCCTTGCCGACGTCGTTCGCTACTACATATCTTCCTAATTTTTCAATTTCCCTAAGAAAAATTCGACTAAGTCCAGCCCAGAAAAATTCATGAACAGTTTAACCCCAACCCAGAAATCCAGATCGAGAACCAGGACATTACACAAGAAACTTCAGAAAAATCAATAAAACATACCCAAGAATGAAGAGAGAGGCAGAAATTTCAGTCAAGAAACCAACCGTGAATCAATCGAAACCCAGAAATTGGAGCATTACTACCGAAATTGACCAAATTAGTACGAACAACCATAAAGTTCAACCCAAAATTGCAGCTACAAACCCAGATCAACAAAGCTGTCTACAAACCTAGATCAACAAAGTTCAACCCAACTTTTGAGAGAGTGTGGAGAGTATGTATGTGATGGGATGTATCCCCGAAAAATTGAACCGCCCACTAAACTCACCTTAATCCCAACAAAAGTCCGCCTTTTTGCATATGATTTTTCTCTCTGAAAAACCAAAAAAAAAATGCCGAAAAGAAGATCACCCATTTTGAAGAAAGAAGAAGAAGGAAGAAGAAGGTGAAGTTGGAGAGAGAAAGATAGAGATAGAGGAGAGAGGAAGGGGGAGGAAGAAGAAGATTGTGAAGATGAAGCTGGAAATCTAAAACGAGGAAAGGGGGAATGAGAGAGAGAGAGGAGAAAGAAAGAGAGAGGGGGCTGATGTGGATAAATAATGCTGATTGGGCAAGTAAAAGTTGACTAAACTTATCCCAGTCACACATCTCCGCCGCCAGCTAGGATCGCCATTGAATCTTAATTCGGTGGCGTGTTGTTGGAGACAATAGGGGGTCAAAGTTCATATTATTAATCACTGAATCGAAAGTTCGTATTATTAAGTCTTATATGACCAAAATTTCGTATTTGTTAGAATCCAATTTCCCTATTTTATTTTATGTATCTACCTAACTTAGCCGAAAAATCTAATTTTTAAAATTTGACTGCACAATTCTCAAAGACGAGAATTAATATGGAACCGATGGACTAAAATGGAAAATTAATCAGTAACAAAAAAAAAAAAAAGAAAAGTGAAAAAACCCTCGAAGAACCCTTCTTCTCTTCCTTCTTCATTCCTTCTTCCTGGTTCATCGTTTCTGCTGCTGCTGCTTCTTCAAGCAAAAACCAGCAGCAGAATCTATCACCCGTATTCCCTAAACCCTAAACCCTAAAAGAGAAAATTAAACCTAGAACTCAGGAGCCCTTCTCCAATGGAGGACAAAGACGATGGACCTCCCAATCGAGAGTTATACGCTCTGCTTCACATCTCCCCAGATGCTTCTACCGAAGATATTCGCAAAGCTTATCGTCAGTGGGCTCAAATTTATCATCCCGATAAGTATCAAGACTCCCAAGTATTACTATTCTCTCTTGATTGATTTCTTCTGCATTTTTTTTGTGGCTTGTTTGAATTTGGATTGGGTTTTGATTTAATCTGATTGGTGTTTGGGGTTTATCGGGTTTCTGGGTTTTGTACCAGAAGTTTAGCGAGTCTCATTGATGTTAGGGGGCTGATTCAGGGGGAATTTTGGTGATTATTGTCTAAATTGCTATTTGGGTTTATATTGATTGGTATTTGTGCTGATTGATTTGGTATTGAAGTAGTGAGTTTTAATTTTTATGGTTATTGACCATTAATTGATGAAAATTTGACTCTATGCTCATTTCAATATTAGTTTTTAGGGTATTTGTTTCAACTAATATGTAATGCATTGTTCTTGTATAATGTGTAAATGTGTGATGCAATATAGCTGTGTACTATCCTGGTTTTGCATGCACTAAAGTGTAAAGATTGAAACAATGTTCTAGTTTTCCCGAATCCGAAGCAGCTAGACTTACTTGAATCATGTTTCTGAGTAGTTTCCTTTCAATATGTTTGTTTAGTTTCCTCCTTCTAAGCTGTAACTAGGTAGATACTAGATATTTGCTATCATCACTGTTCTATATGAATAGGTGTTTAACGTTGTTATTCTAGTTCTTATATCTGGATCCCCAAGACCCATGAACTGTGATGTTTGTTGAGATAAGACTGACTACGTGTGGATCTCCCCATACTTTGTGAAAGTAGGACCCACACTAGAGCTGTTGTAGTTGTGCAGACATCACTATTCTTCTGGTTCAACTTGTCCTTTTTCTTTTGCTATCCAATCTTGTTTTGAAGAGGAATGATCTTCGACGGTTGTCACTTGGTGGGAGTTACCACTTACCATAGGACTTTTACTTTCGACTACTTAGTTTAGGTCGTTACTAGATTGGTATTATAGATTTGGTGAACCTTTACAATGTGAATTGCCCTTAAACTTTTTGTTATAGCGGATGCGAGAAAGTAAGAACAAAGTTGAAAGATAATACACAGAGTTAACAGGTTCACTAACAATGTGTTAGTTACATCCATAGGCTGAAGAGATGGATAGTTTTGTTAATATGATGAGAGGAATATAGATACGTATTTTACATATATAGGGAACTAACTAGCTATACATCACATGTGAGACCATCGTGCTAAGTCTGCAAAGGGGGCTAAAACAGATTCAAGGGATATTCTAACACTTTCCAATAGGTCATTCATCGTAACACATTTATGATTGAGAACTTGAGATGCCTCAAGAAAGCGTTTCGTAGTATACGGATTTCTGTAAGAAGGTGCATCGTAATTATATGGGTGATCCATTACTATTGAGTCCTTTAGACGTTCTTAGCTCAATCTAGGCTCATCATGGTTTTGGCTATGTTTTCCTCATTGCTTACCCACAAAGTTACACAAAGGTTGTTTGTGTTGCAAACTAGATTGAAAACCATTGAAGCAGTGAATTAGAGTACAAACTTAATATTTGTTGTAAAATCTGTTCCCCGGTGCACCACTGTGCAATCCCAATTACCCATTGCTTAAATTTTTACTAGGATTGTGCCCCATTGAGGTTCTGTATTTTGAAAACTGGATTCTTTTGAATAGTTGAGGTTGCATGACTAAGTGTGCAGTGTCCTGAAATTCTTCTCATCATGTCTGTCCATTTTACTCTGACCTTTTGAGGTGAAAATTTTTGAAAATTTCTTGTTGCTTCATTTCAGATGAAAGAAATTGCTACGCAGAATTTCCAGCGTATATGTGAGGCGTATGAAATCCTCTCAGATGAGAATAAAAGACAGATATACGATATATATGGTATGGAAGGGTTAACATCTGGACTAGAAGTTGGACCAAAGCTGAATAAAGTGGAAGAGATCAAGGAGGAGCTGGAAAGGTTGCGACGTAGCAAGGAATTGGAGAAGATGGCCCATCTTCGACCTACGGGCTCGATTCTGGCGAATGTGTCGTTGCCGCAATTTTTGGAGGGTGATGGCATTATTAAGGGGTAAGTAATTTGTTCGTCTTTAGATCCTAATTGCTCAAATATGTGAGCTCTTGCTGCAAACTTTTTGGCCTGTATTGATTGAGTTGCTTATTTGCATTGAAGCCTTGTGAAACTTGGTTTGCATAGATTGAACATATAATGTCTCTGTTTGCCCTTTACCAATGCAATTAGTTAGTTCAATGCTCATAATTACTGGAAACGCTTGCCGGCTCACTTGCTCCCCGGTGTGTTCTTTTAGGGGTAATAACCAAATTTCACCTAAATTCACCTAATCCAAATTTATCCATCATTTCTATTACTTTTACCGAAACTTACCAGATATTACCAACACTATCTAAGTTTACGCAAATTTACCCGACCTTAGCTTGCCTCCAAAAGAACACATTAGTCTAGTTTTGGCTTTGGAATGATTGTTCTTGGAACGGGACTGTAGGGGCATGTAGTGATCCTGGTAATTATGAATTGTTCCATTTTATCTTTCAACTATCGTTTATCATCATCATTGTTAATTTTTTTCTTTTTGGTCAATGTTTGTATGTATGTCAATGTCAGAATGGCTATGGCCAGTGAGGTGCAGTCTCAATTATCCAAACGTGTTGCGGTTGCTATTGGTGGAAACTTAGCTGTTACAGGCAATTCTGGGGGTGGAGCTGCTACTGTTGTTCTTAGGCATCAAGTGGCAGCAGATACTTCTGTTGAATACATGGCTTCTGCTGGTCTTCGTTCACTCATCGGCGTGCAAACTTCAGGGTAAGTGGTATGATTTTTCCTTATTGGGGGCAGCGTTCTGAATTAGTTTGATCAATCCCAAATAGTTGCATTTTCGTGATGTTTTTTTTTTTTTTTTTTTTTTTGTTTGATAGTGACTACACTGGGGATAGTAGTTGTTTTTATTTGTATTTCAAGAGGTCACCAATTTGACTATTTCTGCAGCAACTTGTCGCCTCACTCCAACGCCACTTTGGGACTGGCAATGTCACTAAAAGATGGATCGATCAATCTTTCCAATGTGTGGACTCGTCAATTGTCTCCCACTTCAAATGGAAATGTATGCCTCTCATTTCCATTGCTATTTTAAAATTTTCAGTTCTTATAGTATGACCTTGTAATATTTTTTTCATAGGAAAAATATAGATATGTTAATTATAGAAAACATTAGATGTTTAGGAAGCATCAACAAAATTATATACAACCAAAATAAAGACTATCCACAAAAGATACTACATCAAAAGAGGAAGAACTAAAATTTCCCTTTAGCCCAAAAGAAGAGAGACTTGATAAAATTGTCGTTCAAGCGCTAAAGAGGAGTTTCCCTAAAAAAAACTTTTGGTTCCTCTCTCTTCAAATACTCCAAATATCACATGTGGAATAACCAAAATATAGTATGGCCTTGTTACATCATGTTAAGGAATTAACTTACATAAGAAGTGGTTTCAAAATGGTGTAAGAAGGATTGGAGGTTTGTTGTGAATTCTTGGAACCATTTCGGTTGATACTAGATACTAACATTCTCGTGTTAAAACGTTTCAGATACATTTCCTTCTTGGAAATGAGTCGTCCATCTCAGTTGGATGGCAGAAGAAAGAAGAGAGAAGGTCTGCTGCTGGAGAGATAAAGGTACGCGTAGATTGTTTGGGTAATGTTTAATTCAAGGATTTGAGTTAAAATTAGTACTTGATTCCTTGTAGTTTTCGGACTTGTTCTGCTGTACTGAGAAAACTGTGTCAATGCTCAATGGTCAATACCTTCTGTTGTGAAAGATTATTTCTGCTGTGGATTTACTTTTGATGAACTTGGTTTGACAAACCTAAATTCTACCATTACATATTTAAAGTGTGGAGAAAATGTCATTACTCAAGCATAAAAGTGGAAAAAAAAACCGAATTTTCACTGGAAAAATGACGACTGGAGAGAGAAAAAGGGGGGGGGGGGGGGGCGCTATGTGTATAATCCTATGCTTTATAATGGAGATTTAGTCTCCATAAATGGAGTCTCTCATCTAAGATCTTTCTCATTCACAATGCTAAAACCTAAAACCTTGTTTAATGGGACCTTGTGTTATTGCAAATGTCAGGGGTATATTTACATAATCCTTTTAATATACGTGCTTTATAATGGAATTCTTTTGTTCACCAATCTTGCTTCTTTTATGGTTGTCTATGACTATGAGTTGCATCATTGAGTGGCAACTAGGTTTCAACAGTCAACATTATTGTTTTGACTTTGCAAAGACACCTTTGTTTCTATTTTGATTGACTGTTTGTGGTTCAACAGTTTGGCACAGGCTCTTTTGGGGCGTCCGCTCACTACACTCATAGGTTCTCAGCAAAGTCCCATGGCCGTATAGCAGGCAGAGTAGGAAGGTCTGTTCATGTACTTTTTATTAAGAAAAAAATTGTTTTATTAATTAAAAAAAAAGACTTTTCATGACGTTCTCTTGTTTCTGTAACACTTGTTATACGGGATCCGGCACATCAAGTAACTTTTCAAAATTTGACAAGTTTCTAGGGATGCAGACAGTATTGTTTTTTCATCTCTTTCTAGTGCACCGTGTGATGGGAATTTTTTCTTCTTCGTAGCAATGCTCTCGAACTAGAAATTGGCGGTGGACGAAAGATATCTAATTTCAGTACCGTACGATTGTTGTACTCAATTGGGATTCAGGTAAGGCCCAACTACACGTGCTATTTTCTTAATTTCAGCTAATAATCTTTGCACATGGAGCTGTAGTGTGTGAAATTGTGAATAGAGGCTGCCTTCTACTTCTAATTAGCAGTAACCGGATTTCGTTTTCTCCCTTGTCTTGGTAGGGCATCTTTTGGAAGTTTGAACTCCATCGCGGTGGCCAGAAGTTAATAGTTCCGGTAAGTGTTACTCTGATCTTAATTACTTTTATGAGTTCTCTCATCAGATGCTCAACTCTTTACCCATCTGGTCATGATCTTTCCGTTGGTAAGATAAGGGTGGTAGAATAAGGTTTGCAGAAAGTTGTAAATATACATAATATTCTGTAGAAAGTTGTAAATGTGATAGGAATTAAAAAAAAATTGTGTGACAACTTGTCAAACGAGGTAAGATTGAGTAAATTTAGGTAAGGTTCAGAAAGTCACAACGGAAAGAACATGAGAAAGGTTGTGCTTGTGGTATCCTTAGATTGTGTGTTCTTTTAGAGGTAAGGCAAGGTTGGGTAAAGTTTGGTAACTTTGGGCTGGGTGATATTAGGTAAGTTTCGGAAAGTTAATGAAAAGAAAGGGTAAGTTTATGTCGGGTTAAAATGGGTGACATACCCACCACAGAACACACCCGAATCTTGGGAATACGTCAACATCTTGATTTTCTTTGTAATTTGCATCTATACTTTTCTTTCTTTGAAATTTTGGTTCTTGGAATCTATTCTTGGGTGATCTGCTTCATTGATTGACACCTGTTGAAACTCTTTGCAGATCCTCCTAACGAGGTATATCAATCCTATATTTGCAGCAGGGGCATTTGTCCTTCCAACATCTCTTTATTTCACTCTCAAGGTTGGCTCTTGCTTTGATATGGACTTTCAAATCTTTGAAGTATTCTTTGGGCATTGATGTGATGCTTTTCTTGTCCCGTGTTTGTGTTGTAGAAATTTGTTGTCAAGCCTTATTACCTTAAACGGGAAAAGCAAAAGGCGAAAGAGAACATGGAGAAAACTTCTGCGCAGGTATACAACTTCACTTCCCTTCCCTTCCCACTAGATCTGACAATTTTTTGTCCGACCCGGTTACCGGAATTTCTTTGTCACAAAAAAACACGGTTAAGCGCTAACAAAAATACAGATCCGGGTCAAATTCAGGTCGGTCAAATCGTTGAAAATTGGCGTCTGATAACCATTTAAGGTTGGACAGTCAGTCCCAAACTCGGGTCAAATTCGAATTCGTACAATAGAAAAATTGTGTCCGAATATTTGGTCAATTAGGTGAATGTCAAGTTCGGACAAAAAATCTATGACCGTACCCTGTTTTTTTCCGGGTTGGTCAAAATTTTACCGGCTCCATGGGGGTACTGTCAGATTTTCCGTACCAAAAGCTCAGGCGCTATGTTATCAGAACCCAACTTTTACCATAGTTTAGGTCTGCCCAAATTGTCCGTCCATCCCCAAAACAACTGGATAACAAACACTAATCTATCTTCCAAATTTTGACATCAACTGATTTAACCCGACCCGAATTTACCCAACTTTTGCCATATTGCTCACTCTCCAACAAACGACCGGCAGCTGACATGGACTCTTGACTAGGTTAAAGAGGCTAAGGCTGCTGCTGAGAAGGCTCAGAAGCTGTTAGAAAACGTTGCAAACAGAAAGAAAAACAAACAAATCGAACTCGGCGGGTTGATCATCAGAAAAGCAGTCTATGGAAATGCTAAAGCTTTGAAGAAGCTGGTGGAAGAATCAGGAGAATTGGACGACGATTTGGCTTCACAGGTCCTTGATGTTACCTTACCTCTCAATTTCTTGGTCACTGATTTGGGGCAACTTAAGGTATGGTCGCCATTCTTTCTTTTTCGTTTTTCTTTTTTCCTTTGTTGTCCATGTAAGTTCTGAATTTGAGCATGTTGCATGGTAGTTCGTTTGTGATTGATTTTGTTGTTGTCGAATGAGAGACAAGAGGATGACAATTAGCTGTTCAGTATGGGAGTGATGCTAAGTTCAGCTAGTATTACTGCTCAAATTTGCGATAGTATTAGTTGCTATGGGGTGTGTGCAGTTAACTTGTGCAAATTTTGACCATTAATTGTTGAATATATGTAACGATTTAAAATATGAAATCAAAATTATCAAATTTGCTGTGAAAAGTACTTTTGTATGAATATAGTGATGTAGTTTTTGTAAATACATAATGTTAGAAATTGAACGTTAAAATGGTACGTGAAAAGTCAACAGTGACCGTTCTTAAGGAATCAAGGGGGTATGTTTAGCATTCCCATCACCTAGTAGCTTATTTCCAAAGAACTAACGTTTTGTGGGCGTGAAAAACTGTGTGTTTGCAGCTTCACAAAGGTGTGAAGAAATCAGGCATCATGGGCTTCTGCGACCCGTGCCCCAGCGAGCCTAAGAAGTTGCTGGTTGACTACACATACAGAGGACAACATTACCAAGTAAATATTACTTTTTACTTTTTATTTAGATCAAAATTAATGTGGGTCAATCGGAAAGTTGAAAAGAATATTTTCTGTATCTAGGGCTTGTTCATTTCAACTTAAGCAACTTATTACTAATGAGTGTTAATCGATGGAATTTAGGCCCGGCAAACTGACCCATGACTCGAAACCCGATCCCAGACCGACCCGACACCCAGATGGGAGACCGACCTGGTCTCGATCTTGACATGAAGAAAAACCGACCCGAAAACGATCTGAAACCGCAGCTCAAAACTGATCTGGTTAAGATTCACACTTGAATGACCCCAAATCGGATCAAAACCCAACCCGAAAGAACCTCACCCAAACCAACCCGAATAAGACTTGCCCGAAGTGAGCCTGAACCCAAACCTCACCTGAACTGATTCACCCGTTTGCCAGGTCTCATAAAAATAGAACTTTGAAACATGACCTAGTGTTGATGAGTTCTGATTGGTGCTCGTAGGTACCAATTGGTGGTGATTGTAAGTACTTATAATAAGTTGAAAAGAACATAGCCTTAAGTCCCTTACATATGTGATCTCGCCGAATGTTCGCCTCCGGTTACTAATTTTTTTCTCCATGTTAATTTCTTTTCCATCTTTTTTCCTTGTACTGTTACTGTGCAGGTGGTGGTTGACGATTACGATGAGTTGTTCATACCTCAGGAAGCTCACAGGCTATAGAGCACCTTCTCAGTCATTCACATTAACCTTTCCATCTCACTCCAACCAAATACACTTCTCTTCATTCTGTTTTGACAAGTTTGTGTAATTTTGTGTTTCATTATTCTCACAATTTTGAGTGATTTGCTAGTCATTTTGATTCTGTAATTATTTAGCGACTAAATAAATTCATCTTCTCCTTCTATTCTTCCCTAAAATGGGCAAAGCCACGCGTATATTTGAATAATTTCGACATGAATAGGAGGTAGACCGATGGGACAAAAATAGAGAGGATGTTCCCATTTTCGAACCGTCGATTATTTGAATCCGCCTATCTATTGTTTCTGAACGGATACTGGTTTAGTAGATCAGTCATTTTGTCGATACGATTTACTTGCTATTGCAGTCTTGAACTTGAAATTACTTGCTATTCTTCTTACTGAAATAAAAGAGGAAACTAGACATGCTATTTTTGTCTTGAATTTGAAGAAATATGTCCACATTGTAAGTTCATGAACGAGTAAAGTAGCTATGAATGTCAAATTTGTTTGTAAGAGCTGAACGATATAATGTGTTGTGTATTTCTACAAACAATTACTAAGGGGCTACAACACTTGAAATGCTGTAAAAGTGCAATTTATTACATACTCTTGGAGCATGTGCTTTAAATATGATTATTGTTTACTCTCAAATTTCAATAGTATAATTGTTCATTCATACCTATTGTTGTGAACTCTTAATAGTGTAATTGTTCATTCATATCTACTTATTGTTCAATTTTAATAATATAATTGTTTACTTATATTTACCCATAGTACATGTTTTTAGGTGCATGTAACATACACTAGTAGAATTGGCCCTAAAAAGCGTCTGGTATAAGCGTCTGAAATGGGGTTTAACAGACGCCTAAATGGTTTTGGCGTCTGATTTTGACGGACGCCAAAACATATAACGCCTTTTTTAAAAGGCGTCTGTTTAAATCAGACGCTTAATTATTGGCGTCTGCTATTAAACAGACGCCAAATACAGACGCTGACTTTACCGGGAACGAGGCATATGTCAGACAGAAATGGCGTCTGTTTTGGGAGTAACAGACGCCAAATTGCAGATAAAATGGCGTCTGTTTAGACCAAAACAGACGCCATTATTATTATCCAGAAATAAAAAAAACGTGAGATATTGTAAAACCAATTTAATAATTACATTATATAATATATTTTATGGGGTCAAATTATATTAATTGAGCGAAAAAAATATTTTTTTGATATAAATGATATATATATGTCAAATTTATGCATGTACAATTTTCATATATAGAGGCTTTCAATTCATAGAAATAACAACATATATATAAATTGTATATATATATACAATTTATAGAAATAATAACATGAAAATGGTAATGAATATATCTTTAATAGTGTGTTAATTTTTACACAAATTTAATACATTAAACGAGTTGAAGAAAATATATAATACAACTTTAATAATGTTGATTTTTATAACTAATAAGAAAAAATAAAAACTAAATTACAAATAATATATATCTTCAATATTTTTCAATCTTCATTCTTCAAAGTTCATTCTTGTATCTTCAATCTTCAATCTCCAATGTTAAATCTTCTCTTGTAAAATTTCCATTCCTTCAATGTGGCATGGATTGGATTTTTGGTGGTGTGGATGAGAGTAGATTGAAAGAAGATGAGAGGAGATGAGAGAAATGAAATGGAGATGTGGGAGAGGGAAAAAGTCGAAGGGAAATTTGAGCGTGGGTTCATATATATTAGCAAAAATGGCGTCTGTTTTGGTTGCCAAACAGACGCCATTTATGTGCTATTGGCGTCTGTTTTGCATCCAAACAGACGCTATTTTTGTTCGGTTGGCGTCTGTTTGGAGGCGTAACAGACGCCATTTTTAACTGTATTTAATAATGAAAATGGCGCGGCTAGCTATGTATATATATATATATAATAAATATTAATAATAATATTATTATTATTAATATGATAAATTTATTAACACTATTATTATTATTATTCTTAATATTATAATTTTTATTAACACTATTATTATTATTATTATTATTCTTAATATAATAATTTTTATTAACACTATTATTATTATTATTATTATTATTCTTAATATTTATTATAACAATTAATTACGCGCGTATGTATGTATTCATATTTTAGTTATAGTTAATTAGTAGTTATTATTGTTAATTCAAATTTTTCTAAGTGATAGGGATATATATCATATCTAGGTAGATAATTTAATGTAATTAATCATGTGTATTTACGTGATATTATATATATGTTAATTAAGTTAATTAATTTGTACGTATATATGTGCGAAATTAAAACATAAAAAAAAATGTCGATCGCTGTTTGGATCCAACTTACAATCTAAGTACTTACGTACACATAATGAATAAAAAGTTTAAATGTTCATATATATAATTAAAAATACTATCAAAATAATTAATCTTGAGCGGCGCCGGCATCGTCATCAGTTTCGCTTTCCTCCCCATCGTGATTATCCCCACCCTGATTGTGACCTTGGGTCAATTCGTCGACATTGGAAAAGGTATTGGCTTCCCGTAGACAAACGACAATTTGGAACGATATAAAAAACAATCAAAATAAAATAGGTAATTATTAGTACGTGTAAGTAATTTAATGTTGTGAGTATGGATAAAAAAGGTTTACCTGGGTAAGCGAACAACGATTCTTTGTCTAATCTTCTCTGGAAATCTTCCTCCATTCTGCGCCGTTCTTCTTCGTTTTTTTGCCTTTCTTGCTCGAGTTGACGCTGCAGCTCTCTGTTCATCTCCGTAATAGTGGCTCGGATGTCGAAGCTATCGGAGTCCTTATGACGTCGTGGCCGTCTCCTCGATGCGATATGGGGGAACTGCCCTTTCATAGCTTCCCCCACCATCCCCATGCCTATGATGTGTCCCCGGATTTGTAGTTGTTTGTCAAGCCAAAACTCGTCTTCAGACATGATGGGAATCGTTGGCCGATCCTCCCACGCTGCGCCCATCTCCTTTGTATGATTCATAATCGCTCGCATCTCTGGTGGATACATAGAAAGAATAATTGGAATAAGCGAATTAAAGTTAATGTTCGTACGTATATATGTACGTATATATAATAACTTAAACGTTGTGGATGAAGGTACTTACCCTGCCGCTTGAACGCATCGTGCACCCATCGACTGCCTCGCTTCACATGGGTCGCCAATTGTTCCCATAAAGTAGGGTCTTTTCCATCGTTTTTCTTTCGCACGTAAGTGCATATATGTACAAACGTTAAATCAGACGTTAAATCAAACATATGTGAGGCGATATAAATAAAGTCGTAATTAATTAACTTAACAATTTATGTTTGACGATGCGAATGAAATCGGGCCCCTTGTGCGATGGTGGACCTTTATCTTCGTTCATCTTCCTTGCCTCATATTCTTCGATTTTTCATTGAATTTGGGATCTTGCCATAGAGCAATGAATTTGTCCCAAATTTCGTCGACAATCCATTTTGGCTTGCCTCTTCCGCCAAATAACGCTTTTTGATTTGCCGATAGTGTCGGCATACTGTTTTCGAGCCCTCTTGATGAACCAATCACGTATATACGCCTCATGTTGAGATTCCCACCAGAATTTTTTCTATATTTAAATCATACATGCAAAATTAAACAGGCAAATAAAACAACATATACATCATAACTTTTAATTAATAAACCATGAAAAAAATTCGGCATAGTTTCCCCTATAAATGGACAATTATATGCAAACATACACGTACTAATTCATATTAATTAATTAAGCAATTGAGTGTACTTAAACATGCAAATTAAACCATTACGAAATAATTCATATTAATTAAGCATGAAAAAATGGAGCGGGTTCTACCTTGAACTCATCATATATCAGCTCACGCGTGTCCTTAGACACTATGCTCCACGTAGGCCAAAAGCCTCTGAAATTTTGCTTCACGATATCCATAATAGCCCTGACTGCGTGGGCCCCATAAGGCGCCACACTTAAATCAATTAGAAATGAAACATTGGTTAGAGAGAGCATATAAAATTATATTTAAACACAAATTAAGTTATAAACACATAAGATCTCCCTGTCATGTTGAACGGGCTAAACCCATCCGCACACAAGCCCAACCTTACATTTCGCGATTCGCTCGCAAAGTCCGGATACACAATGTCGAACATTTTCCACGAGGCGCCGTCCGACGGGTGGCAAAGTACACCTTCCTCGCGCTTGTTCTCCGCGTGCCATCTCATATGCCCGACCGTATTCTTCGAGGCGTACAGACGCTGCAACCTAGGGGTCAAGGGAAAGTAAAACATTTTCTTGTACGGGACCCCTTTCTTGGTCTTGGTTGATGATTTCTGTGGCTTATACCTAGGATGGCCACAAAATTTACATTCAGTGAGATGTGCATCATCCTTATAGTATATCATGCATCCACTAAGGCAACAATCAATTGTTTCATAGCCCATCCCCAACTTCTTAACCTGCATTTTCAACTCATCGTAGTTTCTAGGGACTAGGTTCGGCTGGGGACAACTCTCGCTCATCAGTTCCATGATATCATTCATTGCCTGCTCCGACAAATTGTGCTTCGATTTCTGACTGATCAGTCTCACGGCAGTGGACAACTCAGTATGACTCGCACACCCTTCCCACAGAGGTTGTTGAGCAGATTGAAGCATATCATAAAATTGTTGAGCTCCTGCATTAGGCGCCTCGTTCGCCATGATGAAATCGTTCATCATCTCTTCCGTTCTGTCGATGAATGGTGGCTGATTCGGTTCCTCGTTTGTCGGTTCCCCATCACCTTCCGCATCGTCACCACTGTCATCCTCATCATCATCGTCACCCCATTCTTCACCATGGCTCGTCCAACACCAATATTGTTCCATAAACCCTCGCCTATACAAATGTTCTTTAACTTCATCGGGGCTATATCCGCTCTTATTCTTACACTTCACACATGGACACCGATACTTTCCAGTCCTCGGATACTCATAGGAATTACTCTTTGCAAATTGATCAAACATTTCTACCCCCGCAGCCCATTGTGCCCTGATAACCCTCCTATTCGGTTCAAACCTCTGGTACATCCAACGGCGATGTGGGGGCCCATCCATAATGTACGTGAATCTATTATTCAAGCCCACCATGAACTTAATTAACAATAAACATTGTGTTATTCAATAACATACTTGATTACATATTATCAAAATCATCCAAACTCAAAACATGAGTATTATGGCAGCAACAACCAATCTATGTCACCAGGCAAGAGGATCCTGTTATTATCCAAGCAGAATGTGTTTGTTAACTGTTAATCTATGGCTGAAAAAGACTTTCATGAGTCGTACCGACTCTCCTTTGTTTGTTCGAGTCTCAAAAATAGCGCAATCTCAAGATTGAAATTGCACGAGGTTTATATAGTGCTCTAGGAGTTAGAAGCGTGTCAGTTGATGCAATGCGGTGTTTCCATTATGCGGCACTGGTGAAGCAAGACAAGTGGTCTGAAGAGAAGCTTATAGTAAAGGGTTTAATAGAAATCGTGTTGGGCTTTCTTGCATGTAAGATTCATAGGTCCATCAAAGCATTGAATGTGCAACATCGTGCCTAAACTTTGATGGACATATGAATCTTACATGCAAGAAAGCCCAACACGATTTCTATTAAACCCTTTACTATAAGCTTCTCTTTCAGACCCGCCTTGTCTTGCTGCCCACCAGGCTGCACAATGGAAACACTGCATTGTACCGAATCTGATACGCTTCTAACTCCTAGAGCACTATATAAACCTCGTGCAATTTCAATGCTGAGATTGCGCTATTTTTTGGGACCCAGACAAATAAAGGAGAGTCGACATGACTCATGAAAGCCCCTTTCAGCCATAGATTATCAGGTCACAACACACACTCTCCTTGCACACTAACAGGATCCAAACTCGACCTCTTTTTACGACATATATATTCTCACTAAGATATTACAAATATAAATTATCCTACTTAAAACCCTAAACTACCATCGTAAAAAACTTATTCACTAATTATGTAGCTACTGGTTGTTGAGTACTTAAGTAAGTTTAAATGGATGTACGTGACATAATTATTTACATAATTTATGTCTTTATTTGGCATTATGAGTAATTAAGTTAGCAATTAGGTTGGATTAACAACAAATTTGCGCTACCAACTTTAAAGGTTAACTCACTTACTAATAACAACCAAAATCATCCAAACTCAACATCCTTTTATGACAACTAATACATATATATATATAACCTACTTGGAATACTAAACCAACGCAATCCTCTTTGCTAATTAACATACCAATTAACCAATATGCTTGTTCCATGACGTAGTTTCAAATGATTTTGAAGCATGCTAAACAACATTTCAAAAGTTGAGGATGATGATATTCCCCAACTTTTCAATTTGTTGATTGACGTCAAAATACATTGAATTTCATGGAATATGTTGGTACATTACCCTAAGCAGGCCATACGAATTACCCTAACCATTAATGATCGATTACCCTAACCCTAAACAAACTATATATTCATACTTAATTACGTACGTACAGTACTAAACAAACTATTCATACTTAATTATTCACTACGTACGTATAAATTATTAATTGGTTAATCAAAGAGTAATTTTTTTATAGTTTTAACTTAATTATTAACTAAACAACTTAAATTATAAATTCAAAAAATAAAAATTAACCTAAATGTATTCATCATTGAAATCATGTTACGTATATATACATTACCTAATTACTTAAATCGTTAATGCAATTTCTAAAAATCATCCTAAAATATAACACATTTGCACTCAATCGAAACACATTATAATTTCCCACGTTATATAACATATTTCACACATACTAATTAACTTAAACATATTTTACATGCATTGTTACATATATTTTTTTTCCACACTATATATAATTACTCATATTTAGATTTACCACGAAACATATAAAATTCAATATTGTGCTCAACCTAAACATAATTATACTTCTCAACATTATAAATTAAAACTAAAACTAATTCAATAACTCAAACCTAAACTAAAACATACATGCAATTAGTTAAACTACTACAAAACACAAAAACAATATTTAAATTGAACAAATCAACATTACACACCCTAATTTCACACTTAAAATTCTAATTCAACATCCAAAATATATTACAATTCATAGAAATTAACTAAAACAACTCAAATTTTTCAACTTATATGCATAAACTACTATTAAACTGAACATAACCAAAACAAACATACAAATATTCATATAATTCGTTTTTCATCAAATATAATTTATAATTTACTCACTTTTCACAATATTAATCATATTATAATAGATCTGAAACAAAACAAACTGAAAAATTACCTGATTTACGTTGAAGCGGCGCCGACTATTTCTTCAAACTCCCGCTTTCTCTCTTCCTCCTTCGACGACAACTATGGCGGAATTGAAACTGTGATTTTTTTTTTTACCAATTTAAACAAAATTGGCGTCTGTTATTCACCAACAGACGCCCGATTAAGTAATAAATTACCCGGCAATGAGGCAGTAAATATCGGAAATTGTTTTCTTTTTTAAATTGGGCCAAAATGGCGTCATCTGTTTAGCTAAGCGACGCCAAATAAAAAGCGTCTGTTTAGGCAACTATGGACGCCGAATTGGGCACAATTTAAAAAAAAGGAAAGTTGGAAATAGCCGTTATCAAATTAACATTATACCATATTCAATGTCAGACAAATCGGCGTCTGTTACACGCAAACAGACGCCGACTTGGAATTTTCTTTTTTTTTTTTTAAAATTCTTTAACTTCAATTTGGCGACTGACGGCTTAGCAGACGCCTATTTGCAGACGCCTATCGACCCCAATTCTATTAGTGATATATTGACCTAAATGAAGCATATGAAAAATTATTGAGGGATTATTATAATACTAGAAATTTGAAATATGGTGCATATGAAAAAATGTTATGAAAATGCTACACTAAAACTTGTCAGAAGTGGGATTTGAACCCACACCCTCATTAGAGGACTAGAACTTGAGTTTGGCGCCTTAGACCACTCGGCCATCCTGACTTTGTGCTTTAATTTGGCTTCAATAGTTAGTCGACCAAATGGGGTGTGTGAAAGTTCTATCATCATTAATAACTTGGTCATATCATATCATATCATATATAATATATAAATAGCAGTTGTTGTAGCAGCAAATGATAGAATCAAATCTGGAATGGAAGAACAGATTTTGGGAAGATAATCAAATATAAAGTTAGAAATTAAGGTTTAGAAAACGGTTGGTGACTGATGGACATGGACATGAAGATGAGATGAAATGATTGAGCCCTACCTCTTGAAATTCGTCTTCAACGAACGACAGAGAACATACAAGAAATTGAGAGTTGATGAGAGAAAAGGGATACAAGGAGAATTAAGAAGCGACATTTTTTACTAATGATTATGGCTTGAGTCATCAAGAGCTGAGATGCCTGTAGAAGGGTAAGGCACGTAACAGAGGAAAGAGTGGATAACCAGTTGGGCCAGCCTATTTAGCTACAACACAAAGCCTAGCAGGCAAGCAGCCTGCAAAACAACCACAAATTTGCCCACGTACGGAATCTCGACACTTATATCCAAAGTTTGAGCAATATTTGAGGTAACTCTATTTTCGACTCAAATATATGTTCTTCTGCAAAGTTTGAATTATTCAAAGGAATTAGTGAGGCTTATTTTCAGGGTTTCTTTCATTATTGAAGCTTTGAGTTGATTTTGTTGTAATTAGTGAATTATAGATAGGTTATTGCTTTATTTGTGGTGTTTGAAATTTTTCATGTCAATCAAACAATCTTAGGCTCCCCCCTCTTTATTTTCTGAGAATTTGGTTGGTTTCTTTTTTGATTAATTTTGATTGGCAAAAACAATAAAGAAGAGGAGAGACGAGTACACTAGCTAAAAATCTAAATATTTGATATAAAAATCTAGAATTATACGTACTTCTAATCTAAATTTAGAATTGCATAGTTGTAAATATAAAAATCTAAATATTTGACATATATTGAATTTATCTTGAGTAATGCCTGGTCTCTAATTCAATTTGTTTTTGTTATTATTCATACAAAATTTTATTCATCAAATTGTGGTAAGTAATTTTTCGGAAGAAGTTAACATGTATGAAACTTAAATTCTTCTATTAACAAAAAGTATATGTATTTAGCTAAGGGTGTGTTTGGTTAAGAGGAAAATGATTTTTGAGGAAATTATTTTCCATGAGAAATGGTTTTCCAAGGAAAATGATTTTCCATGCCAAATTTTCCCTTGCTTGATAGAAGATAAATTATTTTTTGAAAAATGATCATTTATGTCGATATAAGTAGCGATATATGTTACAAATGAAAATATTTGGAGCTCAAAATTCATAATTGAGCTTTTCTTAATCATTTCTATCGTGTTATAAAATTTCGTGACAAACCGATAAAATTGAATTTTGCTTTTAAGTTTCAGTCATATTTAATCGCAAAAAAATGTCAACAAAAGTGGCGATATATGTTACAAATGAAAATATTTGGAGCTCAAAGTTTATATTTGAGCTTTTTTTAATCATTTCTATCGTATTGTAAAGTTTCGTGACAAACTGAAAAAATTGAATTTTACTCTTAAGTTTCAGTCATATTTAACCGCAAAAAAATGTTGATAAAAGTGGCGATATATGTTACAAATGAAAATATTCGGAGCTCAAAATTTATATTTGAGCTTTTCTTAGTTCATACTATCAAATCATAAAGTTTCGATTCAAACAGTTCAGTTTGAATTTTTAAAAGTTTCAGTTAGTTTTAGGGCAAAAACTTCTGATCTGATGTATATCGAGATAAATGTTATCAAATAAAAATATTTTGAGCTAAAAATTTATATTTGAGGGTTTTTTAATCAATTCTATCGTGTTACAAAATTTCGAGCAAAACCGTTAATGTTAAATTTCGACCTCAAATTTCAGTTAGAGTTAGTAGTAAAAATCGATCCAACAATCAATGGTAAAAAATGATTTTTCTAGGTTGAACAAAGGAAGTTAATTTCCTTCCTTTAGAGGAAAATGATTTTTTTTGGAAATGATTTTCTAAACTTTTTTGTACCAAACACTAAAAAATTGGGAAAATATGAAAATGTTTTTCCCCTACCAAACACACTCTAAGTTTGAAAAAGTATAAGTATTTACCTGAGTTTGAAAAAACATAAAATTTTCTTAATTATGTGTTCATTTGATGGTTCCGTTGGCTTTTATTTGCAGCTTACTCTAGAAAACATTAGGACATAGTTATAACAGATTGTAGAAGATAAATGAAATAGCTTAAAAATGTATTTTTGTTTTGCATGGATTAGATTTTGGCTCTATAATATTAACAACTATATATTGTCAAATTCATTAATCTTTGAATAGCAAAGTCACAATGCATTGAGCTTAGAATTGCAGCCATACTTTATAAAACTTCTGGGTTGTGTAATTGTAATTACAACAGACATCTTTAGCAAGGTGAATTGTGCATTGAGGTTTTGCTTGGTAAATACGAAGTCTGTTGTGAAACCATTGTACCACACTCTTTTCAATGGTTGTTATGACTTTTTAAGTTTGTTTTTCCTTTATGTGGAGTTATAAGAGATTATTAATTGTTTCTTTATCCTCAAGATCTTGTTATGATATATCTTTTAGTATCAACATGTGGGAGGAATTACTCTCAGTTTGAGATCACTAAAACACAAATATTTCTTAAATAGTTGACATACATTAGATGGATAAGTCTTCCCAACCAAGTTCGTCTATGGTAAAGTTCAAAAATTTGACCCAAATTCTGTTTTGGACTGGTCAAGAATAGGTACATTTTCTAGTTCTTGAATCAATTTACACATCACCACACTAGATCTTCTATGGCTTACACAAGGAGACTGTTCATCATAAGCCATAAAGGGGAAATAAGATTGATGTTTTATTGAAAGTATGTGCTTCAAACTCATTAATTTTATCAATTCTACTTTTTATAAGTTTGATTGACTTGTGAATGGAAGATCTTGGGAAGAATTAATAGTTTGTTTCTTCTCTATGTCTATCCCTTTATTCTTGACTGATTATGATTACTTTGGTAATAAAAATGAATGACAATCATAATATTTTCCTTGCAGTATAATGAAATTATGGGCAAAGGGGCATCCAAGATATATAATGTCAACTTTTTTCTTGCAATTTGGGATTATCCAAATCTCAATTTTTATTGGGCATCTCTAGGTTTGCATTTTGTCAATTCCTTTTGTCGTTTTCTTTTCTCTGAATTTATTCAAAGATTTGAGCTGATTTTGTAGGTATAGAGGGTTTGATGAATATGAAGGGACTGAAATATCTTGGAACCACCTGCTAAAAACTCTGAAGCATAAAAACATCATCAAGTTCTACACTTCCTATTGGACTATTACCCCTGAGATAGTGACCCGATGGGTTGGACTATTACATATGTAACAAAAAAAAAAAAAGTTCTACACTTCCTGAGTTGATAGCAGCAACAAAAACATCAGTTTTCTCACATAAATGTTCACCTTTGGCACTCTAAAACAGTAAGTCATCATTTACTCAAGTTTTCTTTCACTCTTGGACACATTATCAAAGTGGCAAATTTGATGATTTGAATTCGTATAATTTATCCATCATTTTGTGGGACATTATTATCATTATTGTAGATATAGACACTAATTTTATGCTCTCTCTGTTTGTGTTAGAATAGTCAAGCACTCTCAGCTCCATAACTTTATCAATAGCTGCCTATATGTCTTCTATACTAATATTCCCATTATCTTCATATATACTTATTGTTCCTCCTACATGAAACACAATGAGAAAACATAGATTGTCGTATCATGTAACAACACTTTTTTAAACTGAAAAAAGTTGGAAAAGTAGATAGGTGATCTTATCGTTCCTAAATCAAACCGTTCTCCTGCAGTTCATCAGTCCTATTGATTCTTAATGTAGGTCCTCACTATACCTTGAATTTGTGACAGGTAATCTCTTAGGAGTTAAATTCCATAATAAAAAAAGTTATTATCTACAACTTCTTTCATTCATCATTTTGGAATCATGTAGTATAATTATTATAGCAATGCTCTAATATCACAAGTCAATATTACATAACTATTTTAAATCTCAGTACTGAATTTCTAAGCTTTTCATGGGGACCGCAATTAATTGCACAGAACTACAAAATAGATGGTGCTATAATCTCTTGATTTCAAATTTCATAGGGTCCATCATATGATATCTGCTTTAAACTTGCATAATGTCAGTTATCAACAGGCTTGTTGAAAAAGCTATGCTTAAGAAGATTACTTTTGAAATATAATGCCCTTTATATGATGTCAATTATCAATAGGTTTGTCAATTTATCAACATATTGGACCTGACATGCTTATTAGTGGACTCTTAAGCCTATTCTTGATTTGACACCTACAATTCCTTCACTATCCGAAACTAAAAAAAATTGATCCTGCACTTAACCCATATGAATCAGGCATTATATCATTTATAAGACATGGAACCCTTATGGTTCTTTCTCAAACTTCAAATGCTAGACGAGGAGCAATTATGTAGCGTAGTCAACTGTCGAACATTATTATTAAGTACTCTGCATCTTCTGGTCGTCTGTTTGCTGTCTAAAACCCAAACTTCTCACCATTAAATAGTCATGAGTGTTTGCTGTGTAAGAATAGTCATGGTCGTTTGTAATGAAATCTTTTCTTTTTATATTAAGGAAAACAGATATATCAATGATTGGATCAACAAATCAAATTCTCAGCTATCATCCTGCAAAGTTAAATGTTCAGCACGATGTAGACACAAATATGACATACTATATTGGTTGCTCAAGGCTACACTAAGTTAAATATTCAGGATGATGTAGATGGAAATTTGACATACTATGTGGATGCAAATACTGAAGTGCTTTGCTATATGCCCCTTCCCATCCCATCTCAGGTTTTCATCTTCCTCTAAAAAAATGTTGTTCACTCCCTGTTGCACGTTGGCGTCTCAAATTCTACCCTAGCTTATGACCCAGTAGCTCTTACTGAAGCATCTCAGGTACTGATAAATTTGGGTTTTACTTTAGATTTATATCATATCAATTCTACTTTTAGGGTGTGTTTGGTTGAGAGGAAAATGATTTTTGAGGAAATTTTTTTCCATAAGAAATGGTTTTCCAAGGAAAATGGTTTTTCATGCCAAAATTTCCCTTGTTTGGTAGGAGATAAATTATTTTTCGGAAAATGATCATTTATGTCGATATAAGTAGCGATATATGTTACAAATGAAAATATTTGGAGCTCAAAATTCATATTTGAGCTTTTCTTCATCATTTCTATCATGTTATAAAGTTTCGTGACAAACCGATAAGATTGAATTGTGTTTTTAAGTTTCAGTCATATTTAACTGCAAAAAAATGTCGACAAAAGTGGCGATATATGTTACAAATGAAAATATTTGGAGCTCAAAATTCATATTTGAGCTTTTTTAATCATTTCTATCGTATTGTAAAGTTTCGTGACAAACTGAGAAAATTGAATTTTGCTCTTAAGTTTCAGTCATATTTAACCGCAAAAAAAATGTCAATAAAAGTGGCGACATATGTTACAAATGAAAATATTTGGAGCTCAAAATTTATATTTGAGCTTTTCTTAGTTCATACTATCAAATCATAAAGTTTCGATTCAAACGGTTCAGTTTGAATTTTTAAAAGTTTCAGTCAGTTTTTTAGGGCAAAAACTTCTGATTTGATGTATATTGAGATAAATGTTATCAAATAAAAATATTTTGAGCTAAAAATTTATATTTGAGGTTTTTTTTAATCAATTCTATCGTGTTACAAAATTTCGAGCAAAACCGTTAATGTTAAATTTCGGCCTCAAATTTCAGTTAAGGTTAGTAATAAAAATCGATCCAACAATCAATGGTGGAAAATGATTTTTCTAGGTTGAACAAAGGAAGTCAATTTCCTTCCTATCGAGGAAAATGATTTTCTTTGGAAATGATTTTCTAAACTTTTTTTGTACCAAACATTAGAAAATTGGGAAATCATTTTCCAAAAAAATGTTTTTCCCCCTACCAAACACACTCTTAGTATATTCCATGTTTTCTTTGCATTCAGTTTACCAGCTGACCTGTCCTTCAACTTTGATTTTACATTTCTATTGAATAGTCAGGACAAACACTTTAGCTATTTTTTTAAAGGAGAGAAGTGGCAAATTGAATTGAGTAATACAAAAACAACAACAAATAAAAGGATTTTAGTCTAACTATAGAACAAGGGCTTGACATTGCAGATAGAACCAAAGGTAGTTAGGGTTTTTATTCAATACATTTTATCCATGTCTTGGACGTTGTTTTTAAAGTTAATAATGTCCTTTCTCTCCATTTTCTTTGCATTAGTGAATTAACCCCATTTAATTGCCTAGAGATCATATATATGCATTGTTCATTTACAAGCTTTACTACAAAATCAGCATTTAATTATTAGGCATTTGAATCTTTATATGTTATCTCTCATTTATAGTATGATTAGCTCGTTCATTATAAAGGCAACAAGGTTCAATCAGGTCTCTGTAATATTGTTTGCCAATTTCCTTTTATGACAATCACCACCAGCCATATAACAATTTTCTATTTCTAATTTCTGAAAAAATCCCGAACAGATAAATGGTTATCTAAGTTTGCCTTTTTGAACAGAAATGAAGCATGATGAAAAGCAACCAATGACCAGAAAATATTAAATTGCGGAATTAAATTGTAGCAGCTTTCCTGCTAAAGAACAAGTTCCGACCACTGTTATCAAATGAAGGATTTTACTGTTGTGTACTATATGTAGCTACAAGCAGCTTTGTTCTACACGTATGTATACATGGTTCAACACAATATATGTACAAATTACTGATTAATGTACTGTTGAAAGCCCGTGCAAAGCACAGGCACCCCCACTAGTGATTCTAGAAATTCAAGACTTCACAAGTGCATTTGAATTTCCATTGTTTGGTATCTTTTCTAATGAATTTTTTCCGTATAAATTTTGTAATGTCGTGTTCCTTTCTAGATCGTGAACATTACCGAAGCTGCTTTATGGGTTGATGATTTGGTCCCGTAAATCTGTAACAGCCCCGGCCATAATCAGGGAGTTACCCATATTTTTATCTTAATTAATCTGGATTTAGCGTAAGCCTATAAGCTGGGGGCGTTACAGATGGTATCAGAGCATGTTCGAGCCTTAGGGTACTAAAATTTGAAAGTAAAATACTATAATTAAAATATGTAGACATAGGAATGATTAATAAATGAATTGGGGTAAGGATTTTTTATTATGTGTAATTATGCACTCTCCATGTTTACGTTTGCCTAACTGCTATATTTTTGCATATAACACGTTTATTCACTATGAAAATTATTTTTGTTTACATAATATTATGCATGCATCATTACAAGTGTCTAGAAACTAGATCCCTACCCTAAGACCTACATATTCCTTTGCGCGCAGATGTCGGACACGGAAAGTGATGTTAATGGCCTTAACCATGTGGTGTATGACCCACAAAACAATAACCACACCCCTCCTAATGTCAACCCTACGGGAATTGACCCTAGTGTCATGGGCCAACTGCTTGTTGAGTTGTTAAGGAAGGTGGGTAATCACTCTAGTAGTACGATGGATGAGGATGGTAGGATGTTTGACCGAGTAGCTAGACAAAACCCTAGTACCTACGGGGGTAGAGTCGACCCAGTTGAATTGGAGGACTGGATTAGATCTATGGAGAAAATCTTTGAGGCCATCCAAGTTCCCGAGCATAGGAAAGTCAACATTAGAGCATTTTACTTGAAGGGTAAAGCTGATATTTGGTGGAATACCGTCAAACACAAACAACATGAGCCATGGTACAATTGGGAAAAATTTGTGGAAGACTTAAGACATCAGTTTCACCCTATAGTCGTCCAAAAACAGAAGGAAGAAGAGTTTATCACATTATCCCAGGGCAATATGTCTGTTTTAGAGTATGCCGATAAGTTCTTGGAGTTGTCCCGTTTCTGCCCCGAGTATGTGGCTAGTGATAAGATGAAAAAGACCAAGTTCTATAGAGGACTAGCTGAGTATATTCGTGGCCATTTAGCAGGACAACATATTAGCACCTACCAAGAACTTTATTACAAGGCTACCGATGTGGAAAAGGTACGGTTAAGGAGGACATTAGGCGTGCCAACTTAGACAAGAATAAGAGGAAATGGGATGATAGGAGAGGTCAACCAAGCTCCAATTCATCATTTAAAAAGCCCAACCATGGTCCCCCTAAACCCATCGAGCCTTGTAAGAAATGTGGTCGTCCCAACCATGTGACTTCAGACTGCAGAGAAGGCCAAAATGTATGTACCTGGTGTGGGAGCCCATATCACCGAGTGTTCGATTGTCCACGAAGGTCGTCAGCTGTAGCTCAAGGTCATGTAAGGCCCTTACGTCAAAATCAACCAACATCTCCACCCCCTAGAGCTGGCACGGCGGGAAAAGCCTTTGGCATGAATCGTAAAGAAGCAAATGATTCGGGTACGGTCGTCTCGAGAACCCTTACTTTAAATTCTAAGCCCTTATATGCATTATTTGATTCTAGTGCATCGCATTGTTTTATTTTTAAATATGTCATTGATAATTTTGGTTTAGAATCTCATAAAAGTCAAATAAAACAATCTGTTTGCCTCCCCTCTGGAGAAACGGTCATGTGCAGCACCATTTACAAAAACTGCCCAATTACCTTCAGGGTGAGACCTTTATAGCCGACCTTATCCAATTTGATCTAGCGGAGTTTGACCTTATTTTAGGCATGAATTGGTTGTTAAAGTATAATGCTCGCATAGATTGTAAGTCTAAGGTTGTTGCTTTAAAAGGTAGGAAAGGGGGAAAGATCCTATTTCATGGGGACAATGCCAAATTGGAGTGTCATACCATATCATTGATGAAAGCTAGGAAGTTAATGAGAAAAGGGTGTGAAGCATATCTGTGTTGTGTAATTCATTGATGTTTTTCCAAATGAGCTACCAGGTTTACCACCCAAATGGGATATTGATTTTGAGATCCAGTTAGTACCTGGGACTCAACCCATATCCAAACCACCTTACCGAATGGCCCCGCCTGAATTGAAAGAACTTAAGGTTCAACTAGAGGAGTTGCTTAAGAAGGCGTTTATTAGACCCAGTGTCTCTCCTTGGGGTTCACCAGTTCTCTTTGTTAAGAAAAAGGATGGAAGTCTTCGGCTTTGTATAGATTATCAGGAACTCAATAAGGTCACCATTAAGAATAAATATCCTTTACCTAGAATCGATGATCTCTTTGACCAACTCCAGGGGGCTAGTGTCTTTTCTAAAATTGATCTTCAATCAGGGTATCACCAGCTTAGAATCAAACCTGAGGATATTCCTAAAACTGCCTTTAGAACCCGTTATGGTCATTATGAATTTATGGTTATATGGCTTTGGACTTACTAATGCACCTGCTGTATTTATGGATCAAATGAATAGAATTTTTCAACCTTACCTTGATAAGTTTGTGGTCGTATTCATTGATGATATTTTGATATGTTCTAGAACTAAGGAGAAGCATGAGAATCATTTGCGGATAGTGTTGCAAACCTTGAGAGATCAAAAATTGTTTGCTAAATTCAAGAAGTGTGAGTTTTGGCTAGAGGAAGTGAACTTTTTGGGACACGTGATATCTAAGGAAGGAGTTAGAGTAGACCCACAAAATATTCAAGCTATCATTGATTGGCCTAGACCCACTAATGTTACTGAGGTTAGGAGCTTCCTTGGATTAGCTGGATACTATCGTAGGTTTGTAAAGATTTCTCTAAAATTGCAGTACCTCTTACCAATCTCTTGAAAAAGACTACGAAATTTGAATGGCATACTAAGTGTGATCAAGCCTTTCAAGAACTCAAAGTTCGTCTTACCTCAGCTCCTGTTCTTTCCCTTCCGTTTGAAGATGGACAGTTTACTGTTTATAGTGATGCATCCAAGAATGGTTTAGGATGTGTACTTATGCAAAATGATCGAGTCATAGCATATGCTTCTAGGCAACTCAAACCCTATGAAAAGAATTATCCTACTCATGATCTTGAATTAGCCGCAGTGGTATTTGCATTAAAAATTTGGAGACATTATCTATATGGCATTCCTTGTCATATTTTTACAGATCATAAGAGTCTTAAGTATATCTTCACCCAAAAAGAATTAAACATGAGACAACGTCGTTGGCTAGAACCTTAAGGATTATGATTTGGATATTCAGTATCACCCAAGCAAGGCCAATGTTGTAGCAGATGCTCTTAGTAGGAAGACTCACCATAATCTCAATACCTTGATTCCCACCCAACCTACGCTTCTAGTAGACCTTAGCAATCTTGATCTTGAGGTTGTCCATAAAGAAAGAAGCGGTTGTTGTATGGCAATAGAAATTAAGTCAACCTTATTAGATGAAATTGGAGCCCTCCAAAGAAGTGACTCTTACCTAGAGAAGCTGAGTAATAATGTCACGATTGGGAAACACCTGGCTTTGAAATATACAAGGATGGATCATTAAGACTCCAGGGTTGTATTTGTGTTCCAAACAATGAGGAATTAAAGACAAAGATCATGGAAGAAGCTCATAGTTCCGTGTTCTCTGTTCATCCTGGTCGAGATAAAATGTATGCGGATTTGAAATAAAAATTTTGGTGGTATAACATGAAGAAGGAAATAACGGATTATGTTAGTAAGTGTCTAATTTGTCAAAAGGTTAAGTTTGACCATAGTAGGCCAGGAGGAGAATTGCAACCATTAGAAGTACCTACTTGGAAATGGGAGTCTATTTCAATTGACTTTATCATTGGTTTACCCGCCACCGTTGGGAAGAAAAATGTTATTTGGGTTATAGTTGACCGACTCACTAAGTCCGCTCATTTCGTAGCCATTCATGACACTTGGGGGGGGTAGACAAGTTGGTACAAATATATATAAGGGAAATAGTAAGGTTACATGGTGTACCAAAAGACATAGTATCATATCGTGACCCTAAATTTCAATCTAGGTTTTGGAAATCCTTACAAGAAGCTTTTGGTACTAAGTTGAGCATGGGTACTGCTTACCACCCTGAGACTGATGGACAAACCGAGAGGGTAAACCAAATATTAGAGACATGCTTAGAGCTTGTGTCCTAGATTTTCAAGGAAAATGGGATGATGTTTTACCATTGATAGAATTTTCCTATAATAATAGTTACCAAGCCACAGTTAGGATGTCACCATTTGAAGCATTATATGGAAGGAAGTGTAGAACTCCACTATACTGGGATGAAAGTCCTGAATCAACCATTGTCGGCCCAGAGTTAGTGCAAGAGGCAATAGAAAAGATTCACCTCATCAGAAAACGTATATTAGCCGCTCAAAATAGACAGAAAAGTTATGTTGACCTAAAAAGGAAACACGTTGAATTCCAGGTAGGTGATCACGTATTTCTTAAAGTATCTCCAACTAGGGGTGTGAGAAGATTCAATGTTCGAGGAAAGCTAAGTCCTAGGTATGTGAGACCCTATGAAATTATTGAGAGAATCGGCTCAACAGCTTATCGCTTATCCTTACCACCTGACCTTGATAATATACATGATGTCTTTCATGTCTCACAATTGAGAAGATACATCCCTGATTCTAGCCACACTTTACCTTACGAGCCCATAAACCTTGAAGAAAATTTGACCTATGAAGAGCAACCGGTTCAAATTCTTGACCGTCGTGTCAAGCAACTTCGAAATAAAACCATACCACTTGTTAAGGTTCTTTGGGCCAACCATAACACCTCGGAAGCCACATGGAAAACTGAGGAAGATATGAAGAACAAATATCCATATCTGTTTTAAGGTAAATTGCTGCATTCAAAGTTTCGAGGACGAAACTTATTTTAAGGGGGTAGGATGTAACAGCCGAGCTTTTAAATAATTTTGGAAAAAAAGGTTATGGATTATTTGCATAAGTATCGATTTAATTGCTTATTCATTTATTATTTATTTACAATATCATTGCCAAGTTGAGCAGTCAAATTCTGCATCCCGAATTATATCAAATATCTTCCCGATTAATAATCAATCAAGGTTTAAGAAATGATCATTCTACATATATATAAATATATATGAATGTAAAGAGAAAATAAAACATTTCAAAAACAATTTGGACTTTCTTCCGGTTGAGATAAAAGAGGCACAGAGTCTTGGTTCTCCTTCCTCATTCCCTATTTCCAAGCTAACTTTTGACTAACAATGGTTACTATTTTCAACCTTCCTTTTGATGTGTCAAGCAAGCTCATAAGCTACACTAACTCCATCTCTATTCTCTTGACAATGCAACTTACTTTTTCTGAAAATTTGACAGCAAAGATTTAATCTGGTGACTAACCCAAACCCATAATCTGTTATAAAAAGGGGAATTCAATTGAAGACCATCATGGACAACCTTCAAGCATCCAAACCACAAAATACAACCCAATTTCACTCATCATTTCTTCCTTAGATTTCAACCAAATTCTCACCAAAAATCCTACCACAGTCTTCATTACCATCCATTCAGCAACTAGCACCCAAAATTTTCGTTGGAAAACACCAGTCCCGCCGCCCAGAACCGCCCCTAAAGCCACCCAAAAACCCCTGTTTGCGGTCTCTGTTATGGATTATTTGCATAAGTATCGATTTAATTGCTTATTCATTTATTATTTATTTACAATATCATTGCCAAGTTGAGCAGTCAAATTCTGCATCCCGAATTATATCAAATATCTTCCCGATTAATAATCAATCAAGGTTTAAGAAATGATCATTCTACATATATATAAATATATATGAATGTAAAGAGAAAATAAAACATTTCAAAAACAATTTGGACTTTCTTCCGGTTGAGATAAAAGAGGCACAGAGTCTTGGTTCTCCTTCCTCATTCCCTATTTCCAAGCTAACTTTTGACTAACAATGGTTACTATTTTCAACCTTCCTTTTGATGTGTCAAGCAAGCTCATAAGCTACACTAACTCCATCTCTATTCTCTTGACAATGCAACTTACTTTTTCTGAAAATTTGACAGCAAAGATTTAATCTGGTGACTAACCCAAACCCATAATCTGTTATAAAAAGGGGAATTCAATTGAAGACCATCATGGACAACCTTCAAGCATCCAAACCACAAAATACAACCCAATTTCACTCATCATTTCTTCCTTAGATTTCAACCAAATTCTCACCAAAAATCCTACCACAGTCTTCATTACCATCCATTCAGCAACTAGCACCCAAAATTTTCGTTGGAAAACACCAGTCCCGCCGCCCAGAACCGCCCCTAAAGCCACCCAAAAACCCCTGTTTGCGGTCTCTGTTTTGGGCTTCGGTCTGCGCGCCCGGCGCCTTTGCCGTCGCTGCCGACGACGCTCCGACTGTCACCGCTCTTCCTGCTGCCCTCCGGTGCCCTCGTGGCCGCCGACCGCCGCAAGCACAACCCACCCATCTCCCCCTTTACTCTTCCTCTGTTTTGCCGTAGAGAGAGGAAAGAGATTACTCCCCTTTTTAATTTTGGCTCCAATTGCCAAAATTAGCTAATTGGGCCAAAAAATATAACCATCCAATTCCTCATACTTAGGTAATTTTTCAGTTTCAAATTTTTATTTGGATTTTCTCATAATTATTTCGACCACATAATATCTATTCTAATATTATTTTAAACTCCTATTTATTTAATAATCCAGACGAAAAACCGATTTTTATTCATCGGGAAAAATCAAGTATAATTCGATGACTGTACCTTCACATTGTAAATAATCAAGTTTTATTACTCATGCGATATTTATGCATTATTAATCATTTATTGGTTACACATAATTTTATGATTTTTAAAGTGGACCCTTATAGCATTCCCGGTACCGGAGACTGAGTTAATAACCGACTCAGCTATGCGCATAATGAAAGACATGATCTTATGGTTATAGCCGGCAACAACAAATATATTTATATAACGGTTGGTCTAATCCAACCAGGGTTTCACTCCAATATATATATTATCGTATCAGATTTATTACACTCTCTTCTCCTATTTTATAAATAAAATGAATTTCGAAAGAAAATGAGCTCCTCTATATATTTTATTTAAAATGAGATCCTTGATTTTTATAAAATATTTTTTTACGCTATAATGTCGATTATATTGAGTTCTATCTCATTTTTTTCTTCATGTTTTCATGTTTTGTTTTAGGTACCAAGGGAAAGGGAAATTAACCGTCACAAGTATAACTCCTACCACCTAGTAATTTATTAGCTTAATCTTCATTTGACAAACTCACATAATTGGCTCGATTTAGTTGTGTGTTTTATGTATATTGAACTCATAGTTATGTTTTAATTTAGTTTATGTTATGTTAACTTTTTATTTGACTTAGAATATATGTACGAATATTTATATCTTATTAAACTTAGCATATTTATATAATTTTCACTTGTTCCACTATGTTCTAACATTTGAAGTTGCTTAAATTATATTGATTATTTGTTCAAAAGAATTATTTTCTAAGCCTAGGAATTTTACTTTATTTTTACGCATGTTAATAGGTTTTTAAATCAAGTATTTTTTTTTAACTCGAATTTATAATTTTATGTGTTTTGTTTAAATTACTTGTTCAGTTTTCTGCTTTATGTTAGAATCATACTAGTTTAAGCCTTGCTTTTCCACTACGGAGAAGCGGCGATAATGCCCCCGACTTATAGGCTTCCGTTAAATTCAGATTAATTAAGATAAAAATATGGGTAACTCCCTAATTATGGCCGGGACTGTTACAAAATCACCACAAGCCCTTTTAATATATTACAGATGAGTTCCGTAAAAGGAAGTTACATCTTTTTATAACCAAAAGACTTAATAACGGTGTTTTTTGGTCCTAAAGTAGAATGTAATAGGCTAACATCATTGTGTTCCTTTACAACAAGGTAGACTCAAAATACGACCTTCATTTCAGGGGCCACCAAAAAAAAAAAAAAAAAAGAACCACCCATGCTCATCATTTTAGGGATCAAAAATACCACATGCTATTGCATACTTTTGAACTTCTGGTAAAAGCTTCCCTAAACACTATTCGTTTATTTCAAACACTAATTTATCGGACACTTAAAATTTAATAAAATAGTAGTTAAACTGGTCAAAATACTATACACTACTTTAAACACTGCCGTCGAACAGAACTACAATATTTGTTTCAATAAAAATTGAACTTTTTTTGAGAGCATAAAAATGGATTTAGACTCCAAATAATAATAATATCTTTTTGTCTCCAAATGATAACGATATCTTTTTTCATAAAACAAGTAGTATGTAATGGCCTAACATTATTTAGTTCCTATACAAACTTCATTTTCCGGCGCCACCGTAGAAAAAGAACCGCCCATGCTCATCATCTTTATCGACTCCCTTAATATCATACTTATTACTGTCTGATATTGATTCGATATCATCAAAATACACGACCTTATGGTCCTCATTGACCTTGACGAACTTAGTGCAATATGCGTCCCATTTGAAGCTCCCTGCGCCGAGGATGCGGGCCCCCGCACCCATGGGCGGCCCGTCCGGGTGATCCGGTGGACTGTATGTCTCTCCTCCACCTTCGATGTAAACGCCGCCATTTTGGGCCAAGTTAGAGAAGATGTGCTTGGGCCAGAACCCGATTGGGGAATGTGGCTCACCGGGCCCAACTTCCAGCCACCAGTTTCCATTTATTTCATCCTATGCAAAAAATAAGTAAAATTGAAGAGTAAACATCATTACTATTATTTCTGTTCGTTATAGTCCCTTGCTACATGGGATGTATTGCTTAAGTTTCCGAGTACTAATTATTAATTATATATAATGTAATGGTTCAAAATATAGTTTTTCATTGAATATATCGTGAAAGTACCTGTCAAATAAATATGTTCTTGTAATATATTTCAAATACATTATGTTAGAAATTGAAGATCATAATGGTGGACTGATCAGAACATTGAAGTTAAAGTAAAAGTGACAAATATCAATGAACAAAGTGAGTAAAACTATGGCATACTTCATGCCATTAGATATTTTTGTTATATTTTTTTATACCATAACAACAAATCCCAATATAATAATCCCATTAACGTGGATTATAATTTTTGATGATGCACTGCATTTGAGATTGGAAAAAAGTCAAAACAATAATTATTGAGGAACAAGAAGTAGGTACTCTCGTTATTCCATAATAATGGGTGTTTTTGGAAATCGTGCATTCAAATTTTAAAAACTTTGACCATAAATTTCTCAATATATATAATGAGTTGCTATATAAAATTATCACCATTAGATTCATAACGTAAAATATTATTATAAAAGTATAAATATTGTAATTGTTAATAACATATTATATAATAAATTATCAATCATATGATGATATTGAAGACCGTAATAATCAAAATTATGACATTTAATATGGATCGGAGGGAGTATTTACCTGATAAACAAACCAATCATATATTGTTATTTGTTTTCCCCTTGTTGAATATCCAACAATTCGAGCATCTGGAGGTAAGCCTGATTGGGTAATCACAAATCCTGGACAAAGTGTGTTGAAACAAGATGATCCACTTGCCTATTAATGTTGGAAAAAAAAAGAGATTAATTAAATCATAAATATGTTAATTGAATGAATAATTATTGGAGGCTAGACAAATATAAGATTGAAAAATTCATATTTGTAAGAAAATCATAGTAATTGTTCATTACATTACATATATTATAAAGTTAAGAATCTTCAACATCCAACACGTTAAATTCCGATAGACCGATACTCCTACATTTTTTTTCTTATAAAGGTTCAAATACTCATTCATACCGTAGTAGTATGTATAAACATATGTGTCTCCTTATTCTTGTACAATGTTGGATTCACCTATATTCAAAGAGATCAAATCATAAATATAAGGATTTTACATAATTAGCACAGTCATACATACATATTCCCTCCATTCCTTAATATTTGTTACTTTGATCACTTTTCTATTTTCCACAATATATGTCACTTTACAATTCCAATGTATCATTAATGGCTGGCATCGTTCTTTTATACGGTGGAATTGTGGTGCCGTAAGTTGCGGTACTGTAAGTTGTGGTGGGGTGAGTTGCGGTGGGTTGCGGTGAGTTGCGGTGGAAAATAATAAATGGGTGTTGATATTAATAAAAAGATAAATAGTAGATTGCGGTGAATTGCGGTAGATTGCGGTGCGGTAAGTTGAGGTACCGCATAAAAAACGATGCCTAAAATAAAAACTTAACTCTTACTTTTATTATTTTCAATGCAATTATCATTTTCAATACTATTTTCTTAAAATTTTCCTTAAACTCCAAAGTAACAATTATTAAAGAATGGAGGGAGTATTAGATATTAGTTTCATTTTTTAATACTAATTGAAAGTCGACAAAATGCTAAAATTGGCGCCAAAAATTATATAAACAACAGCAAATAGTAAAAAAGTTAACTTACTGACCATCCAAATTGAATACTATCTAGACCATTCCTTATAGAAAATTGAGCCGAACTATATTGATAGGACTCTGTGGGTGGATTCCAGATGCTAAATCGCCCTCCAAGTCCATAATACTTGGGTGTGACTGGGGTAGTTTGTGTTTGAAGGACTGCTCGTTGAAATCAAAATACAAACTATTGATTAGTATGTTGGGAGATCAAAGGGGGAAACCACTTCAATCAAGATCCATGGTACACAAGTTAACTGAGGTTTCATCTTAAAGTCAATTGATGTTAAGAGGAGTAACCCACTTAAACTTCATAATTTGTAATAATTTGATAGGTATCCAAAAGACCAAACTGATGTATTTTGATAACGGGTTGTTTATGAGAGTTCAAATAAAAAACATCACCAAAATCAAACGTAACTAAAATTAAACTAGTTTTTATTGCTCAACTTTTGCAAGATCTACAGAGATAAGATGTGTCGATAGTGGATAGCAGTTGAGATGACAGATAGTGATTTTAAGCAGTGGAGGATATATCCAGTTTAATAACGATTAGCGGATATCTGTGTAGATCGTTTAGATAGCGGATAGCGACTGGGTTAGTTGATTCATGTAAATTGGTATGAAAGGAATATGAGTATTCTCAAGTGTAAAATTTTTAAATGGTCAGGAAAATGAAATGGTACCTCAAACGTTAAATGTTAACTTTATTAACGTTTCAAAAAAATTGGTTAAAACTCTAAACTATACTTAAAACGTTAGCTAACACGCAAAATACTATACCGAAGGTTATAGTCAAATACAGATTCATGGGCAATTTTACCACAATGAACAATACAATCAATATTTCGTTTGCAAAACCAAATACAAATAAATAAAAGGGAAATTCCACTTACATGAGTTCCAGGAGGTACTTCAGATCCAGTAAGATGTATTCTAGAGTTAAATATCTCCTTAGAGAGCTTATTAGCTCTTAAGACATCGTGTTTGCTCATTCTTCTTATTGGAACTGTACCTAGAGGACATCCTCCATCCTTAAATCCAACAAATGATGCTTCATAATTCTCTTCTGAATCATTCCTTCTTTTAGACACCATCCAACTAGGTCTTGAGGTCGGCCTCATCTATGCCAAAGATCAATTGAAACATGACGTATATTAGCAATCTCGACGCTTATATAACTTGAATTTGTGAAATAATAAAAAGCTAGTATAAATCACTTACCGCTGGATAAAAACTATGATTCTTTAACACTGGATGTTTAAATGCGGGTTGTTTGTAGAAATCTATGCAGTCATATATAACTCCATATTCGGTCTATTCAAAAGTAATATAACAAAACAAAGTTAGCTTTTATTCTATTCGACCGTTTTCACAAACTCCAACAAGTTGTAACTTGTAATGATGAGCACTATATAGCCTTTGATTATGCATCAATACCAAGCCAATGAGTAGCCAATCATGCCATTTGTATTATATACCATTAACTAGGTGTTATTGTTAGGTGCTTATTATCCTATATTCCGATGATTATGGTCAAGGTGAATATATTTGAGTGTGGTTTGGGGATCTCAATGTATGCTACATTCCTTTATGAACTGAAGTTTATGAAGATTATTATCGTCAGTAATAATAACTTTTAATATAGATCTCATCAGCATGAGATATGACTTCATAGTTCTTGCCGTTATTTTGGATTATGATTCTTAATAAAAGCATTTCATATATATAAATATCATTCAAAAGTACGTAAAAGTGAAAAATACAGTACTTTTAATAAAAGGGATAAATGTACCATGAGTAAGTATGAATATGGAGCCTATTTTTGGGTATTATTTATCGAAAAATAGAGGGAAACATACCTTGATTGTTTTTACCGTCGAATTCGTTCGACTATTGGCTAGTATTCCTTTGAAATCATAAGCAAGAAGAAGAAAACCCACAATAATACTCGGAAAATTCATAATGCTAGCTAGTGTCATTGTGTAAGATCACCGATGCTTTGGAAAACGAAGGAGAATGAAATTAAATCATGTGTAATGTGATATTTAAGTATTTTAGAAACTCTAGTTCACCTTATAGTAAATAAATCATGAGGATTTTATTCTTATTATGTCTTGCTAGATACATTGCTTTATTTTAATTATTGTGTTTCTTGTTTTGTTTTTGTTATATTATTACTAATTATGGAGTAATTATTGAACTCCTAGAACCCTAGACTCGATAAAAAGCTCGTGCTATAGTAATCGGCAAATTATCTATAGCCTTATAATACTATCTAAAACACCAAATGTTAGAACAAGAAATTTTAATCGCATAATTCAAATTTAGATGAAACACTCTTTTTTTTTAAAAAAAAAATTAGTAGAACCAGTCTGTGCAAGGCACAAGTAATTTTTTATACTGCCTCCATCTTTATATGTTTGTTAATTTGACTAAATTTTGACCCTTGATTACTTATAAATTATAATAAATTACAATATTAAATTACTGTCATTACAAAATACATTATTAAAAGCTATAAGTTGTATGTTATTATATTATACTTGAGGGCAAAAGAGTAAATTCGTGTTTGAACACAAGTTACAAGGCAGGCAAGCAAGCAAGTTGCTTGTTATTATATTATTATTCGAGGGCAAAATAGTAAATTCGTGTGTAAACACAGGCTAGAAGACAGACAAACAAACAAGTTGTTGACAATTGTTGTGAAGTATTGTCTCTTTTCTTTTATAGTAAATGAAATGAAATGAAATTACCATAAGATGTTTTTTTAAGGAAAATTGCTCTTTAGTGTTGCCTTAAACAAAGACTTTTCATTACATAGTTTTTTACAATAAGGTGTTCTTATCAATCAATGACTGTTGGTGTAAAAAAAGACTTTTCATTAAGTAGTTTTTTGGACAATTCAGTTATGTCTTATTCTAAAATCAGGTCGGGTTCGGGTTCGGGTTTGGGGTAAAAAAAATCGAACCTCCGAGTTTTGTGTCAAATTCGAATTCGAACAAATTTGGACGCATTCGGACAGTATCCAAAAACTAAAATTCGGACAAAACATTGGAATTATGTATAAGTTTAGTGTAATTCAGGTTTAGTTATATTTGGCAAAATATTAAATTCGAACAGAGTTCAAATTTGGAAATTTTGTCCAAATTATCTGAACTCGCCCGAACCCCATTTTTTTGACACCACTGAATTCATCATATTGATGGAAAAACTTTTGTACAGGTACTATCTTTCTCTAACCGCGCGCAAAGGATCTGGGTTCTGGAATAGTCATCTCAAAGTCGTTGCCACAAAACAAAAACCAACTTCTACCTCGACCCAACCAACTCGAGAATCTGCATCACTCTCTCTTTCTCCGGCGAAGCAGTCAGAGCTTACAACAATGGCGGCATCTCCATCGCCATCGCCATGCATCTTCTGCCAAATTGCTGGCTCCACCACTTCTACACGACTCCTTCACCAGGTCTCTCTCTCTCCCTCTCGCTCTTTCTGTGCTGGAAGTTCCCGATTTGAGTTATTGGGTTTCGGTTTTGCAGGATGACAAGGTTGTGGCGTTCCAGGACATCAAACCTGCTGCATTCCGGTGCGTCTCGTTCATTTCTGCTACGCTTTTGTTTTCCGATTGATTCTTCTGTCTCTAATTCATTCTTAAACTTGTGCGATTTATTGATCGTTGTGTATTTTGATTTGTGTTTGAGTGCTTCTGCGATTTTTAATTTGGATCGTTTTTGGAGTTTGCGGTCTCGTTGCTGCGTGGAAATCAAGCTACATTTTCATCGATGAACTCTATTTGAGTAGAGCTACTTTGCTGATATGTTGATCGTGGTGTATTCTGATGTGCGTTTAACTGCTTCTGTAGTTTCGGATTTCTCTTTGCTGCGTAGAAATCAAGCTAAATTTTCGTCAATGAGCTCTATTTGAGTAAAACTACTTTGCTGATATGTTGATCGTGGTGTATTTTGATGTGTGTTTAACTGCTTCTGCGATTTTGAAATTGGATCATTTTTGGAGTTTGTGAGCTCTTTGCTGCGTGGAAATCAAGCAACATTTTCATCAATGAACTCTATTTGAGTAAAACTATTTATCTCACCTTCATTGCAGAATGTAGCAATAGAAGTGTGTTTTAGATTTGAAGTGCACTATTGTATTAGATGGATTTGCTGTAGCTGATATGTGACATATGTCATAGCTAAGATTTAGAACAATTTGAAAGATGCCAAGAGGATATTGTATTACCTTCGCGGTTGTGTTATTTCGGCATGTCGTGTTTTAAGAAGGAAAAACTAAGGAAAACACAATACCTTTGTGGTCTACACTAACCGCTTGCTAGACGGTTTTGTGTAAGATAAAAGAATGTGGTTCATACAAGCTCATAAGGCAGGCCAATATCTCCAAGGAAAGTATTAAGAGAACTTTCTTGCTCTTGTTTAATATGAACTTGTGCAATGTATTTAGAGAAGACGCTTGTAGATGACATATTGACAGGGACTGGGGAGTATTGGGCTTTCGTACGTACAATTGGGCATTTCTTGCTAGTCTGTTGTGTTGGCTTCCAGATGCAATGCGCTTTCTTACACATCTATGGTGTCCTAAATGCTAAAGCTGTAGGAGGTTTAAAAAAAAAGGATTGTTGGGTGGCTGGGTGGGGGGAATCTCCCTTGTGGAGATTCTATGTAAGATAATTTGTAAAATCTTAATCAACTTGCTCTTGGTTATTCAAGGTCATTTTATCCTGATAGTTTGAATTTCTCACCATTAGTTACACATGTTTTTACCTATTGTATCTAATGAGTAAATTGCTTGCTGACTATTTTAAGATGATAACTTTGTTCCTTTCGTTTGTCATCTTTTAATTTTTTATTGTATTTTTGGTAGTTACTTTTAATCTTAACACTTGTTCTATATAACTTTAACTAGCCTTTACTGCAAAATCAACGAGACTTGGGAATGGGGATGTTATTTTCGTGTGAGGGTGGTAGGCCAGTAATTTTAAATGTCTTCCATTACATAATGTTGTATTGGCAATCTTCATCATTTGCCTCTGCATCAAACTCAAACGGTCCTCTCATACTGCCACAGTATTTGCAATGACTGATTTTGCAGACATTATTTGGTCATCCCCATAGAGCATATCCCAACGGTGAAAAATCTTCAAAGAAGACCTGAAGATTATTCTCTTGGTAATGCTAAAATATGCTTATAAATGCTTCGCACTGAACTAAATGGTCATTGGGCTGGATATTATTCTTACATATGATTTTGACATCTGCAGTGAGTCATATGCTTGATGTTGGCAAGATGCTATTGCAACAAGATGCACCTCAGTCCGAGGAGCATAGGTATTCTTCTTGACACTTAATAACGAAACTATGCATAATTATATCTAAAATGTCAAAAATAGTTTTTTATAAAAAGGAATAACAAAAGTTTCCAGTATCCTGACAAGATACCCAAATACAAGGCTCCAGGTATGATTAAAACAGGACATGAGCAGTGGATTCAAATGGTCAAAGTGAAACTTAGCAACAGCGTCTAAAGCCTTATTCCTGTCTTCTCCGGGGAAATGTCCACCATTAGTTTCATGTCCATTTGATTCTTTCATCATCTGAATATCGCCTGATATCATAAAGTGAAACATTGAGGGTCTTTTGTAGGATGCTTTCTCTGCAGTCAGCGCTTCTGTTTCTCGATGCTTATAAATAAGTACATACTATTTTCCATACCAGAAAAATAAAATATAATGAAACCTTGATGTCCTTAGTGAAAAATTGGTGAACACGTGAAGCAACTTTGTTTTATTTTTTGAAAATTTAATGTCATGAACAAACTTAGTTTACTTTTGACTAATCAACTAAGGCTATTTATTGAGTATGATTCTTTGTTCCTCTGGCAGATTTGGCTTCCACCAACCTCCTTTTAACAGTGTTAATCATCTACACCTTCATTGTCTGGCGCTTCCATTTACGCCAAGGTAGAATATTTTGTTGCTTTTAATAACTGGATTTGCTTTGGCCGATCTCTTTTCATTAGGAAAGATCAAAAGAGAATACTTGCTTTAGTTTTGATTAATGGAAATGTTTTATGCAGCTGGAAAGCCATAAAATACAAGTCATTTGGACCCTTTGGATTCATTGAAGCAGAGAAGCTTTTGCAAAAAATTAAGCCTGACCAGCCATCCAACCTATAGGTATGCTCCTCATACGCTGACCTAGAGATTTTGGGAATCCAAACTTTGAAACATTGCTCTTCTATGTGTAAACATGTTAAGATTCGATTAGTCGTGCAGCCTTTGGCATATCGTGTCTCAACTAAAAGATTATATCTCAAGTAAATTTTTGCTATCTGAGTAATAAAATTCTGGATATCATGTAGAGAAACGAGATTTTGGACTCTTTTGCTGGATGGCCTATGAGTATATCATCTTTTTGTGTGTGTGAGGAATTGGGGGGGGGGGGGACTTCTGCTATCTTTACGATGGTGATAATATAGTTGCAGATGAGTGGCTTTATTATTTAGGGTTGTTCCGCCGGGGGGGGGGGGGGTGTTACCGAAACCAACTCGAATTATATCTGTCTGTACTGTATAGTACCCATGCCGTATTGATGTTGTCCATCTGGATAGTACCAAATTCAGTAAATCAATTTTGTGGTTTGGTGTGCACGAGGTCTAATTATAAAGTTTATAAGTGGATATATCCTCCACTCATGTCCAATACTGTCACAGGACGCTGTGTTAGTTGGTGGACAAGGATTATTTTGCTTCACCTGATTCGATGTACAACAGTCTCCTTCACAGTCTGCCGCCACTGCTGTATGTGGGTTAGTTTTTACCCAAATATCTTCTGCTCCAAAGTATGTTTTTCGTGAGCTCTGCTAATACCTTTTACCAGATCATGGATGATTGTTACATTTTACTTCACCTTAGTTACACATATGAAACCACCCTACTATCAGATATAGACCTTGCGTCTCTCTAAGAGTATTCATTTATTTAAGACTCGTGGGCAAGTATTCTGCTGTAAAACCTGTTCTATTATCCTAATATATACCATATTCTTTTCAAATCTCTTTTCTATGTATCATTTTTTTTGTTGGCATCAAAATTTGTCAAAAATCTCTTCTACATATAGGTATACCCCTTTAAACCATGGTCAGTTTGAGTACCACCCTATTCCACTCTCACTGTTCTCGTCTTTACAATCCGTCTATTATAAGTAAGAAATTGAAGTCTTAATAAATGGCCTGTACTTTATGAGCTCCAAGTACAGCACAATAAAAAAGCCCTTAGTTTACAATTAGGCAAATCTTGTCTGGAATTGCCATATAAAATTCCAATCTCTTATCTTTGCTTTCCAGTGTTATATTAGAAGTTTTAGTTGAGATGGCCTGTACTGTTATCAGTTTTGAAGTTAAAGTTTGCTTCTGTGCTTTCTATTTGTTAAATAGCATCCACTGGAAGCCATAATAGGTGTTTGGGCTATGAACTTTGTCCCTTGTTTGAGGGTGGTTGGGTTTGTGTTGATTCTCGAGTAGCGGTGGTTGCTACAGAGATGATTATTGTTGTGACTGAAAGTTATGAAAGAAAGAGATAGGACTAGAAAGGGGAAAACCCTATGTGCTTGTCAGTTTTGGGCATGGGAGCTCATGATCTGCCTATGGTGATTTTGACTTGTTTACAAATAATTTCACACAGCCGTACCATCTGTGTCCATTAATGTTTGGAATGTATCTTTTTTCGGTGCAAATGCAATTATTGAATTAGGCTGCATTGATGTTCTTGTATAATCATTGATTGTCCTGTTTTCCATGTAGTAAATAATAGATTTATTTCTCTGACTCAACTTGAAATGTTGACGTAGAAATGTATTCATATGTCAAGACTGGTTCACTTACAGGGTCTGGTGTTGCGCCAAGTCTTGTACTTGTGTTGGTGCATACGCATGTACACACATACATTAGGGAATCATGTATTAGAACTCAAATGAAGAATACAATTAACAGGGGTTTAGCAATGTTTACTTCTGAACCATAGGAAACAAGGGTTGTTATTAGAGAGTATCAAGGATTGGAATTGGGTTAGGTCTGCAGAATAATGTGTGCTAAAATAAAAGACTGCTTATATTTAGATCTCCCCATACTCTACATCGGCAGCCACATTGGAATGTTGATAGTGTTGTAAAAGGATTGAGATTAATGGTGCATTTGGTTGGAAAGCTTTCTTGAGATTAATGGTGCATGAGAAATTTTTTGAGACGGGGCCCATTATTTCACTATGAAACTCAACCATGTTCTTTTGTGCGGTGGGTAAGGTGTGGTAAGAATGTGGATGGTGTGATATGATGTGGTAAGTTGTGGTAAAATTTGGGGTAAAAATAATTGGTGTGGTAGGTGAAGAGAGAAAAAAGTGAAAAACTCAAAAAAGTGAGGAGAGAGAAAGTTATGGTTGTTGTGGTAAAGTGTGGTATGGTATGATAGTATGTGATGGTTTGTGATTAGTGTGATAAATTGTGGTAGGTGCAGTATGGTATGGTACCACGCAAAAGAACAGGGTCTCGTTTAGTGTTCTTTTCAGTAAATTTTCCTCAAAGGGAAAAGCTTTTCCAAGAAACTACCAAATGAACCCTAGTGCTGAGAAAGCCACTGGTTCATTTTCTGCCTCGTTTAGTGAATTTTGAAGCAATAGCATTACAAGAACGATTGTGTTGTGTAAATGTAATGCATGAGTATGCACACTATGATGGCCTCACCTACATTGGCAGGATTTGTAGTGGTGGAATGGTGATGTTGGTTGTTGATAATTGTACTGTGTCGAAGCAAATCTTTGAAGTGGAAGAAATTTTTGTTGTAAGGAGCAAATAATGTTGTAGTGGTAGTTGGTATTTGCTATCATCATTTATGGAAGGACAGACCACAGACAGACGGTCACAATTTGCCAAAAGTACGAGCGCAGTTTTTCCCATCAAGTCTTGTGTTCATTTGGAGTATTCTTGGTGAACATTTTGATACTTATTTCATTTTAATAAGGATGGAGCTGGTCACTCTTCCCTGCGGATGTGGGATGAATGAACAGGACTAAAGCTCATAATGCTCATTTAAGGAAGGCATAAGGAAAAGACAGTTATAGCAAAATGATAGTGAGACCTTGGTTTTTAAGTGAGTTATTACTTATTACCCTGTTCTTTTCGGCAGTGGGTAAAGTGTGGTAATGGTATGGTATGGTAAGAATATGGATAGTGTGATAGGAATGATTAGTGTGGTAGTCTGGTAGGTGAGGAGAGAGAAAAACGAAAAGTAGTGAGAAAAGTGAAAAAAGAGAAAAGTAAGGAGAGAGAAAATTATGGTTGTTGTGGAAAACTGTGGTTTGGTATGGTAGTATATAATGGTTTGTGGTTAGTGTGGTAAATTGTGGTATGTACGATACGACATACAAGAACCAGGCCAACTGAACATTTTTTTAATAAGATTTTTGCTTCGGTTTTTTCTTTTTTTTTGGGGGGGGGGGGTGATTAAAGTTTTTTTTTTTTAATGAGCATCAAGTAATACTGGCTAATATAAAAAAAAATCAAATTTTGATATGCATCAAAAAATAAGGTAATTTAGTTTTGGCTCTATTATTTGATCTTCAAGACTGAAGTAGCCAGCCTGTGAAATTTTCTTAAGATGGACCCATGTACTTCATTTTCTGGGGACAATCTAAAATTATTATACTCCTTTGATTTGATTCCAACTTGATTTAGTTAAATGCACACAATAAATTTCCTATTGTATAGGTCTTGAAGCTTGACTATTAAGTCATATTACATGTATACACCATATGTTGTATGTGAAACGAGGAATTGATCTTCATCCATCATTTTCATGTCAAGCTGGAGCCTTCATGTTGTATTTACCTTTTGTGTTTGGGTACTCATTTTATCATTTTCTTTTAGATGAGTCCGAGAAAATACTTTCACGTTGTATTTTGTAATTAGAATGTTTTTTTTTTGGAGGAAAATTGTAATTAGAATGTTACGTTTACTAGGCTCGAGTAAATGTAATAATCTCACTAATATAGGGTGTTTTTTTTTTTTTTTGACTTGCTATAAGCTCTCATAATCAACATTCAACACTTATCAATGCTAGAATATAGCTGTGTTTTTTTAGTGAATACAAAGAAGTTGGATAAGTAAGATTTGGTAGGTTTAAGTAGTTTATGTAGAAGTAGATAATAAATTGTTTTAAAAGTAGAAAAATCGTGTTGGTAGATAAAAGAAAATAGACTTGGTCTACGATTAGGCGAAGAATGCTATAAAACATGTTTAACTTGGTTTAGAAAGTACAGAAGAATGCTGTAAATTAGTTAAACATGTTTTTGTTTCCTTCTGTACTTCCTTGAAAATGACTGATTTTATCCTCTTTATGTCTCTCTTCCCCACCTTCACTAAATACAATACAATTCTCCCTCTTTCTCTGTTTCACCTCCTTAATCCCACCATTAACATAATCTCCCTCTCCTTCTTCAACCCATCTCTCTCTCACACATTCAGAAACAGGCCCAAAAATGGCACCTTCTAATCTCATCCTCTATTCTTCAATCATCCTTTTAATCCCACCATTAACAATAATCTTCCTCCCCTCTCCCACCTTCTTAAACCCCCTGTTCTCCCTCTTCCTCACCAACCCAAACCCATCTCTCTCTCTCTGTCTCTCTCTCTCTCTAACTCAAAAACAGAGCAAAAATGGCACCTTTTAATCTGATCCTCTGTTTCTCTATCTTTCTCATAAATATAATAATCCTCTGTCTCCCACCGCCAACAACATCCCAGCATCTCCTTCTCCCTCTAACCCACTCCCTCTCCACCACCACCACAACCACCACCCACCACCTCGCCACCTCCACTGCCACCTCAGCCGCCCGCCACCACCACCGCCGCCGCCATCGGCAACAAGTCTCCCTCCCCCTCTCCGCCGGCTCCGACTATAGCCTCACCTTCTCCCTAAACTCCCAGACCATCTCAGTATACATGGACACCGGCAGTGACATCGTTTGGTTCCCCTGCTCTCCCTTCACCTGCATCCTCTGCGACACCGCCACCACCCCCCCACCACCTCCCTCTCTCAACGTCTCCAAATCCTCCCTCGTCACATGCCAGTCACGTGCGTGCGCCACCGTCCACCCTTCTCTCTCCTCTTCCGACCTCTGCGCCGCAGCAAACTGCCCCCTCGATGAGGTTGAAACCTCCGACTGCTCCGATTTCGCCTGCCCGTCTTTTTACTATGCATACGGAGACGGAAGCTTGATTGCCGAGCTTCATACGAACGATTTAATCATCCCATCAACCTCGAAAAACCCGTTAATTTTGAAGAACTTCACATTCGGATGCTCTCACTCTGCTCTGGCCGAGCCGGTCGGGGTCGCCGGGTTCGGGGTCGGTCCGCTCTCATTACCGGCCCAACTGGGTCGCCACGTGTCGCCCGATTTGGGGGCCCAGTTTTCATACTGCCTGGTTTCTCACTCCTTTGACGCCGCCATGGTCAAACACCCGAGCCCACTGATCTTGGGCAAGTATAATCATCAGGAGGCCATTTCTGGAATCTCGCATTCCGGGTTCGTGTACACTCCCATGCTGGATAACCCGAAACACCCGTACTTTTACTCGGTGGGGTTGGATTTCATCCGTGTCGGGCCCAAACGGATCCAGGCCCCGGAGAGTCTGAAACGGGTTGATGGTGGTGGAAATGGTGGTGTGGTGGTGGATAGTGGCACGACGTACACCATGTTGCCTTCTGAGCTGTACAACTCGATGGTGGCCGAGTTGGACCGGCGAGTCGGCCGGGTTCTGACCCGAGCGAGTCGGGTTGAGTCGAGCACTGGGTTGAGCCCGTGTTACTACGTCGAGTGGGTAAGTTTGGAGCGAGTTGTGCCGAGTTTAGTGTTTGAGTTTGCGGGGAACGCTAGCGTTGTGCTTCCTAGGAGGAATTACTTCTACGAGTTTACGATGGACGGTGGAGATGAGATGACGAAGGGGAGTAGAGTGGGGTGCTTGATGATGATGGACGGTGGAGATGGGACGGAGGAGGAGGAGAGTGGTGGGCCAGGGGCTACGCTTGGGAACTATCAACAACAGGGGTTTGAGGTGGTGTATGATTTGGAGATGAAACGGGTGGGGTTTGCCCGGAGAAAGTGTGCGGCTCTGTGGGAAAATCTTAATCGGAGCTAAAATGGGTTGCCATTGGTCAACAAGTCAAGGAGTTGGGAGTTGACCATTTAAGGACTCAACGGGGTGTGATTCTAGTGAAACTCTATGGTTTTTACTTCAATCAAGCTGTATCGTAGATCTTTTGGGCCAATATTTGCACGTACTTATGCAAGGTTTAAAACAAAAAAAAAAAAAAGAGTATGTCTTAAAGGCGGAATTCAGAAAATTAAAATGCAAAATTGTAAATACACTTTACTTTGTAGGATGCATATTACACACTACGTCATTTATGTTATCATATGATCATATTATCATGATAGTTTTATATATTTTTTCTTGGATCCATTATATCTGTTATCAAAGGTTACAGATTATTGTTGGCCCACAAGATGATATTTTGATGTATGTTGATGTTATTAGCTTATTTATTATTGACAGTTGAGTGCAGTTGGTTGAAATCATGAAATGAAATTATTTGATATTAGTATAAAGCTAAATATCAATCATTGTACTTCTCCACAGCACGAAAATATTTGAACATTAGGCTAAACTACTTGTATTCGTGGTTCCTATAAATGCATCTATTTACTATTGAAGTGGTCCTATCTCGTTTGGCTAATACCTCATTTCTGACTTCCCTTTAAAATGTTGGTGGATTTGTGGTCTTGCATTTTACCTGAGCGTTGACATTTACCATTCCCCAGTTTGTTAAATGTCCATTGATTTGCTTCATATAGGACTCCAGTGAGCTAGGCTAACTAAGGTACCGATATCTTTACCTGTGAAGATGTACAATATTCACGAGGACAATATTATCTACATATAGATCTCCTTGAATCCTGCTTAAATTAGAAACACATACGGAGAGGTTAAACTAGTTGCATGCTGACTAGACCTGGGCCGGGCCGGGTCACAGGCCGGGTCAGTCGGGTCGGAAGTTTCTGACCCGTCGGCCGGGCCGGGTCAACGGGCCGACAACTATATAATATAGATTTTTAATATATAAAAAAAACGTAATAATTTACGCATTTAATTTACGTATTTGGTGGGTCGTTCGGGTCGGGCCGGGTCAGGTCACAAAAAGTAGAACCTAATCTAGGATTTTTTTTATAAAGTTAATGTGTTTATATAAGTCATCGGGCCGGGTCGGGTCACAACAAATAAAACTTAATCTAGGATTTTTTTTAAAAAAATTTTAATGCATTTAATCAAGTCATGGGGCCGGGTCAGGTCACATACCCTTGGGCCAAGCCCGGCCCGACCATGCTTCGGGGCCCCGACTTTTTCAGGCCGGGCCGGGCGAGTCCCCGGCCCACTGAACAGGTCTAATGCTAACCAACTCAATAAGCTTGATTTAGGCTCTCTACTTTTGTCTGATGGGTAAAGTGTGGTCATGGTAAAATGTGGTAAAATGTCGATAGTATGGTATGATGTGGTATGGTGTGGTTATGTGTGGTAAAATTTGTGATAAGAATAATTGGTGCGGTAAGTTGGTAGGTGGGAAAAAAAAGTTGAAAAATAGTAAGAAAATTGAGGAGAGAGAAAAGCGAGGAAAAGAGAGTTATGGTTGGTATTGTTATTTGTGGTTAGTGTGATATTATGGAAAAGAAAACTGGAAGATATCAAATTAAAGAGATTAATGGGGGAAAATATATAGGTACAGAAGTGAAGGGGAAAGGACAAACAAAACAAGGACACAAAATCTTCAGTACGAGATAACATGTGCATGTGTCGGATACAGCTACATAAGTACATAACTTTGGCAACGGTTGATAACTGAGAAGATTCATATATCAACTCTTCCTTTATGCAATGTATATTGAGACATTAGTGTATGCTTGTTCTTTTTAACTTATCAAAATATCTCGAATTTTTTTTTTTTTTAATGAAGCTCTTAGAATGTCTCCGCCATCAAAAAATATCCGCTAACTGTCTATGGGTGTCTGTTTTGAATCTTCTCTAGGCTTCAATTCAACCTCGCTCAAGCTATTATCCATTGTCATTGGTATTTTTTTACATGCCTATGAAGGTACCCATATTGTTTACAATTTAATTAACTTTATACCCTTTGCCTTTGATGTTAGATATAATATGATTTTTGATACTTGAAAATGGACTGAAATGCCATCTTAATGCGTTTTATGTGAACTTTTGTATAATAATAATAATAATAATAATAATAATAATAATAATAATAATAAGTGAAAGCCACATTATCTAACATGAATGAATGTCAAGACTCAAGTGGAAGAAACTTAAGAGAAGACATTGGCTTTTATTAGCCTTCAAGGCTTCAACTAGCAGATCTTTGTCAGGTTCACCAACTACCATTCATCAATATAATCTCTTGTAATTTATTTGGATCTGGTGATCAAATGTACTTTTGTCTTGTTTGGATTTCACTCGATCCCAAGATATTCTTTTTCTTTTAATTTTCATAATTTTTTTCTTTTTGGTTTTGTTTCGATTTCAACACGCGATACATGGTTGAAAGACTATCTATATTTGGATTACTAAACTTCGTGTTAGCGGAATTATACTAGGGGTTATTGTTTGTTGTGTTTCGACTTTGGTAATTTTTATATTGAGTTATTGAAGAAATTGATCATTCTATTGTTTATACTGATTATTTTTGGATCAATCATTATCATTACCAAAGAAAATATCTTGTACTTCTTATATAGCTGGGAATTCCATTTAAATATTTTCTTAATTGTTCGGGTCCATAACGTCTATTCCACACTAGTCACTAGGAAGCCGAAAATGACCTATACTGTGTACGTAGGTGATTGTGAAGACTGAAGAGTGTTACTTGATAATCGCCATGCATGAAGACCTAGCTAACAACGTTAGGGACCAAAATTTAATATCCTTGCAAGAGTTGTTCATGTTAGGAATGTTGGTCCAAAATTTATACTTATTTTTTCTCCCATTGTTCATGATGGTCGCATATATATATACAATGCATAAAGATAACGGTTAGGATCCGAAGCTGGAAAACGAGTAACACCTCCTTAGTGGGGCGTGCCACCCTTATCAACAGTATCCTCATGGACTTATTTTCTATCTGGGACTCAATCATGTTCATCCCACAGGCTGTAATTGATAAGGTTACCCAAATATGTCGTAAATTCCTCTAGGGATCCTCGGAAGAATACAACAAAATCCGTCCAGTTGCTTGGGATACGGTCTGCAGCCCAAAATCCCAGGGTGGGCTAGGGCTGCATAACCTCAGATGCTGGAACTCCTCGTTGATCGCGAACAAGTTTGGGTCATAGCGAATAACAAGGAGTGCCTTTGGGTTAGGTGGATTCATGGCTGATACGTCAAAGGGGAGAGATTGGGTGAACTACCAACCCAGGGGGAGATGTGTGTTGGTACTTGCATAAGATATGGCATATAACAGACACCATTAGAGAAGCTTCATGTCTGGGCCCGAATCCCACGATCAAAGCTATCTATCTCTGGATGCTTGCCGACAAGGGGCAATGAGAGTGGGCTCGGATAGTGTGGAGTAAACTCAACACACCAAGGCATGCCTACTATTCATGGCTGACTATGCACCGAAGACTGCAAGTGAGGGCCAGGTTATGTACACTCCCACATTCCAAGCATCCCTCTTGCATGCCCTCTATGCACACAACAAGACGAGACAATTGACCATCTTTTGTTTGACTGCAAGTCAGGAAGCTCCTCATAGGTTGGCTACAATTTGCAAATTAAATGCGTCATCGTTGGAGCACTGGTGCAAAACAATAAAAAAAAAGGGCTAAAGAAGAGGAAATGGCACAAGGAGATTATTCTTGCAGGTCTATGCAGCTACATATACAACATATTGTTGAGTTGTCCCACATCGGCCTTTGACACCAATATTGTGGTATTTATAATGGCTTGGGTATCTCAACCTCCTAATCTAACTTTTGGGGTTGAATTGGGCTCAAGTCCATTATTTCACATATATGAATGACAAGAAACAACACTGTCTTTAAGAGAACGCCAACAACCTCGGATATTGTTTTTTCTGTTATCAAGTGATGACTTAGAGATAGAATATTATACATTGCTAGCAAAACAAACAAAAAAAATATATACTTGTATAGATCTTCTATGCGACTAGCTAGTTTGTATTCTTTCAGGTTAATTTGCCCTTTGAAATGATAAATCTCACCTTCATTTCAATATATATATATATATATATATATATATATATATATATATATATATATATATGCTTTTAATGGGGTAAAGTTGGCTCTATCATTGGACTCTTATTTATGAAGTAACCACCAGTCAGTTTTATAAGTGGAGGGGTAAAATACAGATTGTCCATGACAAGTATGACTCATCCACTTCACAATTTTTATCTATGGTTTTTTTTAATTTTTTATCAATAATTGAACTTTGGTGTGAAGCTTTGAAAATGGAGATGATTTCCAATTTGGGTACCACCCTTTGGGCTCATGATGGTTGTATATATGTCTAATGATAGTCTTGTGCTCTGGCTAGTTTTATCAGGCTGCAGGTTTGTCCGCTCGATGAGGATTGAAATTCTAATGATCATAATTCTTTTGGTAGTTATTTTGGTGTCTCTAGAAGCTCCTTACAAACCTGCTTTTAAGAGCTAGATTGGTGCTTATGTTGACACCCCTTTGCTGCTCTTTAACCTATTGATTGTGCACCCCATAGCTATGTCTCTTAGGCTGCTTCATTGCATGACATATTTAAAGAATTAAAGGGGCATGGTTATTGTTCTTGCCATACCATATTCCAAACAGAAATCATTGTTATAAATATAAGAATATAAGAGGGAGTTGAGAGAGAATAGAGACAGAGGAATTGAGAGAAAGAAAGGAATGAATATTTCATTGCCATCGAGGAAGTATTTATAATACAAGGATTCTTCATCACTAAGAATACTTTATCACTAAGAATACTTCATCGTTAAGAAAACTTCACTATTAAGAAAAGTAAGAGTATGGACATTCACACAATTATTCCATAACACTCCCCCTTGAATGTCCATTGCCAAAAGAATATGCCTCATTAAAACCTTACTAGGAAAAACCCAATGGGAAAAAACCTAGTGAAGGAAAAAGAGTACATAATTCTTGATACGTCAAAATATGCTGCCTCATTAAAAACCTTTCTAAGGAAAACCCAATGGGACAAAACCTTAGATAAGGGAAAAAGAGTACAACGCATATTACTCCCCCTGATGAGAACATCAATGAAGATCTTTGAGTTGATATAATTCAACTTCATCACCGACTTTTAAACTTTGCAGTTGAAAGTGGCTTGATACATGAATCAACTTGAAACGAATTTGCTTAATATCTGTTTCAGCGTACACATAACTAGTATGTGATCAAGTGTCATAGGATTTAGGTAAATCTCCAAGATCAGCATAGCTAATCAAACCAATTTTGAGCCAATGGGGATAATGAATATTTAAATCGTTAGTACATTCGAGGTACCGAAATAGGTGAGATCATGTATGATTAGCAAGATACGTCGGTGTTTCACTATCATTTAAATATGGTACTTCAGGACCCAAATACAGTACTTCAGGAGTCAAATACGGTACTTCAGGACCGCTAAATTTCTCATTATCTTTTTGGGATCGAAAGAGGGGTTGTTTTCATATCAAATTATTGTACCACGACTAGGGTACTTAAAAAGAGAGTGCTTTGCTAATGCAACATTATTTTAGCACTTTTGCAACAAAAATAGCTTTATGCGTAAAAAGTTCTTTCTTAAAGTGTGCAACTTGTAAACCAAGGTAATAACATATTTTACCAAAATCGTTCATTCCAAATGCTTTTGTAAAGCAATCCAATACTTCTGAAGCTCTTCGGGAGTCATAAACATTATTCACAAACAATTTGGATCCGAATCAATAATTTCCTTTGATTAGGCAATATGCGTCCATATTGCTTTAATCACATAGATATCTATTTTCTATAAGAAACCAATATTCTCGAGAATTTTATTATGTGCTTCCGGCACTTTGAATCCTTCAGGAGTTTTATAATTTTTCATAAGATATAGCGATATTTTTATAAGATGCATACTTAGCTTTTCATGTACTGCCAAATTTAAGGTATCATGATGTAGTGACATGGACTATATAAGAGTATATTCCTTCATAGTTGATACCAAGTCTTTACGAAAGGATTTATGCAACAAGTCGCTACTTGTGCCTTATAATCTCCTTTTCTCATTTTGTTTTCACATAAAGACATAATTGTATCCCACAAGTTTTACACCATTTTGGTGTATGGACAAAAGGTCCTGATATTTCCGATGTTACAAGCGAATCTAATTCTTAAATGCATCTTTCCACTTGGTCAATCTCATCTTTATCTGTATTCATTGACAGACATAAATTCACGATCCTCATGGTTACTCACAATAGTGAGCGCTATATTATATAATCAAATATCATATCGACGTCGACTTCACTTCGGTTCCACCTTATCCAAATCATGACATAATTAATTGAGATCTCATCATTTTCACGAATTTCAGGTGCTTAAGCTTATGGTGTAACTTCCACATGTATCATGATTGAGGACTCTTCTGGAGTCAAAAAGTTCCTCATTTCGGTTATCGTTAATCGTTTGCTCCTTTTCTTTTTCGAGGACTTTTATCTTTGGAACTAATTGGTCTACCACACTTCTATGTGGTATAGATTGATTAATAATTCAATTTGTCCTACTGGGACATCAATAGGAGCATTAGTAGTTGGGACATAGGATTTAATAACTCTTTGTGGGTCAGTAGGATAACTGGCAGTAGATTCGCTCAAGTTCGTAGACGAATTATATTTTGAACTTCTAGGTCATATTACATTGTATGAGGATCATATAATTCGTTCTGACTTATTTCCTTGTCCAACAACTTGATTTCTCTCCCTAATGTTGGGAAATTTGTGTCATCATAATTGGCAAATTGTGCTATAAGTATATCTCCAATGAATGGTTCTATTATATTCAAATGTGGATAGATATTCATACCCAACATATATTCCCGATTCTTTCGGGGTCCCATCTTAGTGCATTATCATGGAGCATACATCGCACATGCTCAAATTCAAAAGTGGGAGATATTTGGTTTATGGCCAAAAACCATTGTAGTAGAGAAATAAACATTCATGATAACCTCTTGGCCTTATTTGGATCAATGTTGATGCATGTAACATGACATGTCCTTGAACAGTTGTAGTAAGCGCCGGTCTCAAAAGTAATAGGTTTGCCATTTATTATATACTCAACAGTTCATATATTAATGATTCTGCAGGATCATTTTACATATAAACATTTGACATAGGATGCTTAACATCTATGTCCATTGGTCTATAAAAACTATCAAAAGCCTTCACCATTATTATCAAGATGAATCTTCTTGATTGATAATTTGAAATGTGCTCGGAAACAAATTGAGCAAACAATCTTGCAAGCACCAAGTTGCAAGTTGATAGTAAACAAACAAATGACTATCTCATTTATGCTTCAAGTAAAGCCATGCTTTATTCAAATGGTTTACATATGGGTCTACAGGACCAACACACATATCACTTGTACATAACCCATAAATCTAAGGGATACGATCCCTATCTTTGCTAATGATGGTGTTATAATTAATTTCTTTGATAGTGAGCAGCTAATTAGAACTCATTTGATTAAGGATCTTCTAGCCCTTTAAAATATATCCATATGAATTATTTTTGAGAGGATTGATCCAAAATGCTCCAATTATGATAAAGTCTTCACCAATAGTAAGCTTCTGGTTTACTAGAGTATGTGCTTCAATTGGGTTAGTTGGGTAGAATAACCCATAAAATAAGGATGATATCATTTTCAACACACATGATGCTCAAAGCAAATTTTCATAATATATGAATACTAGTTGTCTCAACATGCAGGTATTCATTCCCACGAATACCTTTGAAACTTAATTATTAAGTTACCTTTGACACTAACTTTGTGGAGAGAAGTACGTCCACAATAGGAAAGTTAATTAGTTACACCAAATAATATTATATGCGCTCTTCTGGAGCCTTTAATCAAAGTAGATTGTCATATATATAATGCTAATATTTGCTTCCTTCATCAATGGGCAAGAAGCAATTTATTATCACTAAAAATGTGTGTTGTTCTGGTGTCTGCAGGACATGTATCTATCACCACATTTATTCATGTTCCAATCAAGTAAGTATGCATGAAATTCACTTCAAGATAAAAATAACATCAATGCATATAAAGCATATAGTGGAAGTGCTCTAATCACTTATTCATAAAACGAAACTTTACTTCACGAGGAAATACATACATCTTGAAAGTTAAAAGCTCCATAGTGAACATGCATTAATCATGGATATCGAGATCATTGATTACATTTAAAACAAGTCTATGAGCATAATGAATAATCACATAAATAATCACATTCTCATAAAGATAGATTCCATCCATTTGCTCATATAGTATCACAATCAAATATCCAATATGCACTATAATTTGTATTATGCTTAAGAAACAAAGTTTATACATATTTGGTCAATCAATAACAATGCACTTTGTGACTATGGATTACTAAAAAAATAGTCTTGTCCATGATACTGGAAAAATACTTAATAATTCAATATGATGAACTGATGTCAAATCATTGATATCATTAGAAAGATGAGAGCATATTACTTGCATTTCGCATGCGTAACATTTTCAATAAGATGCATACATATCAAATCATATGAATATCCATGAAATAATAGCATCACATGAGGACTCATATTAATCCATAATTATGTACATATTAACAAAGGGGCTGAAAAATAATTAGAACACAACAATTACTAAAGTCTTTGAACAATGTCAAGAGAGAGATCTAAGAAGTAGCAACTTGAAACAACATGTACAACATAAACAATAATATCACTTACTATCAAAAGTTTATAAAATAATATCTTGTGCTTTTTGATTAAGCTTGATAAGGTTCAACAAGATATTATGACGTACAACAGGTACGTGTCGTTTCCATTTCCTTGTTAATAATACATTTCTCACTTTTATATAATTCATGCTTTTCGATTCCGTATTCCTACTCTTGGTAAGGACATCATCTTTTTAAAAGATTAGCATGACTACGATCACGACTATGCTGACTATCACGGCTACTGGCGTGACCTTTGTTTTGCTCATGATTCTTGAGATTATATACAGCCACATTCACTTCAGGGAATGGGACAAAACCATTTGGGGATTCTAATGATCCCATAGGTCATTATTAATAAAATTATGTAAAGTTTCATCTAAACATTATACTCCATACTTGTAATAAAAATAATCAATTTAATCGACGATATAAACCTTAATAACCTCAAGTATACTATCATCGTCTTTCAACTATATATTCTTATGCCAATTAACAACTCTATATTCTAATTGGCAAGAAAGCGAACTTCTGGTTCACTAACGATATTATATAGAGTTTCAATGAATGGAGTGAACTTCTGGTTCACTACTAATACGTGTAATTAACGGAAATAAAATTTAATATTAATGGTAGGACAAACTTCTGGTTCACCAATGAGATAAATATTCCCTCTTTTTTTTTCAATAACAAAGTGAACTTCTAGTCACTAATAAAACTAGATAAAATTCTTAACATTAGAGTGAACTTCAGGTTCACTAATGAAAATAAGATAAAATTCTTATTATAGGATAGAACTTCTCATTAACTGATAAAATTAAATAACATTATCAATATTAGAGCGAACTTCTGGTTCACTCATAAGATAAAACGTTTGACATACAAGTGAACTTCTGGTTCACTTAATGAAGTAAGGTAAAATTCTTACCATTCAAATGACTTAGGTTCATTGATAAAATTAAATGAAATTTTCATTGCCAGAGTGAACTTCTGGTTCACTGATAAAATAAAATAAACTTTGTATTATTGGGACGAACTTCTGGTTCGCTAATGAAAATATAAAATTCTTATACATAAATAATATAAATAAATTGTAGATAATAATTTAACTACATACATACCATCCATCAACGGCCCGCTTGTCTCCATCTTATAAAGGTCCACCACCGCCTTAATCAAATCAGCCACCGTGTGTTCTCTGCTACGATTATTTTGGTACCCTTGATAATTGCTTCTGTTGGTCGGTGGCTAATTATATGTGGATTTGAAGGCCAGAGATTAATTGGGTTTTATTTGTGGAGGAGTTAACGCGAAGTTTCGTGCAAGGAGTTGAACAACATGCTATGTAAGCATATGGACTTTAACTTGCCTCCTGAAGCTTCTCATTTCGTACCAGATTTTTCTTGTTGCACTTTTAGACATAAATCATGAACTGAGGCCAGGAAACAAAATGAAAAAAAAAGGAATTGCAGATGATAGATCGAGCTGGTGCTGATAACGTGTTATAAATATAAGAATATAAGAGGGAGTTGAGAGAGAATAGAGACAGAGGAATTGAGAGAAAGAAAGGAACGAATATTTCATTGCCATCGAGGAAGTATTTATAATACAATGATTCTTCATCACTAATAATACTTCATCACTAAGAATACTTCATCGCTAAGAAAACTTCACTATTAAGAAAAGTAAGGGTATGGACATTCACACAATTATTCCATAACAATCATCAATATCTATATCATCCCAAAGAAGTCCTCACTTCCCTTATCAAGTAAGATGTAATCATTGTATCCAAAAAAAAAATTATTTAATGAGCCCAATGGAGTTCTCATATATTCATATGGCAGTTATTGCATTATTTATCAAGTACTATTAGGTGATTGCAAATTTATTTCTTTTTCTTTGGGGGGGGGGGGGTGTTTGACTCATAATTACTGGACTATCAATATGTATTGGGCCCTCCAAATATAGTTGCGTCTGGCCTAAAATTTCTTTCCAAAAGATTACATTTTTAGCTTTATAAAGATGGTCCAATCTTGTAGGCCTATTTCTATCTCAAGTATTATGGACAGAGGGTCCCTCATGAGTAGTAAATATTTTTTTTAAAAATATTTGCTTTTGAGTGAATATAAAACGATTAATTAGCTACATATTTGATGAAGAAATTTGGATAAGTACAACAAGGTTGGATTAAGTTTTAATATTCATAGAAAGTTTGAATAAAGAGCAATTAAGGCTGTGTTCGGCAATAGCGTTTGGGGTAGCGTTTAGCGTCTTGATCAAGTCAAAACTCTAATTGCGTAAATATTAGTGTTCGGTAAGCTAGCGTTTTGAGGAGCATTTAGCGTTTTAAGGAGCGTTTTGTGAAACGCTATTAAAGTTAACGTTTAGCGTTTGGGGTATAGCGTTTCATATTTTTCGGTCAAAAAATACCCTTTGAAAATTTTATCTTTCAAAATTATTCATATCCTTTTATGTCAATTTACATTAATTTATTAATTCAACCGCTAAATTTACCAAACACAATTTTAATTTGAACAGTAATCCGCTATCCGCTACGTACTTAAACCGCTAGCCGCTATTTAAACCGTTATCTGTTACATAAACCTCTATCCGCTACCTAAAACACTAATTTTGCCGAACAGGGCCTAAGTAAAATACAGGCTCTGTCCTTTTTGAAGTAATGTTAAATTTATTTACACTATCCACATTTTACCAATTTTACTACGGACCTGTCAAATTCATAGATAATTTCAATTTACCAAAATTTATCAATTTTTGCTTAAATTTATCTAAATTTACTAAAACTTACCAAAGTTAAAATAAATTAATTTTGATATATTAGCGTAATTTTGTCAAAAATTATTTACCTAAAGTTACCATAAATTATCAAAAGTTATTTTTACCCAACTATTTTTTCATCCATGAATTTGATACACCCATATATTCATACATTTAATAAGTGATGTGACTGATCGAACCTATATTACTCACAACACTTTATTAAAAATTATAAATATTTTTTCATCTTATTCATATTATCGACATTTTACCAAACTTATCCTCATTTATCTATATTTTACTAATTTTTCCACATAATCACATAACGAATCAAAAAAAAAACGTAGCACCAGTTATTGTGTGTCACATATTATGTCACCCATAATATGTGACATCTCTTGTTAATTAAATTACCACTCTTCACATCAATCATATATATATGTGCCATATATTGTGCCACCACTCAAAGTTACTGAGTAGACTTGTGGTTGTGGATGTGAAGTATTTGGACTCACCATGGGCCATTCCATAATGATTACATGCAATGACTAATTATCTAGTAATGCCTCACCACCACAACAATGGTTTGTGGTCAATCAAGACTAAAAACACCATCCAAAATTCTGTGTTTTTTAATTTTTTATTGTGTTTTCCTAAAGATGTATGTGAATAAGATGATGTGCCTTGAAAGAAACTTCAAAAAAGCTCACTTTAATCAACTTTAGACTTTTATTTATTGATATACAAATTAACCCCTCACCTAATAACCTAATCAAATAATAACTGGTATCAACTTACCAAACTTTATGTTTGAGTAATTAATCTCTATGGCATGGACACTTTGGTCCTTTCCAAGTCTCTCTCTCTCTCTCTCTCTCTCTCTCTCTCTCTCTCTCTCTCTCTCTCTCTCTCTCTCTCTCTCTCTCTCTCTCTCTCGGTTTCACATGTGACCAAGTCTTTAAAAGGTTGGAATCATTTAGAGATTACAAAATACCACTCTTAATGAAAATAATAATCAGAGATAATTGTGAGTGGGAATCAAGATTTAGCTTGATTATATTAGCTATTCTTACCTCAATCTATAATAGACATTTGTCCTATAAATTTAAAATAATATCATTTCTTTTTTGCTATAAAGAAGATCCACACATATATATGTAAAGCAAAAACGTGATATTTATATACGAAAAGAATTATACATAAGGGGAGGTGGGGGAACCCCAAGCTAATATTATGCTATTACACACCAACTTAATCAATCCCCCCATATTTCTTCCTGAAGCGCCTCCATGCCAGAACACAATAAAGAATATCTTGTTTGATTCACTTGATGATAATAAAAAACCTCTTCGTGCCTTTGACGCCGTGGAATTTGGTATTACGCTCTCTCCATATATGATAGATGGTAGCACAAAAAACCGCCGTGACAATTGCATTTTTGGCTCGAGTCTCAACCAAGTCTTTCAGCCATTCGACCTCAATCAATGAGGTTGGTGTGAGTAGCAAAATGCGGAAGGGCAATCCATCCAACCAAAGCCTCCCTAACCCCCCTAGTAATGGTATAGTCTCGTACTCCACGAATAGGTGGTCCAGGGTTTCCTCAATATACCCGCATAGAAGGCAGGTCTACATATGTTGCCCACTCCAATGTTGTCATTCGAAACCTGACAGTAAATTTCTTTTGCATCAGAACCCAAGTAATGAAGTTGTGCTAAGGGAGTGCATGGGGTTCCAAGGGACAACCATTCAGCTGACCTCGTCTGAATAACCAATAAACTATTTGTAGCCATGTGAAATCCTGTAATTAATAAAAGATGACCTATGAAATTTTCTATAATTTAAATATAAAGCTTCCTTCCCTTTATTTTTCAAGTTTCTTACTTCTATTATACTAAGAATTGATTAATGCATCATTAAATACCTCATCAATATTACATATTATAGTGATGAAAGAGTTCCATTATTAAGGGGTGATCTAATAGCTATATATATATATATATATATATATATATATATATATATATATATATATATATATATAGATATATATATATATATATATAAGTATTATTGTGATAGTATTTTGAGAATCAAGCTTACCTATAAATGATTACTTAAAGGCCACAATTAATCATATGCACAAATGATTATTCTTGAAAAAGACATTTCCTTTTAGGAAGAGATAGTTAGCATGCCATCTATCCTCACCCAAGTAGATCAATCCTTCCACCTAGACTAGTGTCAAAGCAAAGTAAGAGAGAAAAACTTAAGCACACATAATAAGGTTGACAAAATATTGGATTGAAGTGATTCATGAGTCATTGCCTTTTGCCTTCTTATTGGCCATATAGACATGTTTTCAATATTTTTAGCGTTATTTAGAACAAAAATGGTAAGGTAATTTTCAACTTTTGGTAATTACGGTAATTCCCGCGATGTGTACTGTACATGTGACATGATCGAATCTCATACGTCGATTTTATTAATTTTTAAAAATATTAACTTTTGATTTTTAAATTATAAAAATTATGTATAATTAATTAAAAATTAATTTTTTTCAAGGACTTATTTGTTAACTATGAACTAGTCTATGAGATCCCGTGCAGTGTACAGATAATATTTCAATAACTTTACGTTATTTATTTTCTAGAGTAATTTTATAATAATTATTAATCCAATCTTATAAAAATATTATTTTTTATGGATTAAACTATCATTTGAGTTTATTTTATTTCATGACCATAACAATTATGGATACATACTTTAATTTTATTTTTTGTCTTAAGAAGGATGCTTGTTTTTTTTGAAAAAAAAAGCATTGCAACAACAATACGTGTGATTATTTTCTTATTATTTTTCATTATATATTACGTAGCTTTAACCTCTTATTCAACTTTTTAATCTATACTTATTCCAATTTCTTATTCTTGTTTTGGTAGTTTGCATATAATTTGAATTTTTTTATTGTTAAGAGAGTATATAGTAGTTTCAATCAAAAATTTTATTTTCTAAGATAGTTATTAAAAAGAATACGAAACAATTTTTTCATGAAAATGTTATTTTAATATCTATTATTATATTTTATTTCTAAGGTTTTGGTCATAATATAATATTATAATAGTAAATTAATGAAAGAAAAAGTAAATTGCTCTAATTTTGTATTAGCTATTTCTAATTTATGTATATATGACCTTATGTATTTCTTTTTCTTTTTTTAAAAATTTGAAATGTTCTAATTTTGTATGCATTAAATATTGGTAACTTATGAATGACTTTAGGTATTTCTTTTTCATTTTTATTAATATTATATTTATGAATATAATAATAAATTATATATGTAGGTTTGGAATTTGCTTTGGAATTCACCAAACATTCTAAATTATTTCTTTTAGGTTTAGATTTTCTTTAGGAGTTAGGAGCTTGTATTTTAATATATTTAATAGATTATGATGGATACATGATGAAAAGATTGAAACAAATTCACCGACCTCCATTGTTTCTGGCGACCTTTCGCCGGAGATACAACTACTGTGAGAAATATTCCCGTGGCCAAGTCTCCCTTGCTCGGATGCAATCCCGAGACCAGCCACTCCTGATCTGCTACCCTCGCCGCCATCCAAAACCGATTGTAAAAAAAAAGACGAAATAAAATCGCACTCTGCATGGCCGGTGTTTGAGACCATCGTTGTTCTCCGACACTGGTGACATCCGGTCATTTGGAAATTGGTACTGGAAAACTGGTCGGCAGCGGCGGTGAGAAGTCGTGCTGCATCGAACGATGAAGCAGTTACCAGGGGCATCGTCAATCGTGGAAGATAGAAGGGTTTTGAAACTTAAATTCCAAGGTATGTTGTATACAATACCAAAATATTGCAAATGGTGAAAGACACATGGTTGAATGTGTAGGGATTTGTTTATATAAGATAGGTTGCAAGTTCAAGTCTCATATCTTTAACTTTTTTCAGAATTTGAAAATAAATAAAATCGATGTATGAGATTTGATCATGCCACATGTACGATACACATCGCGGGAATTACCGTAATTACCATAATTACTAAAAATTGGAAATCACTACACATGCTTCCTAAAAATAACACTTTAATTAGTATTATTTAAGTTTTATCTTATTTAGCACTTTAATTGGTATTATTTCTACTACCTAACAATATATTCATGACAAGACTTACACAAGAATTTGCTTCTCCAATTGTAAGTGTCCCATCTATGAATTACTGTGCTCAGATTTTGCATAGGTAAATTCAAAATTCTAGTCTCTTCTCTTCATTTTTTTTTCTCGTATAAATTGATTGCCATAATATACAATAAGGGTGTGTTTGGTTGGGAAAATGATTTTCTCATTTTCCGTTGTTTGAAGACTAGAAAATGGAGAAAATCATTTTCCAACCTCATATCTTTGTAAATTATTTTCTTGACTCCAACCTAATGAAAACTATTTTCTCTATTCTCTCCCCCCCCCCCTTTACGTTTTTTCCCCTTCTTTCTCTCTCTCCACCATTCTCTCTTACACACCAATTTGAATATTTCTCTCTCTCTCTCTTTCTCTCTCTTTCCACCACTCGAGTTCTCAGATAAAAATGTCACTTAACTATGCAAAAATGACAAATTTGCCACCCGAAAAAAATGTTATAAAACTGCCATTAATTTATATTTATCATCACAAAAATGTCACTTTACCGGATGAGAACTTATTGTACCCGGTTATAAATTAACAACCCCCCACCCCATTGTCTTCTTCTTCAACCCTCCCCATTTTCTATGCTTTGTCCACCATAACCCAATCTTCTCCTAATTCCTCACCAAAAAAAAAAAACAACAATGGTTGCGTCATTCTCCTCTGTCGCCAACACCTCATCCGAACAAAGGAGAGAGAGAGCGAGTTTTTGGGTGGTTGTCAGCGACAAGATTGACATTTTCTGGGGCGTTTTGGGTTAAAATCAATAAATATAATTTCTAATTGGTAATTTTTAAGATTAGAGTATATGGGTGTGTGATTTGGATTGATTTGGATGGGTGAGTTTGATTCATTTTTCTTGGGTGTTGGTGGTTGTTTTTGCGACGGTGGTGGATGGTGGTGGTGATAGTTATTTGTGACGACGATGTTGGGTGAGAGTGGTTGCGTTAGTGGTTTTGGTGGTGGCAAGCAGGGTGGTGGTGTAATGGTGGCATTGACTGACTGAGTGGTAATTGGGGGTGGTCAGAGGTGAGAAGGTGGTGGGAGTTGGGGGAATGAAGTTGGGGGGGGGGTTAGTTTTTAGGGGTTCTTTTAGTTGATTAGGTAATTAATGAATGTAATTAGTGAGTTAGAAGGGGTTTACCTACTATACTAGGTCATTCAACAATTTCAACAAGTTAAGTAACATTTTTATACTAATTAACAGATTTTAATGACAGTTTCATGACATTTTTCGGGTGGCAAATTTGTCATTTTTATATAGTTTAGTGGCATTTTTATCCGAGAATTCCCCACCACTCTCTCTCACACACGCATTTGGATCTCTGTCTTCTTATTGTCAAACAGGTGAAAATGTTTTTCTAGGAAAATCATTTTCCTGTTTACCAAACACAGAAAAATATCAAGTGAAAATTCATTTTCTAAGAAAATCATTTTACAAGGAAAATCATTTTCCTAAAAAAAATAGTTTTCCTTTGCACCAAATACACCCTAACTTGAATAACTACAAAAGTTCCCATCCTCCTTGGAGGACATTTTTAAAAGTAAAAATCCAGCATAAAACCATGGAAATGAGTCTAGTTAAATGATAATATATATATATATATATATATATATATATATATATATATATATATATATAGGAATAGGTAAGGTGAGAATTATTTTTTGGTGAGAATGAAAGAAGAGTCAATATTGGCCATTGGATGCAAGATTAATGGACAGCAAAAAAAGTAATTTTTCCATTATTTTTTTGGGAAATTGGAATCTAATAAACCAAAATTTATGTCCATTTTGATCTAACAAACCAAACTTACCTTTTGCTAATGGCACACCATACTTAACACCATATTTTTTTGATTGAACCTCCACCACTTTCCGGTCATCGAAAAATTGACGTGGAATTTTTTGTGCTGAGGTGGACTGCTTTATATGATAAAAATAAAGATAAATTGTTGATGACATGTGCTTGCTATGTGACTCACTAATTATGTCACAGAAAAAAGTAAAAACCCCAACCAAAATGTTAATAATCACTCAAAAAAATTACTTCCTCATTTTTCTAAACCCTAAACAGAAAAAAATAAAAATTAAAAAAACCTCCTTGTCTGGAATTCCATGCTGTCATGCAATTAAAAAAATGGATGCTGAAGGTTCAATCAATTTTTTTTTTATTAGATTCCAATTTTCCATTAAAAAAAACTCAGTAATTTTTTTGGAGTGATTATTAACATTTTGGTTGGGGTTTTTATTTTTTCTGTGACATAATTATTGAGTCACATAGCAAGCACAAGCCATCAACAATTTATCTTTATTTTTATCATATAAAACAGTCCACCTCAGCACAAAAAATTCCACGTCATTTTTCCGGTGACCGAAAAGTGGTGGAGGTTCATTCAAAAAAATATAATGTTAAGTATGGTATGCCATTAGTAAAAATGTAAGTTTGGTTTGTTAGATCAAAATTGACATAAAGTCTGGTTTATTATATTCCAATTTTCCTATTTTTTTTTGTTGTTTAATAGCTCCATCACGTGAGCTATGGAGGAAAAAAAAGGGGGGAATAGTCTACGTTGAATTCAGTCTCCAATTTTCAAGAGGCATGTTGCTGAACCTCCATCAATCTCCACTTTCATCAATCCTTCCCCTTTCCAAGCAAAATTATCTCCATTTTCATCTCATTCGTCATTCCTTCACCACCGGAGACCATCTGTGAGCGATTAGGGTTTCAGGATTGCAGAGTCTTGTGGCGAAAATCGAGCAATCATCCGAAGAAGGTTGACCGTCGAACAATTCTGGGGAGGACACCATGAATCTCGACGGGGAAGGTGTTCATGGGTTGGGAATGAAAAGTAATCCAAGGAGAGTGGTAAATTGTGGCAACAATTTGTTTGATTAATTGTTGCGAGAACCCATTTTGATTTAACATCGATTATTGGAAATCAATTGGGGGGAGGGGGCAGGGGATGGTTAGTTTGCATCTCGTGCGGTTGTTTTAACTGATGAACATCATGTTCATTTGATTTGAATTGGTTGTTGTTGGATTCGCACGTGAGTGTACTGTATTACTTCCATATCGATGTCCTTTTGATAATGATTTGATATCCATATGGGTAGTGCAGGATGCCGTATTGGTGAAGGCTTGATATCCTTTTTCGTGAAAATGTGACGTCCATTTTGATACAACTTGAAGTCCATCTTGTGTGAGCACCATACTGATATAGGTTAAACGTTATGTCCTTTTGGTTTTCACTTAGTGTCCTTTTGGTCTATACGTACTATTTATATTGAATATGACATGATGATTGGATTTGGATTTGATGTCTTGTTGGTTTGAATATAACAATGTATTCTCATGTTTTTGTGAAACAATGTACACATGATATCCAGTTTATTTGGATGTCTATTTGGCTAAATAAGAGTGTTCATTTTATTTGAAATTGATGTCCATTTGTTGGAATTGATGTTTGTCATGTATGAGTTAGATGTCCATTTGGGTTATACATGGTGTTTTTTTGGGTTATACTTAATGTACATTTGATGTACACATAATATTCACCTTGAATATGATATGATGATTAGATTTGATGTCCTTTTGGTGTGAACATGATACCCAGATTGTTCCATTTGATTGTGCACGATGTCCACTATGGTGGAATTGATGTGTATTTTGCAAATTAATGATGTGCTTTGAACTTGATGTGCATTTGGTGAAAACATGATGTATGAACTTGATATCCATTTTGAATTTCATACGATGGCGATTTGGTTTCAACTTAATATCCCTTTTGTTTGAACAAGAGTGTAAGACATGGTGTCCATCTTGTTGAACATGATGTTCATTTGGTTTCAACATGATATCCATCTTGGTTTGATCATGATGTCAATTTCATTTTATGATGATGTCCATTTTGAACTCGATGTCCATTTGGTTTACACATGATGTCCATTTTATTTGAACATGATACCCAGTTGACAAGGCAGAATCGCCAGATAGGTGGATGCTGAGACGAAATCTATGTTTCCTACCCCGAAATAAGCTGAAGGGCATCATATTTTCAAAGGTTGCTCATTGGAATCGAACAAGGACACCCACCGCCTTCTGATGATGGTGCTTGGTCGTACATTAATGATTAGAATTTTAGGTCATCTCCCTCATTGTCTCTAGTTATTTGGCCTTTTTTAGGACCAGAATTGTGTTAAAACAAACAACATATTGTTCTGTATTTTTTGTGATAATTTTAATGGATGTTCATTTTTTTGTTAGTAAATGTCCATTTTCCTTTTAATGGATTTTTATTTTTCAGATATTGGATGTTCATTTTATGTTGGTTATATTAAATATTTCTACATCAATAATTAAAATATATGTTAATGGGTGTCCTTTTTAACCGTCATTTGAGCATTTTGATTTTACTTGATGTTCATTTATTGATAATAGATGTCCGTTTGATGTGAATGTCCATTTAATTTTGTCATTTTGCTTAATAATAGATGTTCATTTAACTGATAATGGATGTTCATTTTACTTATAATGGATGTTCATTTTCATGTTGATTTTATTGGATGTTCATTTTAAAAAGGCTATGCAGTAGGACATCAAGTTTCATTCAAAATGAGCAGCCCCATAAACACATATAGATATCACATACCAAACAATGCATATCACCATTGTACTCCCAATATCATATACATGGGATCCTCGAACGGAGACCCGTTGTTGTTTAACTTATACAGAACTTGAAAAAAAAAATTGATTATGTACGTCCAAAATCATGTTCAAAAAATTTAAAAATTTTGATATTCACATCAAGTAATCAACACATGAACATTGATTAATAAATATATGGACATCAAGTAATAAACACATCGACATCAAGTAATATACTTGATGTCCATATGTTTATTGCTTGATGTTCATATATTTATCATTGTTAATTGACATCCATATGTTTATTACTTGATATCCATGTGTTTATTACTTGATGTTCATATGTAGATTACTTGATGTCCATGTGTTAATTATTTGATGTCCATGTGTTTATAATTTTATGTCCATATGTTTAGTATTTGATGTCCATGTATTTATTACGTGATGTCTATATGTTTATTCCTTGATGTGCTCATCAAAATTTAAAATTTTTTTGAATTTGATTACTATAACTTATAAAATGGCAACACTTCATATATAAATGGACAATATGTACGACAAAAAAGTACATCGAAACATCCAACAATTAGCATAACTTCAAATTTTAAAATTTTTGAACTTCAAATGGGCAACACTTTATGTATAGATGAACAATAGGTATGACTACAAAGTACATCAAGGCATCCCAGAATGAGCCTTAATTATAACAAATGTGGACATCAAGACTTTGTAATTGCTCTATTACTCTCACTCCCCCCTTCGCAGCTCGCCACCAATATTCATTGCCAACTGTGGATGAACGCTTGCTTTTTTTGACAAAAGGTCGTGAACTAACCTTCCAATTTCAAAACCCTAACAAAAATTAATCAGTCCCTCACAATTGGTCGAGCAAAAGCAACCGAATGATTGATCAAATTAACCGAAACTTGACGATGTTAATCACTGCACCGCCGACGAGATCGCTTGGCCGAGACTCAACGTGGAGCAACATTTCCAACGATGAGAGTTCCTTCTCGATTTGTGAATCGCCTTTTCTTTCCGATGAGATCTTTCTCGATGATGTTCTTCACCACGATTCAACATTCCCGGCGACGGAAGGACTTGAAGCCATTGGAGGAGCTTGATTTTGCCAGCGGTGAAGGAATGACAAAGGAGATGTGGAGGATTGATTTTGCTTGGAAAGGGGAAGGATTGATGAAAGTGGAGATTGATGGAGGTTCAGTAGCATGCGTCTCGAAAATTGGAGACTGAATTCAATGTAGACTATTTCCCCTTTTTTTTTTTCCTCCATAGCTCACGTGATGGAGCTATTAAACAACTAAAAAAAATAATGGAAAATTACTTTTTTTGCTGTCCATTGATCTTGTATCCAATGATCAATATTGACTCTTCTCTCATTCTCACCAAAAAGTAATTCTCATCCTATCTATTCCCTATATATATATATATATACACACACACACACGACACGTGCCCGTCTAAGGCACGGGCAATATGCCATTGGTTAAAATTGTGTAAACAGTTAAATGTGGTGTTTGATAAAACTGCACCCACATTGATCTTATCAAATATCTTACATATCAAGTACACTACTATATGAAATACTTTAACATGTTGATCCAACATCAAGGCTGTTAGACCATAATACCCCACTGCAACACTCAACACAAAAAAATAGCATGACAAAAGATAAAATTGTAACACAAATTCTATGGCCACATGTTGAACTAGACTAACAAAATACCATCTTATCAAATTACAGAGTATATTAAATACCCCAATAAATCCAATTTTGTCAATATATGTCCATCCCTATAATACAATACTAAAACAAGTACTAAATCTCAACAAACATGACAAAATGAGGAAATAGAGGAGGAAATGAGCTGAGGGGCATGATTGAAAATAAAACTTATGATTACACTGAACTCTCCCGCAACTCTTCATCTCCATGAGCAAATTTGCACCTATCTCCAAATGTGCAGGATCCCTTGGCGAACTTTCTGCAAAACTTTGTCTTGTAGTTGTTACCACCACCTAAGGACCTTAAAGGATCAAAAATTGAGATCGAAGCGCAGAATCCTAAAAGTAATACTATTTGTATCTTATATTTGATCCTCTCAAGTCTCAACCAAACCAAAGAGAAACCAAATATGAGTAACAACAAAAAAAAATTACTAAGCATCAATATTCTAAATTTTTTGTACCATAGCGATCTTAAAGCAAGTTCATTCCACCAAGCTGAACATAGTGAAAGTTTGGGATTTCGTTGACTAATTGATAATGTAACCATGAATAGGTAAAAAGCTTCTTGAAATTTAAGTTTCTTTATAAAGTTAGCATACCAGGCCCTATTGGCGACGTACACAAGATTACATTTTGTAACAGTTACGAGCTTGAAATTTCTGGAGTTCCGGTAAATCAGCTGAGCATACATTGCCATCGACATCTTCAAAGACTAAAATAAAGAATTATAACAATGAAAAATTGCAGATGTCTGTTTTGTATTTTGTCACTACTTGTTTGAGGGAGTGGGAAGCAGAATTTTGACATTAGGAAAAATCACATCTATTTAACATGTTGTGTAGACAATCTTATTGAAGGCTCGAGAATTACAAATAATAGTCAAACCTATACAACATGAACACAATTCTACAAACAAATGAGATGTTCTCATGTGTAGTTAGGCATACTGAAACCACCTTACATGCAATGACTTCAAGCTATATACATCAACACAAACATCTAGAAATAGAAACAAAATATATGCTTATTGTGACTAATAAGTACCTTATATGATAGTGAAATAATAGCATCCATGTTTATTCAGTACTCAACAATTGGAGAAAACATCATAGAAATAAGTACCTTGTATTACAATGAAAAATAACAATGTTGAATATAACCTAGAGTGCAATGAACAAAGTTAAATGTCAATATTACAAAATAGAACAATCAAATCAGAAAATAAGAAATCCAAAGCTTTGTAACCAACGACCCAAATAAGAAATGTACTTCGAGATCACAAAATAACATTTCCCATCCGAAAAATACCATTTTATAATCCGAGAAATGAAATTTCTTACATGAAAATTACTTACCTGACTTAGAAATGCTCATTTTTACTATTTTGACCTAAAAGTGCTAATTTTAAGAGGTCTAAAACTAGCATTTTTAGAAAATAAGAAAGCCAAAGCTTTGTAACCAACGACCCAAATGAGAATTGTACTTCGAGATCACAAAATAACATTTCCCATCCGAAAAATACCATTTTATAATCCGAGAAATGAAATTTCTTACATGAAAATTACTTTCCTGACTTAGAAATGTTCATTTTTACTATTCTGACCTAAAACTGCTAATTTTCAGAGGTCTAAAACTTGCATTTTTAGATCTAGAAATGTATGTCTTGATTTGAAAACTGCATTTTATGCTTCAAATATTGTATTTTTAGAGCTGAAAATGCTGATTTTTTGATGTAGTGTTGCATTATTTGTTCTGAAAATTACACTTTCATATCTAAGAATACTCATTTTTTGATCTGAAATAAGAATTTTCACATATGAAAAAGTTCATTTTCTTCAAACTGAATACACTTTTTTTTTTTTGGTCTGAAAATAGCATTTTCCGATATGAAAATGCATTTTCTGATTGAAAAATAGTGATTTTCTACTTCAGATATGAAAATGCAAATTAATAGCTCTGACTTTGAAGAGACAAAAGAGTCCTCTAAAAAATTTCGTTGCTGTTAATTAGCATTTTAATAACAACATATGACTTGTCCAAGGGTCATTAACTTGCTTTCAACCACATTGACAAATGATGCTATAAATGCAAGCCAAAAGAAACACTAAGCTTAATTACATAATTAAAAATGGTACAAACTGACTTAAATTTATGCTCAGGATATTTCAGTTTTTATGCCTAGTATGCCTACCAAATACAACACACATCATATGGTACAAACCGAAGGTAACATCCATCCCTTTTTTTGGCAAGCAAGATAGCATCCGTATAAACTGTTTTAATTGCAAAGTGGCTAACATTTATCTGGTCTAAAATGATTAAGAGTAGGCCATGGATAACTTACCTACAACAAGACCTTTTTTTGTAGATATTGTGCTCTTGTGCAAAGGTAAAGGTAAAAGCTCTTGGGAAGAAAAAAATTTGCAAGTTGCATATATTATCTCTGTTAGTCATTTTAGCAAGTCCATGATAAAAGGCTCTTCGTCATAAATATAAACATCAAGAATTGAAATTGTTGATGGAAAGGGTACCTCCAATTGTAAGTTGGTTGAGCATAGAAGTAGCAGACCAAAATATTAGGATTGTACAATGTACACGTAGAACTCAGGTATCGCTTCCTTAATTTGCTGAGTATAATTCATTGAATTGCATTGATAGATTCAAACCTAGAAAAGTAATATAAATCAGAAAATTTTGCAGCATTCAATTGAGAGAAGATAGAACGACGAAACTAATAATACTTGCTTTGGGGTTTGGTTCTTATATATCGATTGTTCTAATAGCAACTAAGAGGAAACAACATGAAGAACAAACCAAAATCAACAAATCAAACATAATAATCTTACAAAACAACATTTTCAAAGCAAGGGAGAGAACATTTTCAAACATAATAGGCTTACTTAACAAATATTGCTCAGATTTCAGGGGAGAAGTTGTCCAATTAGGGTTTAGTAGAGATGGACATAAATTTTCAAGGGAGAGAAGAAATCTAAGGGGGACAAAATTCCATTCTCTTTTGAATTGATGGGGAAAGGATAGAGTGAGAGATTCAGAGAGCATGTGGAGAGATAATTTTCAAAAATATAATCTTTGAAAGTATTTTTTAACGAAAAAAAGATAAAACACCACTTGAAATACTAAACGTTACCTTTATTAACATTTTAGAGAATCCTACTTAAAATGAAAATACTGTATAATCCATATATTGCTACTGACAAGCAACCTTAAGAGTTTATTCATAGAAAATAAGTCAAAAGTTTAGACTATAAGTCAATTTAAATTATTTTCAATTTAAATATCAAAAGTAGAGATTATTCATTGCCAAAACCTACTCATTTTTCTTATTAACTTAGTCGTAAAGCTCAAAGATACACCATACATTGCTACTAATAAGCAAAACCCAAGAGTTGTTATTACCACCTCATAATAGACATCCAAATTTAATTTGTTTTGATGTGAAGACACACAAAATTTGGACGGAGAAAAATTCTAGTAAGCACAAGTGGAGGGTGATGTTCCGCACGTTGCACTTTTCTTATTCTTCCACCTATTTTTTTTTTAAATCAAAAGACAAAATTAACAAAATAATTCAAAACGATTTTTTTTAAAAAAAAAAGGAAGAAGAGAAAAGAAGAGCCAAACTTGTTTCCTCCCTCCCTTTGCCTGGCACTAATTTTCATTTCATTATAATTATAATTATTTCCACCTATCAAAATCAAATCTTCCCATTCATTCTTCCTCACCAAATCGATTAGCTCTTTCTCTCTCTAGTTTCTCTCTCCTCTCGACTTCTCCGTCTTCTCCCTCCCCAAAACTCTGGCGAAAATTATCCTAAATTTGGTCAAATCTGATTCTTTGGCCTTTTGTTTTTGATTTGATTTGAATTTCAATTTGACTCCTCTCTAATCTCCCGGATCTCGCAAAATCTGCCTCTTTTTCTCAACCAAATCCACCATGAGTACGGGCGAGCTTCTCAACATCGAACCTTTGGAGCTCAAATTTCCCTGTAAATATGCTAGATCTCTTCTTGTTTTGGTCTTTCTAGGGTTTCTGGTTGATTCCTTGTTTGGTTTTGGTTTTTGATTTCGGTTTTTTCCTTCTTCGCTGATTGATTAGTTGAGCTTAAGAAGCAGATCTCGTGCAATCTTCAATTGGCTAACAAGACCGACAACTATGTCGCCTTCAAGGTATTTCATTTTTCGGCTTATGCATTTTGAATTTGTTTTTGTGGATTTGTGTAGTGAAATTGGATGAGGTTGTTGTTTTTGATCGTGGTTTGGATTAGGTTAAAACAACGAATCCGAAAAAGTATTGCGTTCGTCCGAATACTGGCATTGTTTTGCCGAGATCAACATGCGATATTATAGGTGATTATCCGGCTTATTCTCGATCAAATTAGCTTCATTTCGTGTTAATTTTTGTTTTGTTGGAAGGTTTAATGGATTCGTGCATTTGCAGTTACTATGCAAGCGCAGAAGGAGGCTCCTGCTGATATGCAGTGCAAAGACAAATTCCTTCTTCAGAGTGTTATAGCTCCAGAAGGAACGACAACCAAAGACATCACCCCAGAAATGGTATGAATCTGGTTTGTTTCCAGGTCTATGGATGACGAAATTATTTTGACTTTGTTATTCTTTATGGTATTGTTGTTGGTTGGTCAATGAAATGAATTGATTGGGATGATGCACTAGAGTAGACTGATTGTCTGTATGTAGACTTATTGATTTGTTGACTTGGATGTGTTTTCCGATGTGTACTGTTTGTAGATAATCTGAATAGTTGAAAAATATTTTTTTTAAAACTTAGAGTAAAATGTCCGATTAAATCTCCCATGTTTCTTTTCCATGGAGACTGCTACATCCGACCCCTCATACATTTGTTAGGCGGGATTTCGGAGTTTTGGTTTTCTGAATATGGGTTTTTGCTGATGTGACTCATTTGTATGGGTCGGTGTTTTTCAGTTTAGCAAGGAGGCAGGACATGTCGTCGAGGAATGCAAATTGAGAGTGATCTATGTGGCCCCACCTCAACCACCCTCACCAGTGCCAGAAGGCTCTGAAGAAGGTGGTTCACCCAGGGGCTCTGTCTCGGACAATGGCCATTTGAGTGGTTCCGAGTCTGGTGCTGTGAGTACTCTACTTTCCTTACCTCTATTAGTCTTTATGTTGAGTTTTGGCTATGATGCTGAAATGGGTTTTCAATTGAAATTGTAGGCATCACGAGCATTTGGTGAATCTCACGATAGGTCCTCAGAGGTAACGCAACTGTTGTTTTTGGACCATCATTTGCGTATATGCTGTAGATTGCTAGTTGCTATCTTTTAACGAGTGTACTGCTGGTTGTGGCTTCATCTCATGAATTGGCTGATATATAATCATATAAACTTTTAAATCCTCGTAATCAAGTTTAGTTTTTGCTTCTTTCGAACAAAAAAAGAAATAAAGACTTTCTGTTGGTAAGTTTGTCTTATGTATACTCGACAAATTCAGTTGTAAAGGCTTTAGGTAAATTTAAACTTAGGAACTAAAGCATGCATTGAGTTGCAGAGGTCAATCTTGTTTCATTCATGTTTGCCCAGTGAATATTCTGCTCTTCAGGGGTTTGGATGTACCTATGTGTATGTTGACTTGAGTCAAGTTTGCTCGCTTGTGTAAGCTGTGTGTTTATCTGCTGCGTTTTGCCTTTGGTGGTGCTATACTTGAGGAAATGTAGATGACGGGAACTCAATATAATTGGTTTCTTTCATATCGCATGCGTAGTTAAAGTTTTGGCCATGGTCGATTCTGGGGACGATAGGGAAATAAAAGATACAGAATTCTAATATAACGCAAATTGTATGCCCCTTGTAATGACTGCTCCAATGGTCCTCCACCCTAACTTTGACCAGTTCCACCACCTTTCCCTTTCCTGCTACTATAGTTATCTACCTCTCATATCCACCACTTGCACCTTGTATGCCCCTTGTAATGACTGCTCCAATGGTCCAACCTCATTGATACATTCTTTTCTGCACGAGATTCACACAACCCTTCTTTGCTCCATATTGACCAGAAAACCCTGACGTTTGCTTCATGACCGCCCTCATATGCTGTCATGCTGTGCTTAGCCCAGAACCTGCCATTGCTTTGTCCCACCATGCAACATCTCCAATCATCCATTCTGCCCTTATCTTCCGTCAACACCTCACCCCCCCCCCCCCCAAAAAAAAAAAAAGGTTTCTCCTTGCCTTCCAATCTCCAACCTTGGCCACACTGCTTGCATTCTCCATTCTTTCCCATCCTTGAGAACAGGACCACTCAAATACGCTACTATTCTTACTCTCCTATTCTTACCTCTATTGATCTTTATGTTGAGTTTACCCCAACTACACTGCTTGCATTCTTCATTCTCGAACTCTGGTCATGTGTTTGTGGTTTTATGAACTGTTGTCTCTCCCATGTTTTCTGTCTGGCACTGTCATTGTGACTTTCACTGCCATGCTTGCACTGATTTTGCTCACAATTTCAGGCAAAGGCCCTTATTGCAAAGCTGATGGAGGAGAAGAACACCGCAATTCACCAAAATAACAAGCTTCGTCAGGAACTGGTAAGAGTATTTGTCTTCTTTCTTATGATACATAGGTGGCTAGTAGTATATCATCAACTCTTAACATGAACTGTTATTCAAATCATAGCTTTCTGAGTTTCTGTCATTCATGCTCATTAACCCTATCAAACCATGAAAGTTTGATCAGTTCTCCACTCCACGATTTCCACCCATTACCATTATCGTAAAAAAATTGAAGATTAATCTTACCTAAACCTCCCAGACAATGCAAAAGCGGGACCCATACTTCAAGAAGTTGTTGCAACCCTTTAAAACCTAACATGATCCTGCCCAAGACTAACCCTATCTGAACTTAGAGTAAAAATTTGGTTTGCAATGGATCTCTTAGCATGATATGAACTGGATATTCTTGTTTCTGAATTGCAGGAACTTTTGAGGCGGGAGGCTAACAAAAGCCAAGGTGGTGTCTCTTTCATGCTTGTCATATTAGTCAGCTTGATCGGAATTATCTTGGGATATATAATGAAGAAGGCATGATGAAACTCAAAAATTCGGGGGGCTTTTTTTCTCGTTTCTGTTAATGTTGTTGCCATCCATGATTAGAGGAGAAAGTGCGGTTTGTGTTAGCTGTTAACTCTCCAGAGTAAAGAGGAGTTAAGAAAGAAAAAGGGCAAAAAAAAACCTGTTTGTTTAGGGAAATATGTTAAATGTGTAGTGCTGAATTACTGGACAGTTGAGATTTTAATTTTTTGTGAGAGGAGCTCTTTTGTGTTTTATTTTTTGGGCTTTGTCACTTGTTGCTAATTTGACAAACTTGCTTGTGTTTTAGTCCTTTGTGTTCAGTAATTAGTATGAAGTTATAGTTATTGAGCTTAGCAGAACCAAATGAGTTCAATGGATATTTCAAAGTGTTTTGTAACAGATTACATAATTTTTTGAATGAAACTCCATGATTTTGCAACATGTTCACTTGTTTTCTCTTGAATGTTTAAAGTGGTGCTTGTTAAATATGAGCATGAATGTTAATCAAGCCTAGTAGGTCTGCATAGTGCATAGTAGTGTAAAGTGTTTGGAGTGCTGGGATAAAAATGACACCAAACTTTCCCATTTAGTCAAAATTGTCATTATTTTTTCTAAATTGTCAAGAATGCCATTAGAGTATCCAATTATGTCGAAACTGTCACTCTCTTCTAATTTTACCTGCTATTACCGGTCTTCTTCATCTTCTTCACTACTCTTCATCTCCTTCACCTTGTTCATCTTCATCTTCACCATCTCCTTCTTCTTCACTCTTCTCCTTTGTATTCTATAAGGATATCATTGATGAACTTGAGGCAGTCATCAGGAAAATCAGGCATCTGTGTAATAACATCATCTCCATCAGGAAATGGAGCTTGATACACATGGTAACCAGGGCCATTTAAGGGTGCAGCAGGGTCATCATCAAGACCATAGCATTAAAATGACCCAATCTGCCTATTTCCATTTACTGAATCTTGAGATTCCATTTACTGAATGTTGAGATTCCAAAGGCAAATAGCATTGAAAATCAAGGCTTTAAGTAAAGAAACAAGCTTCAACTTTTCGCCCAAGAAAGTGCAGAAATTTCGTATAACATATAAATTTGAAAACTTGAACAAATCTCCAACCAAAAACCCTAATTTCTTCACTAGTAAGCCATGAAACTTAAGTTAACCACTAAATTCGACCAACAATTGAACATAAAATTTGTTCAATTGTTGAAGATGAAGAACAGTGAAGAAGAGTGAAGAAGAATACATCAGCAGCAGACAAAGAATACAAAAGAGAAGAGTGAAGAAGAAGGAGATGATGAAGATGAACAAGGTGAAGGAGATGAAAGAACAGTGAAGAAGAGTGGAGAGGATGAAGAAGACCGGCAATAGTAGGTAAAAATAAAAGAGAGTGGCAATTTTGACATAATTGGATACTCTAATGACATTTTTGACAATTTGAAAAAAATAATGACAATTTTGACTAAATGGGAAAGTTAGGTGACATTTTTATCCCAGTACTCAAAGTGTTTGCCATTTAGCTACCAGCACAATAGCGCTATACCTATACAACACATTTACTTCATTTCTGTTGTTTGAGTATTTTCAAAAGAAGCATGGAATTATATTTTGAAAGCATGGAATTATATTTCTAAAAGGGTGTTTTTCTCTGTGAAGTTTAAGTAGTTTTATGTAACAAATAATTGTATATATTGAATTTCAATACTGAAAGCCTCAAGGGCATTGTTCGGCAAAATTAACAGTACCTACTTTAATATGGCAAACAATTGTTTAGTGGCAGATAGTAGTAAGCTTTATCCAAGCGTTTGAAAAAAAAATGGTGTCCAGTATAACTACATGTTGGATTTGCTAATTAATATAAATTTGAATAATAACAAAAGATATAAATAACATCTAAAGATAAAATCTTCAAAGGATTTTTCATTTTTTTTTACCAAATAGAATGAAATATTTAAATCAAAGCTCCGTTCTTTTATACGGTTGGTGCGGCGTGGTAATAGCGCGGTGCAGTGGAGTTTGAAAAAGTGTAATAAAAAGTGTGGTGAATTGTGGTGAGAGTTGTGATAGGTAAGGTAGGTGAGAAGAGAGAATGTGAAAAGTAAAGAGGAGAAAAGTGAGTAGAGAGAAAAATGAAGAGATATATATTGGTAATGATTGTGGCCTAGTGTAATGAGGTGTGATAGAAATTAAAGAGTGGGTTGCAGTGTGGTACAACATAACCTACCGCATAAAAGAACGGATCCTTAAAAAATAATGGTTGAAATGTAACTTGAAACACAACATACATAGTTTAAAATAACTGACTTTATTAAATGCCTTTTTTTATTTTATAATTGAGGTTGAAGCCAAAGTCAAAACGGCAACAAAATTCACAACACTAACATCACTCACATAAAAGTCGACGTCAAACAATACCAAATCGAAAAAAAAAACAAGAAAACCACAACATAACCAAAACAGGAACAACCACCAAAATCGAAGTAGCTAGCAAAACCAAGACAACACCAAAAAAATGACCCAAAAGCAGCTAAAATCATCCTCACCAATTCACAAAATATCGTCAGGACTTGAAACTCGTACACTCTATAAACCATCCTTGTTGCTCAAAACCACACATCAGGGACAGTCAACCATTTAGGCCTTGACTTCAGTCAACCTCTTCTCCTTTAGCAGTTTTATAGCTGTTTTCCAGTCTTGTAAGATTTTCAAGCCGTTTCAGTTGATATCAACCGTTAATCGGTCCAAAAAATCATCCAAAGATGAGAAGTTGCTCCCAGCAGTAGAAGAAGATTTGGCCTTTAACACTGTCGAACCATCTTTAATGCTTGATGTCTCTGGATCTTCTTGTACTCTTGCTTGATTGGTTCGAAGATATGGTTGCATGACATCACACTTTCTATTTTCCTTTTTATTTGCTCATGCTGTATGGCATATTTGCGGTCTCAGTAACACAAATGTTGCGAGCCTGATTGAGTCTGAACTCTCTTAAAAACGTCAAAAATAGTATAGTATATTTTTTTTGTCAATTTTACCACTAAACTATCTTAAAATGTTGAAAATAATGTTTTGTAACTTTTAATCGGTTAGATAAGTTATTTATATTATTCCTTTATTTTTATTTCTTCCTTTAATACAATTAGAACCCCATTATTCTTTCTGACAACGATACACATCTTGACTCAAGATGGTTGATACTTGATAATCATCTTAAATTGTCCATATTTTATATTTTTGTAACTTTTAATAATATTTTCTCTAATAATTGCATATATTTATTAACTATAAGAGTGTAATACTTATTAATTAACTCAAAAAATATAAATAATAGCCTAATTTTATAAATCATAGTAGAAAGTGCACATTTTATACATGGTTTGATATTTATAAAAATATATAAATAAATAATTATTTTTATATTATTTATAAATTATAATAACCTTTAAAATAATGAAATATATCTTTATAATAATTTAAATATACTTATATTTCAGTTTACGAGTAATTTAGGTAAAATGTAAGATCAACCATATTGGCAAAATGTTTATCATTCTGCTATTGGTTATTTTCACCACAACATATGCTTGGGGAAAAAGAAACCTGGTCATCCTAGATATTATTGAGCACGTAGCCAGCCAACTAAGCCAAGTCCACTCTTTTTCAAGTTTTTCTAGAACTTCTTCTATTCAGAGCACTAGCAATGCGGAATGAAACCCATGAAATTTTGACACTCTCTCTCCTACTTGGCACACTCTCTCTCCTCCTTTTCTTCCATTCCTTTGAGTTCTGGTCCAGAACTCAAAGGAATTAAGAAAAATGAGGAGATAAAGTGTGCCAACTAGGAGAGAGGGGATTAAAATTTCATAGATGAAATTTTACATTGCATATGCTCCCACTTCAACCCCAACACGTCTGGAATGTTCCAAAGTAGCTCACTCCCTCCCCTCCCAAAAATCCAAAGATATTTTAAATGCAAAAATGATAAACATCTTGCTGCAAGATGGTTCCTAACCATCTTGCATCACACCTAAATCATTCCTAAAGTTAAATGTAAGCATATTTAAATCATTATAAAGGTATGTTTCATTACTTTGAGGGCTATTATAACCTAAAAACAATATAAAAATATTTATTTATATATATTTTTTCATAAATATAAAACTATACATAAAATGTGCATTTTTTACTATGATTGATAAAATTAACTATTATTTATATTTTTTGACCTAGCAAATAAGTATTATACTCTTGTAGTTGATAAATATACATAATTATTAGAGAAAATATTATTAAATGTTAACAAAATGTGAAATAAAGATAATTCAAGATGGTTATTAACCATCTCGAGGCAAGATGTGTATCATGGTCCAAATGCAAAAATGAACCCCTCGCAGTTCATCTTTTTAATAATAAAAAAAAGTAAATAAAAACCTTTCCAATTAAACTCCAGAAGCTTCTGAAATTATCGATACCCTTCTCCATCCTCGTGACTCTGTTTTCACCCTCCACCATTTCCTCTACCCTCTGCTATATATATATAAACCCCTCCGCTGACACCCCCACTCAACGTAGAATTTTCCGACGCAAACACAGAGATCAAAAGCCAACTCTTATAGCTCTCAGTTTTCTCTCTTCTTGCCTTTGATCGGAAAAAATGGCTTCCTTGCTTGCTCTCCGACGACTCGCCGGCGGAAACGGACTTCTCCGGCCACTTCGGTCGATGTCCGTGGCTCCTTCTTTCACTCGTTCGTTCAATACCAACGCTCAGATGGTGAGGACTGATGATGATGAGCGAGATGATCGCGATGATCGTGTTGTTGCTCGTCGCAGGGACTTCCCTGGCTTCTTTTCAGGTAGTTGTTACTTCAATCCTTGTTGTGTTATATTCTTCGTCTTCTGAGTTCTTTCTTGGTTTGATTAATTAATTATTCATTAGCTTTAACATTGTTGTTGATCTAGTATTGAGAATCGTGTCTGATTTCGTCGAAGGTTTGAATTCAGTCTCTGTTTCTTTGGGTTAGACTACGCTTCTAGTCGTTTCGTTTCGTGCTCACTGTTTTCTATTGCTTGTATAGTTCATATATTTGCGATCAGAACTACACTCCGATGATCTCTGTTACTGCATTTGAGATATACTAATTGTTTGATGACTTTGATCGGCTTTATTATCTTCCAAAAAGAACCTTAAAAGTTGATGATTGATTCGTTTGACATACATATGATTATAAGTGATTTGTGTAATGTAAACACTAATTCATTTGAAAATTGCAGAGATGAACCAGTTAGAAGTTAACTTTACATCTGTCCGATTCTGCTGATTAAACCAAAACCTATACTGATGTTCCATTTTCCAGACGATACATGGCTTTTTCAGTTCTTCAATTGTATTGAGTTAGAAGCTAGATTTACATATGTTCATTTCTTATTAAGACGATAATTGAAATTTGAGCTTCGACTGCTTTTGATTCTGCTGATGAACCAAATTCTAAACTGATCTTCCATTTCCAGACGTGTTCGACCCATTCGCACCAACACGGAGCGTGAGCCAGCTGATGAACCTGATGGACCAGTTCATCGACAATCCCTTCCTCTCAGCCACTCGCGGCATGGGAGGGAATGCAGTCCGGCGAGGATGGGACGTAAGAGAGGATGAAAACGCCCTCCAACTGAAAGTCGACATGCCAGGGCTAGGCAAAGAGGACGTCAAAGTGTCTGTAGAAGAGAACACTCTGATAATCCGAGGTGAAGGGGCGAAAGAATCAGAGGAAGAAGAGCCTCGAAGGTACTCAACCAGGATCGATCTGACCCCGAATGCGTACAAGGTTGACGGGATCAATGCGGAGATGAAGAATGGTGTGTTGAGGGTTGTTGTTCCAAGGCTTAAGGAGGAGGAGAGGAAGGACGTCTTCCAGGTTCAAATTCAGTGAGGTTGGTTTTCACTTTCTCAAGGTTTTAGGAAGGGATTGAGGAAATGAGGGTTTAGCTAGTGAGTCTAATTTTGTCTTTGATTTTGAATAAGAAAGGACAAAATCGGAGAGAACAGGAAAGCAGATGAACGTCATGTTGGTTTGGTTTGTAAATTTGAGATTTGATGCGTTCAGAAGTTATCTGTTTGTTTGTTTTTTTTTTTTTTTTTATAAGTTACGGCTATTAGGTCCTTTTATTGAAACAAAGAGCTGCCAAGGAGCATCAAATCAAGCCCCAGCTCATTGAGTACATAGGATATGATCAGTCAGACCCTTCTTGACTTGGAAGTCTCATAAACTGACTATGGCTTAATATTAATGAACCAATCGTTTAATTCTACAGGATTAGCCAGAGCATCATTCACCTCTTGAATGGATGTAAAAGTTAGAATGAATTTTACACCACTAAGGGCAGTGATTTTCGAAATAGGACCGTAGTTGCCTTTGATAAGATATGCTAACGCGTCCAGATCTCTAGGAACATGCGAGGTGCAGACCAAATTTCTCAAAAGGCATTCCATAAAGTCCTCATTGGTGACACCAGAAACTCTGTAAATCGGTTTCACCGCTTCCTTGCTTCCCATAGGTTTCAGAACCCAAATCGGTTTTATATTATTTGATCATATACCAACTTAGTTGTCTAATTAAATTCTTTTCTTTGGCAAATGTGCCACTAGGGCATTATCAGTTGTGAAATAACCCTAGAGGGGGTGAATAGGGTTAAGTAAATAAATTCTGCATTTCAATCAACACAACTCGTTAATAACACTTTTATATAATGAAAAATATTTCTTTATTAATAGAACAAAAGTGCTTAAGACAGAGGAGGTTACTACTCAGCTCAAATGAAGATTGTGAGGTCCTCAATTGGCCTACAGAGGTAGAAGACTTGGTAGATGTCTTCTATATTGAGGCCTTATAGAGGAGGCAATTACAAACAGAGAGAACTTCGAAGTGAGACTCCTTCCTCACTTCAAACTAACGACCTTAGAGGTTCTCACCAGAGAGGTCACTGGTTACACACTCACCACTAACTACTTGTAGCTACACTCAGAATACTATTACAATATTCTTACACTCAGAACTTTTTCTCACAAAGTTCCTACTCAGATTTACTTGCTTGGAAATCTCGTATACTTCAAGGTAGGTACACAGCCGTATATATATTTGGGAGTTGGAGGTAGCAACGACTTCTTTATTCTCCAAAGAATAATTTCCATTCTTGAGCTTTCTTCAAAATCTTCTTGATATCCTTGATTCTTTTTCCATAAGAGTAATATCTGGAAATAAGGAAGGTAGCGGTTATTGTATCAGATCATGCCGAATATGAGAAAGTATAATTTAGGGTTTTTAGAAGATACTTCCCTAAATTATTGTTTGTTTAGTCTTTCAAACAAAACTTCAGTGCTGTCGCTAGAGGTCCTTTGAGTGTGCTACAATGAGGTCCTTGGAGCTTGCTGCGATGAGGTCCTCAGTCTTGATTTGAGATTCTTCAATCTCCCCCTTTTTGTTTGAAAGACAAAACTTCCTGGCTGCTTCTTCGATACATGCATTCTCAATGTACAACAGATATAGACAATAGATGCAGCAGTACATTTAAGTAATAGTAGTAGAGTATCACATAGCAACAAATTATGGTAACAACAGTTCATCATAATAGTTCGGTTACAGGCCAAGGATGTCTCCCCCTTTTTGTCTTTCAGACAAGAAGGAAATAGGAGCTCACAAAAACGATCAAAATGTTTGGCCAAAAGAGTTTAAAAACAAACAATAAAAAAAGAGATTGTTTGAGGAGGGAAGGGGGTTCATTCTTGGGGAGGGGGATCGACGCTAGTGTCAGCAACATTAGCCTCCACAGCTGGAACAGTCGGTGGGGTGCAAGGACCAAGAAGGGCTTCAGCCTGGCTGACCAGATTCTTGAGGGTAGAGCAGAAGTTAGAGCTGACCAGAAGATTTGCTTGAAGAGCAAGGTGGAGGTCCTGCAGATGACGCACTTCGGTTTGGAGGGACTGGACTTCAGAATGGAGGAGATCAAGCTGAGTTTGCAGTGGTGCTGAGGCATCAGAGATGGACGGGATAGAGGATGAGGCTGGTAAGGGCTTGAGGTCATCGACATGCATCTAGTGACGAGAAGGGTGAGGATGGTAGCCTAGAGATTCCAGAGTAGCTGTTGTGATGGTAGAGAGAGATATGGGGGACTTTGCATCATCAGGAAGGGAATATGGAACTTTCGAAAAAGATGATTGAGAGGTTGGAGTATGGGAAGGGACCAGTAGAACTAGAGCCAGCTTTGACAATGTGGTTGAGGACGACCTCACCCATGTCCGGATGACAGTCTTTGAGGATATTCAGCAGAAATGAAGCACAGGGCTCATTAATGGTTTCTTTGGAGGTTCCCCTGGGAAGGATTGTACTAACCACTATGAAGTAGAGACAGCGAGCCTCAAACTGAAGATTCGTGTATTGAGGGTATTTTGTGGTGGTTAGTTTGCCATAGGTCGAGAGGAGTTCAGAACGGGCGTCAGTGACATCAGAAAGGGCAAGTTTTGAAGGGTCTGGGGTCATCCCTAGAATTCTGGGCTAAGAGGTGGATTTCACGCCCAGAAACAGTGGTTTTGTAAGTTGGTTTGGAAGAATTTTGAGAGGTATTCTCAAGATGGGCGTAGAATTCGAAGACAATGTCAGGATAGCAATAGTCATCACCATTAAAGAACAGATCACAGCCAAGGGCAAAAAGGGTGGAAAGGAAGGTGAATTTGGTACCTTGGAGGTTTTGGAGATCAACCCTGTCGCAATGGAGAAGGGGACGCTTCTTAATAGTCTCGAGGAGTTTGCGGAGGAACTCCTGGTGCCAGGCAGTGGTGGGAGCAGGACGGGGAATGATAGCAAGCTCGTCAGAGGACGAGTTAGTGGAGGTAGTGTCCGGAGAGGTGAGAGGTTTACTCGACCGAAGTTGTACACTAGAAGGTGCAACAGGCTTGGTGGAGTGTTTTGTCATGGTGGAAAAGGAGGGGAGAGATGGAGGATTTGAGTGAGAGTGGTGTGGAGGAAGAGAGTGAAAAGAAACGGGATTGACAGTCAGTAAGAAAAAGTAGAAAAAGAGAAGGGGATTAAATAGAAGCGATTTGAGGGGTAAAGAGGAGAACGGTTAGGTTAACGGCATGAAGAAGTTGGATGGAAAAGATGAGAGAGAGAGAGAGAGAGAGAGAGAGAGAGAGAGAGAGAGAGAGGGGGGGGGGGATAACGGCGGAGTAACAGTGGGGAACTGTGAGTTGATTGATAGGACGGTTATTTATGGAGAGGAGTTAATTTGGGAAGGTGGGGAAAGGAGGCTGAACCTTGGGAAGGTAAGAATTTGGAAAATCAGATTTGGAAAAAAGTTTTGGAAAGTTAGAAAAAAAGGAGGGAAAAGGAGACAAAAAAACGAAAAAAATTTGAAACATTTAAGAAAAATCAATGACTGAGACACATATGGAGAGATGTGATCAGTTCATCGATGAGGCCATTTATTGTAGAAAAAGAGGAAGAGTAAACTGATGAGGACATCAGATACTCACAAAGAGAATAGAAAAATCATACCTGATAGTAAGTGAGGGCCTCAGACAGTAACTCCCCCTCCAAAGCTGCTGGGGGGTGAAGTGAGGGCCTCTATGGGGGAGACTCCCCCTCAAGAGGTGCCATGAGCTTTAGGAATCGAGGTGAAGCATGCCAAGCTCACGCCTAATGTAGGAAAACTGGTCCTCCGGGAGAGGTTTGGTAAAAATGTCAGCTAATTGCTGGTGAGTTGGAACAAACTCTAAGCTGACATGGCCTTTTTCAACATGATCATGGATAAAGTGATGACGTATTTCAATATGTTTGGTCCGTGAATGCTACACTGGATTTTTGGTTATTTGAATGGCGCTCATGTTATCACATTTGATGAGCACATTTGTGAAGTAGAGGCCGAGGTCCTCTAGTTGATGTGTGATCCAGAGTATTTGAGCGCAACATGATCCAGCAGCTACATACTCGGCCTCAGCAGTGGAGAGTGCCATTGAGGTCTGTTTCTTGGATTGCCAGGAAACCAGTGAGGCTCCAAGCAGTTGACATCCTCCGGTGGTGCTTTTTCTATCAATTTTGTATCCGGCAAAATCAGCATCGGTGTAACCACAGAGGTGGAGGTCATGTTGTCGAGGGTACCAAAGACCGAAACTTTTGGTTCCTGCAAGATAGCGCAAAATTCTCTTGACAACAGAGAGGTGAGATTCTTTTGGGGCGCTTTGAAAGCGCGCACATAAGCAAACACTGAACATAATATCAGGACGACTTGCTGTAAGATAGAGGAGAGAGCCAATCATACCTCTATATAGCTTTTCTGATACTGGTTTACCTGTGAGGTCTGAATCAAGTTTGAGAGTGGAGGACATTGGACTTGATGCGTGCTTGAGGCAGTCAAGCTGATATTTTTGGAGGAGCTCTGAAATGTACTTGCTTTGATTCAGAAAGATGTCGTCTTGTGATTGTTTGATTTGAAGACCAAGGAAGAATGTTAGTTCACCTACGAGGCTCATTTCGAATTCAACACTCATGAGGTGAGAGAATTCTTCAACCAGAGAAGGATGTGAGGCACTAAAGAGGATGTTATCAACATAAATTTGTGCCACGATGAAGTCACCATCCTTTTCTTTGATGAAGAGAGTCTTGTCCACTTTGCCTCTTTTGAAATCATTCTGAAGGAGGAACTTGCTGAGGCGCTCATACCAAGCTCTTGGAGCTTGCTTCAGCCCATAGAGGGCCTTATGTAGGCGGACGACATGATTCTGATGTGCGATGTCCTCAAAGCCTGGTGGTTGTTCAACATAGACTTCTTCAATGAGGTCTCCATTTAGGAAGGCACTCTTGACATCCATTTGATGTAGCTTGATATTTTTGGATGATGCAAAAGCGAGGAGGATCCTGATGGCCTCCAAGCGAGCAACGGGTGCAATGTGGACTCACGGGATGGGCTCAATCAACTAAACTTAGCCCAAAGATTTGCGGCACGCACATTTATACTTTCTAAGATAGTCAAAGCAGTCAGATACAACTTTCATAACTTGTCTCAAAATCAGAAGGTTTGAAGGAAAAGGTTTCAAAAACTTTTGAGATCTCGTCCAGATTTTTCTAAGTGAAGCAAGTTAAACTGAAAGTAAGAAAGGTTTACGGCCTCCGCTGGATGGAATTAGTCTCAACAGTTTTCTGAGGGGGGCCTAGGCAAGCTAGTGGTCATGGTGGATTCACTGGATTCACTGGATTGGGCAGGCGGTCTGTAGTTGGGATTGTGAATGAGCCTGCCGGTTCGTGGGTCACGGATGCGGGCTCGGAGATGGTCTGTTATCTTGCCTGCATGGAAACTGACTAGTGCTCGAAAGAACCTTTACGCCACCCGCCCAATGCATGCATGACTTAATAGACCTATATGAACCCAGGACATGGACATGACGCCTACATGCTGACATAAGGGTGACTCACCCACTTTTATGGGAGTGCATGCCCTAACTCTATATGGACCTAGCATGATGGTAGCGGGTGACAGCGACTCAAGGGGCGCCATAAAGGGCGAATAGGATCAATAGTAAGTGGATTGGGCTAATGCGATGTCGAGCAGTTTGGCGATGTGGAAGGAGAAAAAGCAGGCCCAAACCGTGCAGGTTTGAACTGTAATTCCTCCCTTTCAAATAGGCACAGACAGGATTCCACAGTGAGTCCAACTAGGCCAGGCACTGCAAACCCGTCTGGGTTTGGGCCAGTCCGTCTCTCATTTGATCCTACGCGGGCTAGAATGACGTTCTACTCATGATCGGGCTAGACACTTGCACTCAACTTTTTACAGGATTAATTCACATGACATACAGATGCGAGATGAGCCTAACCATGGCTTTAGATCCAGGGTTTTTCTAGGTTTAGGGAGATAAATAGGGTACCACATGTTCTCGCCCCGGTGCATTTTCCCTTATGTGGAGTTCATAGGAAAAATGTGTGGGGTGTTGCTCTTTGGGTTTCAAGGAAACTTTTAGAGTGTAACACGGGGAGAGGAGAGATCAAATGCTTGGCGATGTAAGTGCATCCCACAAGTAGTGATCTCCCGCTCTCGGGGTTGATTCCTAGTTTTAAAACCTAAACCAACGCTTTTGTGCTCCCCAGCCATAAAGGCCCAAGAGTAGCCTGGTATGCAATATGCCTAAAAAAAAATGATAAAAATGTGAAATAAATTAATTCCTCCCTTTTTTACAAAAACACTAAAATTTAATTCTTTCAAGTTTTACCCTCTTTTTAAGTTTAAGTCCCAAGTGGAGTCGCCAATCTGTAGACCCCGAAAAATTGATCGATGACCTTTTTTCGCGGCGCTATTTAAGGAGTGATTGGGAGCCGACTAGGATTGCTTAACCTTAAATAAGGTTGAACTTTTAAGAAAGAACTTTGTTAACAGATTAAAAAAAACGATTTATGCGCCCGAGCCCTAGATTCACCTTTTTAAGAAAGAAGAAAGAAAGGGACAAAAAAAGGAAGGGAAAACAACAAAGGAACCCGTCTGAGTTCATGCAGAACCAAGACGGGTTCTTAGCTGTAAAACCCTACGAAAAAAGGAAAAAAAACAAAGAGAGAAGAGAAGATAGGAACCAAGCCGGGTTCCATTGCGCTATCTGCGAATTTTGCCGAATAAAGAGACGAAGCAAAAGAGAGTGAAAAGAGGACAGGAACCCGCCTGGGTTCATGGATTGAACCAAGCCGGATTACCTTTGGCGTTAAACATAAAATAGGTCATAAAAACCATAAAAAGGAAAAGAAAACCAAAGCACGAAAATAGAGTCGCCAGTTGAATTTTAGGAGAAAAACAACAAACCATTAGATACAGACTCCAGCCTGCGAATCCAGAGATGGATTCGGGGGTAAGGTTACGAATTTGATAATAAAAATCATCAAATCCGCCTATTCAACGAATAGACTCTACTAGAATTAAATTAAAGCAAAACAAAAGTAAAGAGGGAGGAATTAGGTATGAATTTCACAAATTTATCATTAAAATCATGCAAGACAAAGAAAATAAAAAAGAATAAGTTCCATAGATTATGCTATATGGATTACATCAACTACAACTGTGCTAACCTTTAGTGAAGCAGCATGCAAAGGGAAAGAAGAGATGGAGAGAATATGCTAGTGTCAATACTCTAGCATACCTTGGTCTGTCCGGAAGGGAAAAAAAAAGGTTTAATTTATAGTGGAATGGGGGAGGCAAGGGATGCGTTCTAGGGTTTAGGTTTAGCCGTCGACGGATCTCGGCCAGCCAGCCGAGGACGGGTTCTGCCGAGCTGAGCTATGCTCAGGCCCAAAGAACCCAGACGGGTTCCCGCTCGTTTTCGGGCTATTATACTCAGGCCCGTAACATTTGGGCCATTATGCCCGTTTTCGGGCTAGAAAAGAGATGGGTTTGCATGCTACTAAACTATTCGGCTAGCTTATTTTTACAAACAACTAAAACTAATGATGGTACAAAATCCGGTGTCTACAAGCAGTCTTTAACCTCAAGAGATAGTCTGTTGCTTTCTGTGAATAGGAGGTCATTTTGAGCGTTTAGATTGTCCTTAGCCTCACTGAGACTCTGAACATGCTTGGTAAGGTACTTGATTCTTTCTATCAATGACTTGGAATATTTAAACAGATGCAAACATTTATGAGCAAGATGTAAAGGCGAGAGATTGAGGAGGTCATCAATGTTTACCTCTTCTTGGGTTGAGGACATTTCTGGTTCCTCATTTAGTTGAGTCATCAGGCAGACATTTGCAACCTCATCAACATCACTGTTATCCTCACTTGAGTCACTGTCACTCCAAGTTGCAAGCATTGCCCTACGCTGTTGTTGTTTGGGCCTCATGTTTCTTCTGTCTTTATTCTTTCTTGCGTGAGGACAATCTTTGACCAAGTGTTCTGCGCTGCCACAACCATAACAAGTAAAGGGGTCAGATTCTTCTCTCATAGAGGCCTTACCTTTTGGTTTTCTGTGCTGTCCATCCTTGATGTAGCCTCGAAAGGTCGGATTTTTCTTGTATAATTTTTTGAACCCTCTTGCCAGCATAGCCATTGTTTCTTCTTTATCCTCATCTGATTCATCATCAGAATCCTTGGTTGCTTTGAGGGCAACTCCTTTAGGTTCTGTGAGGTCGCTTAATTGGATCTCATGAGCCAACAGTTTCCCAATGAGTTCTTCCAATTTGAGGACTTTCAAGTTCTGTGCTTCTTCAATGGCTGTGACTTTTGGACCCCACTTTCTTCTTGGCAAACATTTGAGGACCTTTCTGACTTGTTCCTCATTGGAGTAGTTCTTCCCAAGTGACTTGAGGTGGTTAGCAATACTGCTAAATCTCTTGTACATCTCTTCAATGGATTCATCTTCTTCCATTTTAAAAGCCTCATATTTCTGGACGAGAATGTCCATTTTGATGTCTTTAACTTGGCTTGTACCCTCATATGAGGTGACTAAGTATTCCCAAACCTGTTTGGCATTTTCACAGTTAGATACACGTTCAAAATTATTTGGATTCAAACTGCAATATAGTAAATTTAAAGCACGAATATTTTTCCCAAGGTGGTGAGCTCTTCAGCTGTCATTTCAGATCTTTCTTTTGGGACATCCTGGTTTGCAGTGTTCTTCTTTGTGGGAGTGGGAAAATCTCCTTCAGTGACAATGATCCAGAGGTCCTCATCTTGGTCTCTAAGGAATATTTCCATTTGCCTTTTCCATATTCTATAGTTTTCACCAGTGAGGAGAGGTGCTCTTGTCCATGAGCGTCCTTGGGGAGCTTCGGTTGTGTTGAGGTCGGCCATGATCTTTACCACGAGTTGTTAGACTCTTGAGATCTGTGGACCTGCTCTGATACCAACTGAAATAACCCTAGAGAGGGGGTGAATAGGGTTAAGTAAATAAATTCTGCACTCCAGTCAACACAACTCGTTAATAACACTTTTATATAATGAAAAATACTTCTTTATTAATAGAACAAAAGTGCTTAAGACAGAGGAGGTTACTACTCAACTCAAATGAAGACTGTGAGGTCCTCAATTGGCCTACAGAGGTGGAAGACTTAGCAGATGTCTTCTATATTGAGGCCTCACAGAAGAGGCAGTTACAAACAAAGAGAACTTCGAAGTGAGACTCCTTCCTCACTTCAAACTAACGACCTTAGAGATCCTTACCAGAGGGTTCACTGGTTACACACTCACCACTAACAACTTGTGACTATACTTAGAATACTATTACAATATTCCTACACTCAGAAATTTTTCTCACAAAGTTCCTACTCAGATTTACTTGCTTGGAAATCTCGTATACTTCAAGGTAGGTATACAGCCATATATATATTTGGGAGTTGGAGGCAGCAACGACTTCTTTATTCTCCAAAGAATAGTTTCCATTCTTGAGCTTTCTTCAAAACCTTCTTGATATCCTTGATTCTTTTTCCGTAAGAGTGATATCTGGAAATAAGGAAGGTAGCGGTTATTGTATCAGATCATGTCGAATATGAGAAAGTATAATTTAGGGTTTTTAGAAGATACTTCCCTAAATTATTGTTTGTTTAGTCTTTCAAACAAAACTTCAGTGTTGTCGTTGGAGATCCTCTGAGTGTGCTACAATGAGGTCCTCGGAGCTTGCTGCGATGAGGTCCTCAGTCTTGATTTGAGATTCTTCAAGTTGGGGGCAATTTAGTTTACTGTGGAATGGACATTCCTGAAGATTGTCCCATGTGTAACAATGGAATAGAGTCAGAACATGTTCTGCTCCATTGTCCCTATGTACCGGATATCTGGCACCTTGCCCAGTAGCAATAGAGATCAGGATGGGTTGCATTGTTTCCTTAGAGCAAATGCAATGTGTTCCCAAATTTTGGAATGTAGGTAGGGGTTCGCCCCTTCCATATCACCCATCATTTTTACTTTTTAGTACTTCATTTTATTTATCCTACAATAATAGAACTCATTCCTACTTTTTACCTAAAAATATTTATTTATGGAATCCACTTTACTTTTTCACATATTTTATCTTTTTATTTTGGTTTTATATTGTCCAAAAGGACCAAAACTACACTATATATGGAATAAAAAATTTAAAAACAAAAAAATAAAAAAGCAGCGTTCTTCTCTCTGCAGAGTTCCTTCATTTGCGTAGCTGAAAAATCGTTCCCTATTGGAAAGAAATTTGGGAACTATGCACGAGTTCCAAGATAAAATTCTTTGCGCTATATATGGTCTTAGAAGATGTAGAAGTGGTACTTGAAATAATAAGTTTGAGCGGGTGATGATTGAGCATTTGGAAAACTAGAAACTTGGTCACTTTTAATAACATTTCGGTCCCTCTTTATAGCACTCTAATTAGAGCAAAGAGTGCTTCAGCCGAGTGGAAGATTAAGAACGAGCTTACAGATTCCTTGGCTTTTGATGCTCGTCTGTTTAATCGTAAAGTTCCTAAGGAGGCTTCTTGGGTTGGAGTAAGCCATAGCAAGGTTTGGTCAAGATTAATATGTTGGTGTGGGACATTCCGAAGTATTTGGAAAGATGCAGTAAAGTTAAATTTACGGACAATTTAATCTCATGTTTTTAGGCAAGTTAATAGAACAGCAAATTGACTGGTAAAATTCGGGCTTTCTATTAATAGGGATTTAGGGTGTGTAAAAGGTAGCTGGATAAAAGTTAAATTTTGGTAAGTTTTGATAATTTTTGGTAAATTTTGGTAACTTTTGACAAATTTATGTTAATATATTAAAATTAATTTTTTTTGTTTTTTAACTGTAATTTTTGATAAGTTCTGGTAAATTTTGGTAAATTTAGGCAAATACTAGTAAATTTTGGTAAATTGAATTTATCCATGAATTTGACAGACCTTTAGTTAGGAGTTCAAGTTTTCATAGAGAGTTGTCTTCTTTAATTTTTGAGAATATTCTCGGAAAAGCCCTTGAGAGAAGATCTTCTAGATGGTTGTTGTATACCCTTGGAAAAAAAAAAGGAAATTCCAAATAATAGGCATCAAGTATTGGTTATTCCAAATGGTGAACACCTTTTTAATATATTCCAAATGGTAGACTTGATTATCAAACAATTCTAATATGTAGGCAAAATTAAACCTACCGTTAAAATTTTTTTATTAAAAAAAAAGAAAAGAAAAACACAACTTTTTCAATTGAGAGGGATTACCCCTCACCTTCGACATGTCACCTGGAAAATGAAGGCCACTGGTTTCCAAAACAGGGGGTAAAGAGGACGACTTGGAAGCCCTTCTCCAGTAATTAAAATGAAGGTCATTCCAACCAGGGTATGATTTCTGTTTTAATTTGTATGATTTCCTTTCATTTTTCTGTGGTTTGGTTTAAAATGAAGCGTCCACCACAAATTCAAATGAAAATGCAGAATCATGAGGAAAATCAGAGATGGGTTGGTTAGAGCCTTACACATTATCAGATCCGTGGTGAAGGTGAGCCAAAACGGCGACATTTTCAGTGGGGTAGCTCTTGGTGGAGGAGATGGTGGGAGGGCTTGGAGTAAAATCTAGAGTAGATGTTGGTTCGCTGTCAACTTGGCTTGAATTTGAGTTTCCTTCTTCAATGGCGATTTTAGGCTGAACTAGGTGCTTGAATTTGCCCACCATATGATGTTTCTTACAAATTGAAGGGCGTTTTTCTGTGTTCTAGTTTCAAATGTTGTGTTTTTCAATTGAAAAAGTTGTGTTTTTCTTTTTTTTTAAAAAAAAAATTTAACGGTTGGCTTAATTTTGCCTACGGGTTGGAATTGTTTGATAATTAAACCTACCATTTGGAATATATTAAAAAGGAGTTCACCATTTGGAATAGCCAATATTTGATGCCTACCATTTGACATTTCCCAAAAAAAAAAATATTAGTTGTCCAATTCGGTTCTTGGGCTTGCATGCATGATTTTGGACATCAATGAAGAATTGCAAGGTAAAAACTTTTGAGGTGTGATTCATCCAAATAAAATCAGTTATGATCTGGTCATGGATTATTTTACTTGACTTTAGGTATTGTTAGTATCTTTTGGAGTTGGAATATGAAGGAAATGTAAAGGTATTGGCTTTTAGAAAACATCGATTCATTCTTCCTGCTTGTCCCTTGAGTGTGTGTGGTGAGTTGTGAAGTGTGAATTAGGGATTGGGAGAAGCTTTATGATGAATTAAAGGTACAAGCAGTCAATGGCTACATATGTATTCGACTTATAGCAGAGTTCAGCTAGAAAATGAGGCATATGACCTCTTTGGGTGTGGTAGGCCGTTTGATTGTGTTTGGAAAAAAGCTTCTCTTCTTAAGACTTATTCACGGACCGTAAATAGACTCACGGGTAAAACCTAACTTCTTGTAAGCAAAGTTCAAGATTTCTCATGAACTCTCAAGAATGTTGCTACAGTTCAACACCTTAGGAGTGTGTTGAAACTCTCTAGAATAGAATAGAAGAAGATTGAGGGTGTGGATGAATGAGCAATTCATCCACCTTTTATAGTGAACTTTGGAGCCATCAAGAGGGTCAAACTTGCCATAATCATAGAGCATAATTCTTGGGATATGGTTTGAATAATATTAATGAGAAATCATGACTGATTCCTCAGTCAATATTACCATAAACATGATTAATATCAATTGACCACGAGGAATAAATCAAGGGATTTCAAATAACAATCCCAGCAGTGCTCAATACGACCCGTGTTGAATCAACACAGTCCGTGTTGAAGCCAACACGACCCGTGTTGGATCAACACGGTCCGTGTTGATCCTGAGCACACTTTTTAAACTCTCTGGACGCCAACACGGGTCGTGTTGAACACGATCCGTTTTGAGTCCATTTTCTTTGTTAAGCTCTTATTCGACCTCCCGATCGATCCTATATTTATATCTTACACTTTTATGCCTCTAAACTCTTGAAATACTCTAACAATCACGACCTCTTGTTGCCATCCACTCTCTAATGCAGGCTTCATGGAAGATATGTATGTAGTTTCTGTAACTCCAAAGAGCTCTGCTAGTACTTAAAGGCAAATCTAACCATTCTCTTCTTCATTTTTCATTGTAAAGAAAGGGAGGAAAAAGGAAAAAGATGGAGGAAATTGAGGAGAGAAGAAGGGGGAGGATAACGAGATTGTTAGATGAGATGGAGGAAGAGAGATGAAATGGGGGAGAGGGTGAAGAAAACGTTGGAGGACAATATATTGTATTTGTTATAAATAATATTAAGGTTGTTTAGAAACCTCCAACCGATGGTTTTTTCCCAAAACCTCACCTCATGAACAGATGAACTGCTACTACAATGGACTAGTTTGAAGAATAAATTGTATAATGCTAGCACAATTTTAGGGGTTTGTCACAGGTAAGTGAGTTTTTCAAGATGTTCGACAATCTACGCTTGCGGCTCGGGCCTCAGAGGCATAAGGCGGAGAACATGTTTCAGGGAATGATCGTTGAACATGAGGAATTCCACCTTGATGATGTATGCTAGCTCACAAAGATCAGAGTATTGAACTAGAATGCATCATACACTCACACACACACAGTGCTGACTGAACAAACACTAGCTATTTGGAAACAATTAGCTGGACTAGATGACAAACCGATGAGGAAATAAAAGGATAGACTTGCTTACAACTGATACAGACACACCACATTTGTAATCAAGGGCAAAGAACTCTCACATTCATGCTCTTACAGACACATCAAAGCATGGATGATCAAGCACAGCTAACACTTGCTGGATTCTTGCCAAAATCCAATGACAGGAGCTAATTTCACCAAGGATTGAGAGTTATCTGATACTCACAAACATACAGAGGTACTAAGACACTCGAGAATGCTATTGAATAAACAGAGATGCCTTTCATTGATGGAAAACTTCATAATATAAAGGAAACTAACAGTTTGATTAGCAGCTGCTTAACATAAGCTAATCTGCCTAATCTCCCTGATTTAATCTAACTTACAAAGCTTAAAATAAATACAATTGATTACATCCTAATCTATCTAATATGATCCGGATTACATTTGCTTAGAAAATAAAAGAAAATTGCTAGCTAAATCCTGATTGGACCAATTTGCCAAAGGGTGGCAAAATGAACCAATGGGAGGCTTTCCTACCCAAGGGGGTAAAATTAGATGTTACTGAGGTAATTCCCGCGCAACTACTAACCTGGAAATAATCTCAACAGGTTAATATTAGGCTAGAAAGACCAAAACAACCCTTAGGGACAGATAACAAAACATATAGCCTCAGAACTGAGGTTCTGCAAAAACTGATAACAAGCAACCCTGCTGGGACTGCTTATTCTGGCATTTGTATCTTACTGTTGCCATGCTCGATCATGCTGGGACTTGGCTTGGACTTGAAAATGGCATGACAAGGAACAAAAAACTCCTTGGGAACCTTGGCTGAATCTTCCTTAATCAATAGATATGACATTGAGAAAGACTGCTGCTTGATTTGCTACTCGAACCGGAGTTGGTCCGATGATCAATCTTCTGGAAATTTGAATGGCTGTGGGTGCCAGGACTTTCTTAACAAGTGTGTAGCAAGCCTGGATGGATGCCGTGGATGGATTGGTGGTTGTTAGTGATGCTATAAACCTCCTACTGGGTATCTGAACTGCTGAGAAACATGCTGAATAGCCTGCTGTCTGTGCTGGGATTTGAAAGCCTGTTGTTTCTTCTGGAAATGCTTCCTTAGCTGCTGAGTTTGGTAAATCAGCATAGTCTCCTCCTTGTGCTGCTGCTGAAAGTGCTGGTGAAGCTCCTATAGATGCCTCCTTTGTTGATGAAGCTACTGCTGCTGGTTGTTCTTCATGATGGTCTCCATCACTTGAATACCACGATGCTCGTGTGGCTCAATTCTAGATAAGGGGATCAACTCGTTGATCAAACCTCACCGTAGACGATTGAGAATTTAGTAGATAGTTCTAATTAGTAGTTGAACTGTTTTCTAAATTTAAAATGTGTAATTGATTGTTTATTGTAATTAGGGTATTTATCTAGTTTAGGTTAGTTTCTAAGCTATAGAATTAATCATCAAACACACCTATGAACCACTTTAGTCATCTTTTCCTCAATCATATTAGTTTTCCAATTCTCTCTTTACATCTCCCTAAATAATTATATTTTAAAAAAAAAAAACCTCAAATCTCTCAAATGTTCCCTGAGATCACATCATCGTAGTCTTGGATCAGAGTATCTTCTTTGTCATTTTTGCCCCTTATTATTTGTGAAACCACATAATTATACAATTCCAAGCTATAATATTTATCATATATGCCTAATAAGTATTACTATCTCCATTTTATCGGTCACATATTAATTGTTTCATGGTTTTCAATGTTCTTCTTCCACTAATAATTTCTCACATCGATGTAACATTTACAAAAAAATGTTGCTACATTATACTACAACAATAATATTCTTAATATGAATTTAATGATAATATTATCGTCATTTCTAAATATTTGTCGTCATGGTAATTGTGCAACCAATTGTTGAAAATTTTGATTGCAAATTCTTTGACATATATAATGAGCAATCACACAGATTTAGTACTAATAGATACATAGTGAAAGATGTTTCTATAAAAGTACGATTTTATAACTTTTTTGGAAACACATTGTTACAAAATAATCAAAAAATGACTTGGAGGTACCTATCATTTTGTGAAAATGATTTCTAGGACCCTATATTTTGAAAACTGGTTTTGAGGTCCCTTTCTTTATGTGCTAATAATTATCAGGACCCACTATTTTAATAAAAACCTATTAAAAGGGGTAGTAACTTTTTATATTTATAGAAAAGGGTTTAAAGCAAGGACCTTTTTATGCAAAAATATGATTTTTTGAGATTTTTATTAAAACAGGTTAAAATAAACACTCTTAACTCTTTGTGATAATTTTAATGGTATTAGTTATCACAATCAAATACTTATACCTCAAAAATTTGTACTTGCTTATGATAACTTTAATAATTTGACTGTCCAACACAACTATATTAAAATATCAGTCAAAGTTTTCTAGTTAAGTTTAATTTTTTTCCTAAACATGGTGAGCCTATAACCACAGAAAATACAATTTTTGAGGTATAAGTATTGTGATAATTAATATCATTAAAATTATCACAAAGAGTTAAGAGTGTTTATTTTAACCTGTTTTAATAAAAATCTCAACATTCATATTTTTGCATAAAAGGTCCTTGTTTTAAACCCTTTTACATAAATATAAAAAATTACTACCCCTTTTAATAGGTTTTTATTAAAATAGTGGGTCTTTATAATTATTAACACATAAAAAAGGGACTTCAAAATCAGTTTTCAAAATATGGGGTCCTAGAAATCATTTTCACAAAATAACAAGTACCTCCAAGTCATTTTTCACAAAATAATGATCAAAGTCTTACATTTGAACCTGGGAAAGGTCAATAATAACCAGTATTAATGAATGTCATTAATGCTTTTAACGTTGCACATGCTGAGTAATCAGTAGTCAAAGTTTTCAAATTCGACTTGCATATAAATTTGGGTGGTTGATAAAATAGGAATGAGAGAGTGAGTATTTGGAAAATTGGATTCTAATAATTCCTACGTTCACCTTTTGTATGTCAACAATCCGTACTTTGTTTTTGTATTCCGACGGTCCAAAAAAAATTGTATTCTGGTAGAACGATACCGAGTCAAGTGATGGTGACTCGCTGATTTGCTAACGTGTACCGGTAAGAGTGTATTTAACCAAAAATTAGGACCACCAGAACATAATCAACTATGAAATTGGACCACCAAAATACAATAAATATATCAATAGGACTACTAGAATACAATAGCAATTTAAATGAAACTACCAGAATACTATTAAAATAATAATTTTGGTGAAAGACACTCTCGCCGGTACACTATCGAGTCACCACTACTTGAGTCGATGTCCTCCCACTAAAATATAATTTGGATTACCAGAACACAAAAATAAAGCAGAGATTATTGATACACAAAAGATGAAAGTGAAGATTATTAGAATTCAATTTTTCTAAGTCTTTTACCTCATTCCAATTACATTCCAAAGATATTTTTGATAATTTATATTCTTTTCACATCATTTTCTATATATTCATTAATTCTCATAAATTAATTAGGACTAAAACCGAGATAGAAAATATAGGCTCAGTGCTTCTTGAAGGTAGAAATGAAATAAATAAAATAAGGTAATGCAAAGTTAAATAAGAAAAGATAAATAAAGTAAGGTAGGTAAATCAGTAAATATCACGTCACCTATTTTTTTTTACTTTTAAATAAATTTTGTAGACTGATTAAAGAATTTTTAATATAATTTATCTAAAAGTATAGTTCTATTCTTTTAGATAATAAGATAAAATAAGCAAGATAACTTAAAATAATGTAAAATAAAAAATTAAAAAAAAACACAGGGCCATGTACTTCCCAGAAAGTGAAAAACATGAAGTTGATTATTTTAACTTGTGAGTTGGGACACATGACATGCTTGACCGAAGCACTGAATGCAATAATACAACATTCTTCTAAATTTTCCAGCGCATGTCAGCGTCAGTGGTCACTTCCCAGTACTCTTTTTGCCCACCATAAAACCCGAACAATTACACACACACACACACACACACCATACACTCTCATCTCATTCACCCAGAAAAAAGAACCCAAAAAATCCAGCCAAAATGCAACGAAAAGTCCCACTCTCACTATCACCATGGAATCCATTGACGATTCTTCTTCCATTGCTGCTAATCTTAACAGTTTCCAAAGCCCAGACTATTCCTCCTCCGAAGCTCGACGGATTCATCTATGGCGGCAAGGTCTCCGGGTTCAATCCGGCTCGGGTCATGATCGAAGCATTCTTCGACCCGGTTTGCCCTGATACTCGCGATTCTTGGCCTGGTCTCAAAAAAGCGATCCATTACTATGGTCCGCGAGTCTCTCTCGTTGTTCATCCTTTCGCTCTCCCGTAAGTCCTCTGTTTGAGGGTTTTGAATTTTGAATTCTTGTTGTTGTTGTTCTCGAGGGTTGTTTAGTTAATTATTAATTATGTTGTGATTTGATCCTGATTGGGTATTGAAGAGTTCATCAATTTTGAATTTGAAAGTAGAGATTTATTTGGTGAGATTTCGTTGTTTACTGTTTGATTAGTAATATCCCGTATGAAAACTCCCGGATTCTTCTTTGGAAGTCGAAAATGGACAATTCAAAGTATAGCACCGTTGGAGGTTGATTCTTGGTATTCATTTGGGTTCTGTTCGTTTTGTGTAGTGTTAGGAATTTCATGCTAAAGTGAATTAACAGATTGAATCTAGAAATTTGGTGCATCTCTCTGTACATTGATTCATTCATGCATGTATTGAATTTGCTGTTGTGATATGTTGGTTTTGTACTGGTTACTGTAGGTACCATGATAATGCATTTGTGAGCTCTCGAGCTTTGCATATTGTGAATGAAGTGAACAGTTCTGCGACATTTCACTTATGGGAAAAGTTCTTCAAGTGCCAGGTGAAGTTTACTCCATCTCTTACTTATTTCTTGAGTTTAGGTTTCATATTGAGGTGAGTTATGCTATTTGAGCTTCATCATGTTAGAAATTTTGGTTGTAGTAAAAGTAGTATTTGATAAAATCTTAGAAACTTCCTTGTTTGTCAAAACTATGCCAATGGGTGGTTTCTTGTTTAAGTTGCAATTAATTAAGGGGCAATTCTTTTAAATGTACCCCCTACACACCACCAAGTAAGAGCCCATGGTTTTCCTATAGATAGTTAATCAACTAACATCTAAGTTAGACAGCTAATAACTAGCTGATAATTGTCAAATAGAGCCAACATATTTTTAGAAAGCAATTTCTTTTATAATGGATCTCTTGGAAATTGGAATAAACTTCTCTCATATATGTAGCTAAAGTTGAGCTAAGGTTGTTCATATTTGAACATCTCTAAATCATGTGTAAATGGAACCCACCTTGACAGTACACCATGTTGTGTAACGCACGGGAGCAGAGTTAAGGTGGGTTCACGTGGGGTCAAACGACCCGTTTTTTGGTAAAAAGAAAAAATATATATTTTTGTTTTTACACTAAAGTAAATTTATATAATATTTGTTATAATTCATGAAAAGTCATGAAATATCAATTGTTTCAGCAATCAGTTTTTAGTATTTTTATTATGTAAGACTTTATTGTGTTTACTTAAATTTTAATTTTGTAGAATGTTAAATATAACTGAAGATAGTTTACTTCTAAGAAAATATAATTTTTATTTATAGATTTATTTTTATTATTATTTGTCAAATTTACAAGCATTCTTGAGTCTTTGAATCAATATCTATTCGATTTTTGTTGCATTTGTTGGTTATTACTTGTGTTTGTATTGATTTGGGGCTACTGTTCTTGACTTTTGTGTCTATGAATGACATTTTATGCTTATATAATTCAAATATTTGAAAAATTTGATCATATCTCAATGTGATGCAAATTACTTGAATTTGGGTTAGTTAGATGTAACTATTGAATCATCTTAAACGTACCCCTACACACCATCAAGTAAGAGTCCATGGTTTTCCTATAGATAGTTAATCAAAACAGCTAACATCTAAGTTAGACGGCTAATAACTAGCTGCTAATTGTCAAATAGAGCCAACTAGGGCTGTTCATCGGTTCAAAACCGAACCGAACCGGGCCGAACCGAATAAACTGAAAACTGATTAAGGGGTAAAGTCCAAACCAAAAACCGAACCGAATAAACCGGTTCGGTTCTCGGTTTATCCGGTTCAAAACCGAATAATGCACACATTCATACGGGACTTTCACCGGAAGGAGTCAAACCGAAAACCGAATAAGGGTTAAAGTGCAAACCGAAAACTGAACCGAATAAAAATCGGTCCGGTTTGAATCGGTTCGAACCGGTTCGGTTCTCGATTTATTCGGTTCAAAACCGAATAATGCACACTCCTAGAGCCAACATATTTTTAGAAAGCAATTTCTTATGTAGCTAAAGCTGAGCTAAGGTTGTTCATATTTGAATGTCTCTGAATCATGTGTAAGTGGAACCCACCTTGACAGTACACCATGTTGTGTAACGCACGGGAGCAGAGTTAAGATGGGTTCATGTGGGGTCAAGCGATCCCGCTTTTTGAAAAAAAATATATATATATATTGTTGAATTTGGAACTTTTATTTATTATTTAAGTTAAAATGTAAAAATTGAAGAAAAATTGTGTACATTATATATAGAATATATTATATATCATATGATACTTATGATTTGTTTATATTTAATTTTTAATATTTAATTTTTAAATTTTGCTAATTAAATGTAGAGTTTTCAATTACTCAACTTTAAATTTTGATCCCACTAAATTTAGTCCCTAAATTCGCGCATCTAATAATGCATGTAGCTAAAGGTGGACTCTTAATCCTTTCTCTCACTCCACAAGCTGCATTAAAGCATGTCCATATTATCTCTTGAGAAGTTTGCTTGCCCCACTACTGTGTACTTGTGTAGTGCTCAATGTGTGTTTTAAGGTCATCTACAATAAGAATTGACGATTTTGATCTCATTTTTTACTAAATCAACAATTTTAATACTTTAAAAGTTTCAATCGTAATTGACATCCAAAATAAAATTCAAACCCATAATAATTAATTTCATTTTTATCATCTCACTTTATTTATATATGGACTTACTTTTTCTTTCTCTCTCCCCATCTTTCTTTGTCTCTCCAATTTGGGCACTCCCACTTTTGATCTCAGATTTAAGATCAGATGTGGCTTTGTGAAAAGAAAATTTCACTTCACAATAAATATGAGTGTCAATTCCTTTCCCAAATAAATGTGGAAGTAAATATGAAACTTGTCGAAGCTCTAATGTTTTTTTTTTTGTATGGTTTTAGCTCTAATGTTGCTTTTTTTGTATGGCTTTAGCTAGTTTGGCCCACCACTTTCACCAACTTTAGCACTTTGACCTCCCCAACCCTAAATAAAAAATAAAGGAAAAAAGGGGGGAAATATGTGTGAAGGATGCATCCGCACCCTTGGGGAAAGGGGGACACAGGAGAGAGAAGAGGGATTAAAGGCGCAAATTATGATATAACACCGAGTGTACCGTGCTAGGAGTGTACGACATGATAATTTCCCAACTTGGATATTTTCCCAACTTGGATGCATATTTTCTTTTACGCAATGCAGTTTTTTCCCACCTTGGATGCAGAATTATTATGATATGAGTGTATCATGATAATTTCCCAACTTGGATATTTTCCCAACTTGGATGCATATTTTCTCTTACCGAATGCAGTTTTACCCACCTTGGATGCATATTTCCCTTACACAATGTACAGTTGGTGATAAATTTTCTATCATGTAATGCATGTTTTCCAGACTTAGGTGGAGTATTCAAGCACTGCAATGTATATTTATTGCAACATCATATATTTTCTCTTACACAATGCACAGTTGGATGCAGAATTATCATGATATGAGTATATCATGATAATTTCCCAACTTGGATATTTTCCAAACTTGGATGCATATTTTCTCTTACGCAATGCAGTTTTTCCCACCTTGGATGCAGAATTATCATGATATGAATGTATCATGATAATTTTCCAACTTGGATATTTTCCCAACTTGGATGCATATTTAACCATACACAATGCAGTTTTTCCCACTTCGGATGCAGAATTAGTATGATATGAGTGTATCATGATAATTTCCCAACTTGGATATTTTCCCAACTTGGATGCATATTTTCCCTTACGCTATGCAATTTTTCCCACCTTAAATGTATATTTTCCCACCTTGAATGCAATTTTTACTGAATGTACCATGCTATGTACACTCGGTCCTTCCGTATAATTGCGGGAAGAAAGGGGGGAGAGAGAGAGAAAAAAATGGTCCCATAATTTTAATTATTGTATTTTTTTATGGTTTTTCCTTTTTTTTCTTTCTATCTAACACTATTTTATTATTTCCTACCCCACTCATCCTTACCTCATCCTCCAATTCCAAGGACACTATTACCAATAGCATACTCCAACACCCATTAAAATAATACTATTTCTACTATTCATACCTCACTTATCCCTCAAATCCAAGGAAACCAATATTCATAGCCTTAGTCCACTACCTATTTGTTTGCATGAGCTTCGCCTTTCTAAACCAAAACCAATACTTTGAAATCTCGTTCAAGCGGGATATGGAGGGCTCAAACGTAGCAATCTCACCCCTGAATTTGTAATTTATAGAGACGGGTTTCGATTGACCCAAGATTTAGAAATCGTTTGCGAGTTACTCCCCATGGAAAGAAGCAGAGGAGGTTTTATGAGTCATTTTACTTCAGTCCATTACATTTTAAGATGAGAAAATAATCTTTTTTCAACTATCCAGATCGAGTATGTACATAGTGCTTGGCCTTTCTAAAAAGTTTCAAAATCTAGGGTCAACTCGAAGAGTAAGACTACTACATTAGACGCACACCCGTTTTTGCAACAGGACTTTAGGGTATTGGATTTGGATTTGGTATTTGTTTTTCTTTGTGGGTCGAGCCTAATCTACCTCATGTTTTGCAGGAGAAGTTCTACAACAAGAAGACAATCAACATGAGCAAATCGGATATAGTAGACCACATAATCCATTTTGTGACACCATTAGTTGGAAAAACCCACTCTTCTGCTCTTAGATATGCCTTTAATGACAGGAAAACTGATCTCAAAACTAGAGTCTCATTCAAGGTAAGAGTCTTCTACTGAGTCCTAATGTAATTAGGCTTATGTAACTTTTACTGCATATATACATCGTCTAGGCTCCCAGTTATTTTTCAACTTTCGTGAAACGCTATTCATTTCTACACAATGTAAATGCAGTATGGTTGTTCAAGAGGCATCTTTGGTACACCGACTTTCATTGTCAATGGCTTCACAATCCCTGATGGCGGTTCATCGATGGATTACAAAGCATGGAGGAAGATTATTGATCCACTAGTTTCTAGCTCAAAGGGGAAACCTTCAATCCATCATTTCTTGTGAACTTAGCAATAAGTTTTATGTGCTTGGGTGAATTGAAGAGCTATTTACCTTCTTTTTAGTTCAGGAATCTGGAGAACCATGTGTATGATTTCATATTTTGGTCCGTGCAGGACAATGTAAGTAAATAAACTCGCATGGACTGACTCGAATTTGGATCTGTCAAGTTGGTCAAGGTTGAAATTCAGGTGATATATTGATGTCCTATATACTTTTCTTTAAGATCGAACAAACCAGACAGGCTTAGGTTCGGGTAAAATTGGATACAGATAATAGAAACCAAAGCAATATTGAGTTCAGACAAGAAAGAAAAAAAATCTTTGATCCTAATTCCTAATCAGGCTTTTCCAGGTCGGACCAAATGTCATCATCGATTTGTCTATGCCCTATAAAAATAACCTCAATTGTGTTCCAAATACAATCACCCTAATCAAGTTAGCTTTGTTAATTTACATGCCAAGAATTTGATTTATCTGTCCATCATATCCTAGAAGTTGAATCACAATCACAAAGGCAAAGAAACCACCATATTTGACAAACAATGTAGTATTTGTTGTACAATGTAATCCCAAATTAGACAGAGAATGAATCATGAAGTTTCTTCTTCACTGCTCCACAAGAATCTGACATCTCCTTTAATGACTACCTGCTTCTTGCGTACATCCACTGAATACTCTTTAAAACCTGAAAAACTAACCAAAATATGAGTACCTATGTCTCTTGAGATAAAACCTAAAAAATTAACCATAAATTCGGAGAGATCATTTTTACGATGATTTTTGGTTAATGTTGGAGTGACTAATATGTCATTTTGGATGATAGATAAAAATGATTATTTGATGAAACATTTCATATTATGTCACTATAGTATTATATAATTTTTGATTAAGTGAGATGGTATTATACTAGAATTTGTGTCTAAGTCAAGTTCGAAACTCTCACCGGTCATCTTAGATAAGATTTGGAAGACTCTGTCGCGGCATGAACCACATCCCATATTTGCATCCATCACTATCACTTGAAACTGCAACAAGAGGACATTTAGCTAAGAATAACAGTGATCTCGCTCTAATAACCATTTACAAGTATTAAGTGGTTGTGATATAATTTTAGCTCATTTTATCATTAAGAGATTACTCACGGCTTAAATTCAGAATCTTTGAGATTGGAAAACAATTTCTAGGCGACCATTTATCTTTTAGGGTGCGTTCGGTTGGTCAATAACCCAGGGGAAATTGACAATTTTCCCGGGTTGACTTAGCGGGTTGACTTCGGGAAAGTTTTCACGATGGGCCTACCATTTTCTCCATTTTCCTAGGGAAAATTTCCCTTAGGGGAGCTAAGGGAAATTTTTCCCAGGGAAAACTTTCCCATGGAAAACTTCCCATGGGAAATTTTCCCCCGGAAAAATTTCCCTGGGGTTCCTACCAAACACTCTCTTATTGAAACTCGGGGATTAGTTGCTCTGATCTGTGATAGATACCATGGTTCAAAGGAAAATTGGATCATTGTACATTGTATTTTAGGCTTTGGGATTGTAGTAAGGCATATTTTATAAGGAAAAACTTATAGTGGTTGTCAACCATGACAACCACCACAATGAAAACAATGTTTATCCATACATAACATATGTCAACTTTTTAGGAAATTTTTTAAAATTTAAATATCTTAACTCTAAGTTTTTGCCAAGTAATTAAGCATAATTTGAAAAATATTTATTTTAAAATTTTTAAAAATAAACTAAAATTTTAAAAATATATTTTATAATATATATTATATAAAAAAGCTAGCAATCAAGATATTTTACCTGACATATGTACAAGTAAGATTTTATTTTGCTTACGGTGGTTGTCATGGTTGACAATGACTATAAGTGCATCATATTTTATAATTGTATCACAGTAAATGTTTGAGAGTATTTCGGTTAATCATATTTTTAGGGAAGGTAATATGGTGGCAGATTGGTTAGCTAACAGGGGGCACTCCACTCAAAACCTAGTTATTTGGAGTCTTACCCCTTTGTCCGAGTTATCCTTTATTTTATTTCATGATAAATTTTTTTTTTGAGAAAAATATTTCATGATAACTTAAGAAGACGCCTTGGTATAAGGGTCTCCTAAGTTTCTTTATATTCTTCATTTACCCGGATTCAAAAAAAAAAGTATCATAGTAAATCAAATTGTGAAACTATTGAAGCGTAGTGCACCATCACCATGCTGGGTGAAACCAACTCAGTGAATTGTCATAGGTTGGTGTATCACAATCTAATGGTTAAAATGTTTAGACTACTGCAATCTAATATGTCATACTAGGGGGCCAATTTGCTAACCCCCCCCCCCCCCCAGGTTTGGGGAATTAATTTTTCTACCCTTGTTTGAGAGTTGAATTTAACCACCCCTCACCTTTGATAAAGAGCTTAATTAAAGTCCAAGTCCAATGAAATATTTATTTTGGTAAACTCTCTAATTTCACCATCAAAACATCATAAAAATATAATCTTTAACACTTGATTTTCACTACTGCTAATACGGTGATTATCAACAAAACATCACAAATTTTCAAAGACAAATTTAAAACCATAAAAAATTTACTAACCTTTTCCGTCAAGATTTTCAGCAAAAAAAAAGTCTTACTCCGCATTTCTAATACTGCTACATAGACGAATACCCTGATGAAAATTTTGTTTGGAAGTTTCACCAATTTTTTTTTTTCAAAATCCCCTTCTTTTTATTACTGGGTTCCCCAATATAATTCAAGAATAAGTAGAGAGAAAAATAATTGAAGAATAGAGAAGAGATACAAAAGGAAGTATATCTATGGAATAAGGAAATTGACCGGCTAGTAGGCAGATTGTATGGGAGATGGAGAACATGCTTTTCATTTTCATGTCATACATTTAATGCAAGGATAAAAGAGTCTCTTTATATGTTTCTTGAAAATCTTGCCGGAGCATTTAACCAATAATATGGTCTTCAAATTTTAGGGGGTTAAATAAAACTTTCAAACAGTGAGGTTAAAAAAATCAACTCCCCAAACTTTAGGGGGGTTTTAGCAAATTTTCTCATACTAAGGTGTACTAAATTCCGAGTCATGAAATGTTAGGTCTATTGGAGTCCAATCTATCATATTTTGATTTCACTCAACTCAATGGCGGTGCACTATAGTCAAATAGCTTCACAATCTAGTTTATTGTGATACAAATCTATTATTCGACTTGCCACAATCTTAAGACTTAAAATACAGTATACTACGAGCCAATTTTATTTGTTCAATTTAAAAAAAAAAAAGAATGTGCAACATCATGACAAATTGAATAACAAAGTATGCCAAATCAAACTCATAGGTTACTATTCTTCCTTTGGTTAGGTCAGCATGTTCTGACCATCAATCAAAGATGAATTATTTGATATAAGTTATAGTAGTATTCAAAGTAAAACATAGATCCACCAACCTCAAATAAACAGATAAATTTTGCTACAATGTGTTATATTTTAAACATCCCATCATATAATTTTTTTTTCCTCTTACGCTTTCACTACCCCATGCATCCTCCAAAATCATATTTATAACAAAAATACATCCACCAACAGTAGGTCATGTTTGGAGCACCAAGATAATTGGATGCAATATCATAAAATTTTCTTCGTCTGACATTTCTACTACCAAACTAGTTGTAACTTCAAAGGGTCATTATTATGTTGAGGACGACATGAAATTTTCTAAGTTTGGGGAGGAGTTGAAATGTCAATATGTCTTTTTGATGAGAGTTTAGTTCCCACCTCATTTTATGAGAAAAATAGGAAGAAACAATCCATAATCTTAATTATTTATGCATATATGAGGATTTGAACAAAACTAATAGCGCATTCGAAAAAAATTTTGTATGGACTAATAACTCAATCAATAGTTTAAGCTGATAGTTTAAAACTAAAAACTGATTTTTTAACAACTATTTAAAAGAATTTCATCACATCGAGTCATCGAGGGATACAATTAGAGTACATTTATTCAAAGATATTTGTTTAAAACTAGTGTGTAAACCCTATACTATCCCACAAAATTAGGGTGCATTTATTCAAAGATATTTCCATCCCAAATCATAAAAGAAAATCAAGGGATACAAGATGAAGAAAGTACTCATGGAGTCACGTAAATTCATGTACGAATGGAAAAGATTCAAAATATTATAATTCACAGCAATTTGGTCAGATGTAACAACTCTACTCCTAAATTCTTATTCATATGGTATGACTAAAGAGAACGTCATCCCAAGCCTCATGAATCAGACAACTGTAACGGCAATTTTCAGTATGTGTCCTACTTTACACGGTAGGATATGGACATATATATAGGCAGTTTTGTCATGACAAACACCACTATTTGCAGAAAGAGTGATTCCATTAAACACAAAGGGAAAAATCTAAAAAAGAGAGTGAAGATGGACAAACCGAGGGGATCGAAAGGCCCTCTACATATGCAAGAGGTTGGCTTTTGGGCTTGGCAGTGCCCATTTGGGCAGAGTTATGCACCCTTTTCATGTCTTCCTCTTTAGCTTTCTGCCTCTCAAAAATGAAATGCTTGGCACCACTCTTCTTCTCCATCTTTATATATGTATATATACACACACTTGTCTCCTAAAAGAAAAAACAAGGATGTAGCCAAAAAGAAAGAAATAATTATTAAGCTAAAGTTGTGCTAGTTTTCTTTGTACCAATCAAACGTTTGGCATAATGTAAGACTTTTTAAAACAAAAGCTTGATCCAGGCTTTTTTGTTCATGTATCCCACCACCGTAGACATAGCCATCAATGGGATCATCGCTGACAAAAATTCGGGTTCGAGTAAATGTACGTCAGTTAAATTCGGTCAATGTTAAAAGTTGAAAGAAAAATTGATATCTGAATTTGACTTTTTTATGTCGGACTGGGTTGGACAATTCGAACGAAGCTAAACTCGGATCAAAATCGGGCTTGGGCAATAGAAAAAAAAAAGAAATATTGTTCGAATATTCGTTCAATTCGGTCAATGTCAAAATTATTTTTAGACCAAACTAAATTTTTCGAAGTCATAAAAATTTGGATATTCGTATCGGATACTTTCTTTTCCTCTGAAGATAGGATAAGGTAAAGGGAATTGACCGGAGAAAATGTCAAATTTTTGGGGCGGCTGTGGCCTTCACGTTCCTTATAATCTTATTTAAAGTGACTTGATTTAGTTAGCATTATCTAAACTCTTAAGGGTAAAAGTCATGGCTAATATGGTTGTAAATACAATAAAGCAATTTGGTTAACAATAATCTCACAGTATTAGGAGCATAAGCATGGAGGGATTAGTTAAAAATACATAAACCAATCATAAGCATGTCAGAAAGCATATGCTTAACATTAATTGGCCAACGACAAGCCAACCAACCTCCTCAAAAGAAAAAAAAAATGCAATGAAGTGCTCACTGCTCCAAGGATTGAAAAATAAATATATTTCTAAGGTTGAGTTCGGCAGTAACATTTGAGGTAGCGTTTAGCGTCTTGACCAAATCAAAACTCTAATTGTATAAATATTAGTGTTAGGTAAGCTAGCGTTTGAGGAGCGTTTTAAAGAGCATTTTGTGAAACGTTAATAAAGTTAACGTTTGGCGTTTGGAGTAGCATTTCATATTTTTCAGTAAAAAAACCCTATGAAAATTTTATCTTTGGAAATTATTGATATCATTTTATGTCAATTCACATTAATCTGTTAATTCAACTGCTAAATTTACCGAACGTAATTCTCTTTTCATCCGCTATCCGCTACTTAAACTACTATCCGTTGTATAGACCTCTATCCGCTATCTAAAACACTAATTTTTCCGAACAGGTCCTAAGCTTATTCAAATTCGAATTTAAGTACTATTTCTAGTGTGGATCTTATTTATATACTATTTAATTTAAATATAGACAATTTTACTTAGACATATGTTATTGGTTTATTATATGTAGGAAGATGCACACTCAACCAGCAAAAATTTAAATTAAGGGAACAGTTTTCTTTGGGGTATGGTCGTAGTTATACTGTAGAGTTATGTCATATGCTTGTATGGTACTTTCGCTCTGTTGGTGAACAAAATCGGGCCAAAGCCAATTAATTATCAATAAAATTAAAAATATAAAAGAAACATATGCATCAAGAAGAAACATACCTGTTGATGTTCAATTAAGCAAAGTTTTGTTCCCATAATCTTGCTTAGGAGAGGATACCATGTTTGGGATATGTATTTAAAAGCATAGAAGATCATCCATCAACTAGCAAGCTTAGCAATGATCTCCTATAGAAGCTAGTAATCATGGGGCCATTTATGGTTGCCATTTGTAAACAAGTTTATGGGTATTGCTTAAGCAGAAAACCCATGATAAGTTGTCTTTTATTTTGTCATAATCAGCTTTCAAAAGGTTCATGTGTCTGCATGGCAGGTGTACATAGATGAGAAACTTTTTTTGTTTTTTTTGATAGAAACTTCTTGACCAAAACATTCCTCCTCATTATAGTAATTTGTCCACTTCTGTTAAGTCTTAAACATTTGAGAAAGCCTTGTTCGAGTGTGGCAATAGGAAATGTTGTTGCTTGATTATTTTGTTTTGTCTATTGTGTTGATTAGAGTAAAATGTAGTGCCCTAATAAAGGGAATGTTACTGCAGATGCCAAAACTCAAGAACTCCATATATATCATAAGTCAAACCCAATATCTACTGCCATGAAAACTATGTAAATAAGAATGAAGTTTTCCTGTATTTACAGCATCATCTTAAAAGTATCTGTTCAGCAGATGAGATCTCTTACAAGCAAGCCAATTAGAGACATATATGTTGTCAGCGGTCTTCATTTGTTACTGAGCAGAATGTCGCGGGCTTCCAGTTCAGCAGCAGGAAAGCTGGCTGCATCCCGCTGATGACATATTCACGAGAATCTCGAGGAAATTTCGATGGTTTAGGCTTTTTACGCACGGAGGAATGAACGCCAGTTTCGTGACAGGTGAGAACTCGAAGGCTAAGGCTTGCCACTGATGAAGAGCATGAATGATATTCAAAACGGATGCCTACTTCTATCGATCCCTGAATGAAAACCCCAAAAAAGAAAAATATTAGAAACAGGTGTAACCGTATGCAGCTCGTTTATGGCATTTTCTATGCCAACAAAATTCTACAATACATATAGTGAAGAGGCAAAAAGAATCTCAGGGCACAGTATTCAATCACTGCTTCAGGTGCTGGACACATATTTAAGATCACAAATGAGGCATAAGATCGCAGGTAAAAGCAAGCCAGGCTCGTATATCTTCAAAAATGCTCAAGATAGTATACTCGATAATTTATACTCACAACATTCTGGTTTTCTCAAATTTACCACACATCCCCCCCCCCCTGGCCCCAAGCAATACAAGTGGTCAAAGCCTTTCGAGAAGGGGGCCACTACACATACCAAAACTTAACTTTTTACCGTATCATCCATTTACCAACAAGCTTTACAGCCCCTTAAGTTGATAAATTGTGGTTTTATAATCCTACATATAGGGCATTTTAGGAGCTTGGGCCAGTCTTGTTGGCTTCAAGCTTGCTATATACAATAAAATGCCTTTTATGGTATTTTAGAATCATGCTTCAAGATTACTACATGGCATCCATCAAGCTAGTACATAGAATGATACTGTTTGGCAAGATAATTAAGGTTTATTTTGGATGAAATGGAGATATCTACCGTCAAGAAATACACTTTCTAAGCAGCTCAACCAACATCACTGGAAACTCTAAGCCAACCAATCCTAATTCCCAGCCAAGATGCTCCGTTTTATGGTTCTAAATCATTCAAAGGGGTCACTTCGCAGATTTACAGCTGACCACGATTCATGAAAGATTGACCCTTTCGTTACATGCTAGTAGGCCGCTCTTCTCAGTTATTAACCATCAATAAGAGGTTCCAGTTGCAACAAAACCACCACATAATGCAATTCATAACTTGCTTTAGTCAAAACTACACTTTATAATAAGGAAAAACTACTCCACCAAGACCTTTAAAGTTCGACAAAAACCTCGGGATTTAACCATTACACAGCTCCATTCACAGTATCTATGCCAATTATCAAATCCACAAACCACAAACAATCAAAGTTCCAATCTTTACAGCTGAAACCATACATTATCAATGCTCGATCAACAAGCAAATAAAACATAACTCCATTCAAAGTATCTATGCCAATTATCAAATCCACAAACCAATCAATTGAATGAAATCATACATTATCAATGCTTGATCAACGAGACTAACAAAATCATCAAACTTATCAAAAACAATCAGCAAGAACAACAAATCAAATACAAATGAATGATGAATCTTACCTTCGATAGTAGCGATCTCGGTAACCTTCACCATCTCCATGATTCCTCATTCCTTTGCCGTTGTGCTTCTTCTGCATCAACAATGCACGCTCCCTTTCCTTCTCAGCTTTCTCCCTCTTCAACCTCTCTTCTCTGAGTTCCTCCACAGTCTTCTTCCTCTTCTCACCTCCATTTTTCTTCCTTCTACTTTCTCTCTCATCTTCATCTTCATCTTCATCATCCATTATTCCTTGCTTCTTCATCATATACCATGGCGCCTTCACACCTTTCCCAGCCACACCATACCCTAACCTGTACTTCTCATCCTCCGGCCCCACCACCCTCACCTCCTCCTTCTTCATCTTCTTCCTCTTATCACCTTCACTCTCTCGCTTCTTCTCCACGACGACAGGATCGAAGATCTTGATTCCGTCGAACAAGTTGATGTGCCTAGAATCAGCCTCTCTCGGCTGCTCCGGCGACTCCGCCTTCGCCGCCGGAGCTTCCGAATTACCGTCGCCGGCGTCGGGATCGAGGCCGCGAGCGCGGCGGAGCTGCTGGAGGCGGAACTCGGCGTCGCGCTTGAGAGACTGCTCACGCTTCAACTGCTCTTCGCGAGCGGCGGCCTCTTCGTCCTTGCGAACCTTCTCGCGATTCTCGAAGTTGTAGACGTTCCACCGCTTCTGTGGGAGGATGTTCAGACCGCCATGGCCGCCCATGATTGAAGCTTTTTTTTTTCTCCGATGGATTGAATTGGGGGTAAAAGAATGGAAGAAGAGGAGAAAATTAGGGATTTGATTTTTGAACGATTTGGGGGAAAGTGTCGAAAAAATAGCTTGGATTACCGAATTAAGGCGGTTATGAAGCACGCGCTGAATAGGGTCGCGGGTCCTCAATACGGCATCGTTTTAATTTCGTTTGCAAAACTAAAGCAAAGTAGACCTAAAATCAGAAAGAAAATTGGAAAAAAATAAAATCCATATTTTGGGGGATTAGAAAAAAATAATTCGAACTTACAATTTTGTTATGCATGAATTGAACTTTAATCCATATTATCTCTAGAGCATCTAACACCTAGTTAAACTCGTCCAAAAAGTAACGTGGTTGTAATGATATTGCACGTGGAGCATTTTTTTTTTTTGTTGGAGCTGCAAAAGTTCCACGTATTTATCAATACTTTTACAAGTTGGCTTACTATGATACCCTTTTGAAGTTTGGTTTAACACAATCCCAAAGCCTAAAGTACAGTGCGACCCAATTTTCCTTTTAAAAAATTGTTAAAATCAAAAAGGGTTATTAGGTTTTAAAATCCTCAATTTTGGGATTATTTATTAGATTGTCCCGCTTTTGACATAAATACCCAAACATTGGGAGGTAGTATTTATCAACATCTTTATCACTCAATACCCAATTAACATCAATCAAACTCAGAATTTTCTGTAATCTAACAATATTCTTTAAGGCAATATGTAGAATAGAAGCGTGTCTAAATAAAACAAACAACCACTACATCCCAAAAAAAAGTTAAAGTTTAATTGATTAATTCAATATTGGATAGCTGACAAATATCAACACGGAGAAACAAAAGTGAAGAGATAGAAAATTATGATTATTGTGGTAAAATGTATATACATGGCATGATAATAGGTAATGGTTTATGGCTAAAGTAATAAATTGTGGTAGGTATGGTATGTTACCACACAAAAGAAAACCCAAAAAACACATTCCTGACTCCACTACAAAATTACTCTAGCAATCAACATTATTAGCAGTTGTGACTTGGGGCGAGATTATACCATTGCCAAAGGCAGGACTTGCTCCATCACACCGTAGTGCAGCATGCCAATCACTGAATAACAAAACAAAGATCTCTTTATGATCCTTAAGTAACCAAACTATCATAATTTCTCCTCATATTGTCCTCAAACGTGTTTGTTATTGACGGGTCTTGGACTCAGAATATGAAGTCGCTAATTTGGATACGATTGTCTCTCCCCGCATCTCCCCGGAAAACGTACGCATTATCTTCCACATCAGCATTGAAACAATTCATTCTGTGCCTAAATCAACATTGGCAAGAGGTAGGTGTTAAGTCATTTGCTTATGAAAACCAAAAAAAGATACTTCCTCCGTTTCATATTAATTGTCGTCTTTGGAAATCGTGCAGTCAAATTTCAAAAATTTTGACCATAAATTTCCCAATATATATACAATGAGCTGCTATATAAAATTACCACCATTAGATTAGTGGCGAAAATGTCGATCATAAAAGTATAATATTGCAATTGTTAATAACATATTATGCAAGAAATTATGAATCAAAAAATAATATTAAAGAGCGTGCAAGTAAAAAATATGACAATTAATATAGAATGGATGGAATAAGAGGTTAACTACAGTACACAGTCCACAGGAAACCCAACATGCTCACCATTCAAAATGGTCCTCACAACAAATGGAGCCCCATATGACTGCAAGTCCAGCTCCTTTCCTGCATTTGACATTAGTCCAAACAACCCTGTCTTAGAACTTGCAGATGGCGGATCCAAACTTTGAAATTAGGAGTGTACACCTAAAAATATTTTGGATAGTAGGATTTTTGTATCAAGTTGGACACATAGTTATCGGGAATGCTACATACGCCTGCGACCCGTGATCTGGGAACAAGCATTCCGAACTCCGAAGTTAAAACTAGACTAAATTTGTGTAAAATTAGCGACCCGCGTTCCGGGACTAATGACTCGGGAAACGTTCCTGGTAACTATGGTTGGACACCCTTACTAATATTTTAGGGTGTCCACTCAACATAAACATATAATAACCTTCTAAGATATAATAGGCTGTAAAAAAATATTCAGGGCTAGGGGTCTCCATGGATACCCTTGAGTCCAATGAGGCTCCGCCAGGCGCCAGACAACGATTGAACCTAATCTTAAAAACCAATAGTGAAGTTGTAACTTGTAAGTTGTAACTCTTGCAAACAAATTCCAAAGTCGTTAACTCATATGTACATGGACCAAGTATAAAACCTTGAGAGATTTTGGCATTGTTGTGTAACAAGAAGGTAAGGATTGTCATCAAGGAAGGATACACTCAACTAATGATGAACAACGACATCATCATTCGAGAATCGAGACGGAAAACCAAATTTCAACCAGATAAGCTCTGAGATGAAGAATTGACTTTGTCAGCATGTACAACCATTCATTCTACCTATCAAATTGAATCCAAACTTTGAGAAAAAATATTTGCCTATCTTTGATGGGAAACCATGACAGAAAGCACAATTCTGAGGGGATAATATAAGAGAATGCATACCATGTTGCAGTGTACATGTCATAGAACTTGTCAAATGCCTTGTCAAAGCAGTACTGGCAAGCCAAAAGTTCCCTGATGTTGGTCACTTCACATGTCGACTTGCAGCATTTGACCTATATAGCAATAATGGCTTTAACAGCAAACATAAGACATGATTTAAATATGTAGAGTTTCAGAAAAGAATGACTCGGATAGATAAGTAATCAAGGTCAATGAATAATGAGACCCACTGTGCTTCATAATTTTGTGAAGAACATTTGTTAACTTTCCCATGATTTTTTGATTTTGTGAGAAAAAAGGTGAAGACATCAAATATTACTCATGATATCACAACTTGTGAAAAAAATATCCACGTGATCCTTTTACTATATCATTAATAGAAGAACAAAAGGAGATCTAAAGTACGTAATGATAACAACTGAACCAAGTGAAAACTATTATCTCATTTATCAAACTAAACAATGAAAATGGAAAGAATACACATCAAGAAGACCTAAAGTACAATATGTGCTTAGACCCATGAGCCCGGAGAGGTGGTTTTCGGAACTATGCATCAAATACGGCTTTAAAGACGGCAAGAGGCCCAAAACAATTAGTGCAGCACATGAGAATGTAGCTAGACACAAGTTACTGGTACTAAGTACTCACCAAGCGCTTAAGTTTATGTGAGTAAACTGTTTGGTGTGAGGGATGTGCTGAAATATGCTTGTACAAATGACCTGCACTAAAGAAATATTCCACGTTCCAATATCAGTTGACCAAACATAATCCCATTATGCAGAGATGACTAGATATACAGACAAGTGATTGTTAGTTTTATTACTTAAATCTAGCCAATAAGACACTTTAGTAACTGCTGTCTCCAACATTTAAAGACCACAGCAACATAACTTGCATGATTACCAGTCAACCAAAAGAAATCACCAACTGAAATAAGTGTCCCATTCATTTGTTTGAATTTCTATTGACCATACCACCCAGTAGAATGTAGTCAATGTACTTTTTGTCATTCGAAAAAGGATTTAATTTTTTAGCTTTAGATTGTAGTAATAGACTAAAGCAAAATGCCTCTCTAAACCTCTTCTATTTCTTTTCCATTGGATAGTAGGCAGTGAAATACTTTAAAATGGGGTCAATGAGAACCAGTTTCGCTGGATTCTTTTTCACTCAACCCTAAACCCTAAACATCAGATCCCCTAACACCTTGTTTTGCAATGGGACTTTTGGGACATTTGGATTAGATATGTATCAACCAGTAGAGGGTAACGCCACAGACAACAAACATGTTTAAAGAAAAGGAGAAAGGGGGGGGGGGAACAACTGAACTTTTGCTATCTATATTCACATGAAAACAAAAAACTGATAGTTATAAGGTGAAAGAATTAATAATATACACATCATACAAGAAGATTCATATGGAACATCACAGTTCTAATGATAACAAATGCTCCTTGAATAATTTAATACAGTATCATTGTTCCAGAATACCTGTCACAGAATATAGTGCTACAATCAAGGCATGTTGCCAAAGAGGTTGAGTTGCAGCACAAGTTGCATTTGGCACTTGTCATGTTCTTATTTATTTGATGGCATCTGCAATAAGAAATTTAAACACATGCTTCAAATAACAGGGATAACAAACACATACACATTAAACAGGAAGAGCAATAAAGAGAAAGCTCTCTCATACATTATTATCTTAATATCTAGAAAGCTATCCTATCAACGTTGGAGCAATAACAAAAACAGATCAGTCTAGCCGCAGGAACCAGTACTTTGCATAATTGCATTCATCAGAAATCACACCTGTTTAGGCATCACATAATGACCCGAGCATATGGAATTATATTCATGTTAATAACAGAACACCATTACATCTTTCCTACATTGTCTATCCTTCTCAACTCATCCCTCAATAAGTCAATATCAGTCTTAAACTGTTGGAATTAGCATTTCAAAGAATAACTAAACCAACTTGAGATTTATCGTTGGTGGTTATGCTCGTCCTATCCTCAATTAGTATTGATCAATGGTTAAGTAATTCATTAAAACACACATAAGCCAAACAAAATTTCTGAAAAGAAAATCTGATAAGGCACGATTACTGAGGCAACTACAAGCTCTTTGGTTGACAGTTGACACATGCATATAGAACAAAGGCCAAAAGTGGCAAAATAAGACTGATACAAAACTTATTAAAAAAAGGACTGATACAAACCTCCTATATAACTCGCGGAGATGTGCAGATATGCTTGATGTTCTAATCTGCTGGAATGCACCCTACATTTGCAGAGGAACAAGGAAACAAGGCTAAATAAATAGGTCACATGTGCAGAAATTGCAAGAAAAAGAAAAACTATCCCATCATAGTGTAAAAATTTAAGATTGAAAATGAACACAAGGAAGAAAAAGGATGAAATAATCACACAAGCACCTGACTGCAGGCTGGGTGTGACTTCAGGCCTTGACCATGGGGGTTAGTTACTAGACAATCTTCTGCAAGGTGACCAGGCTTATTGCATTTCCAGCTACAGAAAAATGGAAAATGAACATAAGATGATGCTCACAAAATATCAACGATAAAACCAAAAAAACAAAGAGGCAGGAATTCACAATGACCATAAGTTTCACCATTTTACCAACATAGAAGCAACTTGTAAAGCACGAAGCCTCATCGCTTTAAATAACATGACAGAAAACTCAAGCAAGCAGACAGATGGTGGACACTTCCCTTTGGCGAATTATTATCTGATAAATCCATTAGAAAAGATTGTGGCACACTGCATACACACTGATATTCTAATTTATCTATTCTTTCTGCAAGACACTTCGTTCTTCTTTTCATTGTCAAGCAACTCATGATAAACAAGTAATCAGTGTTTCCTCTTTACACAACAAAACCTTCTTAGATAGTAACACCAACAGCAATCCTAGTTCTCATGACAACTTACCATTCATATGTGGATAAGCAAGTTCTCTTTCTGGACCATCGATTACGATCATAGTCCCAAGTATCCTCCCCTGATTCAGGTATTTCTGAAGATCGATTTGGTGGATACGTGGAGAAACTTGAAGCTTGCCCACTAGTAGAACACTGCAATATCAAATTTTAGAATCCAAACAATGGATCCAAACTTTTCTATGACATAAGAAAATGGGGGGGGGGGGGGGGGGGACGGGGAGGGAGGATAAACCTTGGGAGGCACTTCACACTTTTGTTTCAGAAGCTCCACCTTACAATCTGTGCTACAGATATCATCATTCGTCTGCCAAGAAAAAGGCAGATGAACATTGCTTCCAGGTTACCAGAAATCCAACAAAGGGGAGAAAATGATCCAGGCCACAGGGTATAGACCTAGACCATCAAAACGTAGTGACCAACTTTTAGTCATATTCAACACCATACCTCATCACATATGTACTCCCCATATCTACCGCATATAACACACACTGGCTCTCCGGGAAGAGGAAAGCGTTGCTCAGTTTGAGTTTTAATATGATCAACTTGTTCCATAAGTCCTACAATTAAGCAGCAAAACGCTGTAAGCAAGCACAATCCATAAAGTATAAGCTACAAAGAACCTAATCACATAGCAATAAGCCAATAGCTAAATCTGAAGCTGCCCAGAGAATCTAATACTTGTGCACCGCCCCCCCCCCCCCCCCCCCCCTTCCCAGCGGGTGGGTGGGGGTACCACATGTTTTTGAAGCACAAACTAATCAACCAAAGCTTCAATGGACAAACAACCAAGAAAATGTTCCTCAATCTCTAGTGATTGACATCACTAAGCAGAGAAGATTAGTGTCCTAACTCTCTAACTCCTACTAATAAGCCAGTATCACGAGACAACTCATTTTTTAAATGAGTAATCAAAAGATGTATAAAGGACACCAAAGGGATGTCACCCATATGCAAAAAGAGGTTAAATACTAACCTCAATGATTCAAGAATCGAGCCTTTAGGCTCTCTACAGTTTACAATAATCTTATCCACAAACCCAATAAGTTAACCTTTTGCACCATGAATAAAACCTTGACATCAACTATACAAGGCTCTCACAAAATAAACTCAGCAATCATTGAGCGCTAGATAACAAATTAAGAACTAAACAGTAGGAAATTAATGACTAAACACTAATCCTTTATCATAAATACCCCAAAAAAAAGGAAGGTACCAAGATTTGGTTGGCCAAGTGGCTCTTCTGGTCCTGATAGCTCATCCTCACCTGACAACAATGGGGGACAAAGCGTAACAAAGTTTAGAAGAATCCTGTCAAATAAACGAAAATTAAACACATATCCTAGGTTTCAATATGCATTCCATCCGAGAAAAAAGAACGAAACCATGATCATATATTGATACAATACGACTAAGCAACCAATGCTACAAGTTCCTCATAGATAAAATGGAATGGAAGAGACAACATATTGTCATACAAAGTTCTTTTACACCAACAAATACAATCACATAGACCATCTAATCTCACAATATCAACACAAAAGACTCACTGCTACCAGATTGCAACAATATAAGGGGTTGAACATAACAACAATTGCTGAAAAAGAAGTACAAAGAATACTTACTATCACTCCCATAAGCGACCAACTGCAGACCAGAACTAGAGGAACCCTAACATGATACACAAAATTCAAATTCAGCAAATACAGTTGAAATAAGTTGAAAATCTGTCTATGATTCTGAGAACTCCCCCATCCAACATAGGTGCAGAAATAGAGCTGGCAAAATTTTGTTCGACCCTGAAAAAACTGTAAATTTTTTGTCCGAATTTTGACAATGACAGAATATTCAGACATAAAATTTCTCTATTTCTATTATCCGACCCTGATTTCAACCCCAATTCAGCTTCAGCCGAATCGTCAAACCCGAAATAAAACCGGGTCCGGACTCCGGACATGAGTTTCTCATCCGAATTTGACATTGTCCACATTTGTACCCGAACTTTTGACAGCGCCAGCAGAAAATTAACCAATTCACAAAATTAAACACACAATGCATAACTTTCGAAATTTTACCAGAACATCCGGCGTTAATTCCTCATAACTCTGAGCAGCACAAGCTTCCTCCCTGTCAAATCCCCAAATTCCACGAAAAATTCACCAGAACATTCCAAATCACAACAGAAATCTGATCTACAACCCAATCGAAACCAAATTATTCACCTTAATTTCCGCACATACTCCTCGTGAGACATCGGCGCATCGTCGAATTCAACCTGCCGGCGCTCATTCGTCGCCGGCTTCTCCCGACGACGTCGCTTAGGGCGGAGCTTGGGATCATCGGTGGCGGCGGATGCGACGGCGATAGGTTCTCCCGGCGGCGGAGCATTTCCGGTGATTAAGTTGTAATCTAGAGAGAAATCAGTATCGAGAATGAGAGAAATTTATGAACAATTCATCAGGATTGACAGAAATTAGTAAGCAGAGATTGAGATTGCGATGATTACTTTGAAGATTTTGAAGAACGGAAGAGAGACTGTAGGATTTTCTGTAAGCGGAGGGAGGGTTCTTGTACAGGTTGGATCGTGTTGCCATTTTTCTCCCAAATCTGAATTTCCCTCCTTACCGTTGTTTGGACAAGTGACGGAGTTGGGAAGCGCTCGCAAATTTTAGTGCACATGTGGTTGGACAAATCGGACATCGAACTGATATCCCATTCCCGGTTTCTCCTAACATTTTCGGGTTTGTAGTCGGGTCGTACAAATCGGACACAACTTCGAATCTATATCAGCTTCGGATAATAAAAAATTAAAAATATTGTCTTTGAATTTTCGGTCAAGTGGATCAATATAAAAATTTGGACCGAAATTCCATGAATGTACCCGCTATTTTCCGGGTCGGACTAAGCCAAGTTTTCGGGTCTAACTTTTTTTGACAGCGCGCCGTCGACCCAAAAATTTTTTTGCCGACTAGTTCAAACCGGGTTTTGAAGTTTTAACCGAAATGAACAAATATTTGAACACATTATTTCTTTTTTTTTATTGTCTGAATCCGAATTTGACCCCAATTCAATTTCGTTCAAATCATCCAACCCAAAAGAAATCAAGTCTGAACTTCAATTTCCCGTCTGAATTTTAACATTGAACAAATTTGATTGACTCGAATTTTCCAATATCCAATTTTCGCCACCACTGGTTGGGCATTATATTATAGAGTTGCGATGAATCGGATCCCGCTGGATTTGAACCTGGACTCACTTTTCTAGGGTTGGATTCAGATCCAGCTGGGATAATTTGGGTTTAAACAAGTTAGTTGATTCAAGCCTAGATTCATTATATATATGGCTCATTGTGTTTGGGTCTGAAAAAGTTAAATTTAAACCCAAATTTATTAGATATGACTCATTGAGTTTTAACTTAGTTCAAGGTTCAAAGTTAATTTTGTATTTCCTGTGGCGTAATGTTCTCTTTTTTTATTCAAATTACGTTATCAATTTGTGTTGAAAGTAGTAAATACAAATATTTTTATATACCCCAACAATAAACACTACAAATTTCGACCAAAGTTTATGAAGAATTGAATTTTAGAAACATTTTCGTATGTTTATATATAATTTTAAATCAGCAATGTTCTATGGCGCAAAATGCTGGTCGATCAATAATATGCATCGTTAACAACTGAATGTGGCAAAGATGATGATGGTTCAATGGATCTGTGGTTACACCAGGTTCGATAATATTCTGAACATTGTTCGCCGAGATAAACTGTAGCTTGCACTTATTGAGGACAAGCTGAGAGAGATCAAACTGAGATTGTTTGGATATTAACGTAGGATAAACGAAGATACCCCCGTTAAAAGGTGTGAAAAGATTAGAATAAACCTTGGACATCGAGGAGTACAAGGACTTGTGAAACCTAAGAAACTATGAGATAGCTTATTAGAGTAAATCTGTGTTGCCTAAACTAGAATAAACCTTGGACATCGAGGATAACTTGTTGAAGACCAAAACGGAGAGTCAAGGCCTCTGTCAACAAAATGGATCGTGAATTAATTGGCATGAGTGCATGACACCAGTTTTCTGAAGTCGCCCAAGATGATCATGAATGAAGAATCTTGCAGCTAAACCTTGACGATTTAGAGACCCATCAAAATTCAACTTAACCCAACCACAACAAAGCTGTTTTCACCTTACATTGGCAATATTATCACAACGTGACACATGAGAATGAGGCCAAAGACATCAAGTATCATAAGAGAATCAGCTCCTAACTCGTCATTCTGCAGAGCTTCTCTTATCACAAATGATGACCCATATAATAATTGGAAAAACTTATAGTAGTTGTCAGACCACAATGAAAACGATATTTATCCATACATGTGTCAAATTTTATCTTCGCCATTCATTTTTTTTTATTTAGTACGACATTATAAAATATATTTTCTTAATTAAAATAAAATTTTGAAATTTTTTAAAATTTAAATATCTTAAATCTAAATTTTTTCCTAGTAAATAAGCATATTTTGAAAAATATTTATTTTAAATTTTTTAAAAATAAACTAAAATTTTAAAAAATATATTTTATAATTTATGTTAAATAAGAAAGCTAATGATCAAAGTAAAACTTGAGACATGTACAAATAAAATTTGTTTTACTTACGGTGGTTGTCGCATCCAATAATAATTTAGGCGAAATTCATTTATTTTTATCGTTATCCAAATTATTATCACGTCTAATTTTACAGCCTTTTTTTTTTCTTTTCCTCCCTTTTCCATTGTTTTTCTGGAAGCTTGGAACATATTCCCCGCGAAATCAAAAAGGGCAAACGACCAAGGATTCGTTCGTTCGTTCGTCCCAAATCAAAATCCTCCCAACTCTCAAAATTCCAAACAATTTTCTAATCAAATCACAACCCATAAAACTAAAATCCATCTCCCAATTCGATTCACCATCTACGAATTCCTCTCAAAATTCACCCCCAAATTCGCTCCAATCAATCAATCAAACCCCTCAATTTCCCAATTCGATTCACCATCTGCGAATTCCTCTAAAAATTCACCCTCAAATTCGCTCAAATCAAATCAATCACATCCGAATCATCATAAACCCTAATACCTAAATGGGTGGTATAATCAAGAGCAGCTTCTCATTCATGGTGGGAACAGTAATCGGAGTTTACATCGCCCAGAATTACAACGTCCCCAACATCAGAAAACTCGCCGATGATGGCATGGTGAAGCTCAAGCAGATCGAGCAGACTTATCGCAAGCCGAAGAAATCCAGAGATGACTAACACCATTGGAATTCATCGGAGCTCAGAAAACAGGTTTTTCCTTCGACTTTATGAGCGTCTATCATTCTCATTTGGAGGAGGTTCTAATTTTATTGGTGATCATCTGGAAAAGTTTAGTTCGGATAACAATTAATGGTAGTAGATTGTTATTGCCTCCGATGCCGAGGTGGCAAAAAAAAATGGGATTCGGGTGAAATCGGGTTTGCACAATTCGGACAAATTTCCAAACCCGAACCCGTCCGAATTTCAAATTCCGAATTGTCCAAACCCGGATTTATACGAACATACTCAAACCCAAATTTATACTAAATTTAGACACAATTTCAATACTTTGCCCGAATTTCAGGGTTTAGACATTGTCCGAATTTCAAATTCGGATATTTTGTGATGTCCGAAGCTAGACCCGAATTGTCCGAACTCGAATTTGTAAGAATATACTCAAACCCGAATTTACACTAAATTTAGATACAATTTAAATATTCTGTCCAATTTCAAATTTACACATTTTGTGATGTCCGAACCCGAATTGTTCCAATTTGTCCCAACTCGAATTTGTCCAGATATACTCAAACCCGAATTTATACTAAATTTAGTCACAATTTCAATACTTTGTCTGTTTTATGATGTCCGAACCTGGACCCGAATTGGCAGAACTCGAATTTGCATGAATATACTCAAACTCGAATATACACTAAATTTAGATACAATTTAAATATTCTGTCCAATTTCAAATTTGGACATTTTGTGACATTGGAACCCGAATTGTCCGAATTTGTCCCAACCCATATTTGTCCGAATATACTCGAACCCGAATTTATATTAAATTCAGACACAATTTCAATATTTTGTCTGAGTTCCTGGGAATGTCCGAATTTCTCCGAATCCAAATTCCATACAAAATTCGGTTGTTCGAATTTCTCACCCTAGACCAAATTGTCCAAATTTAAAATTCAAACAAAAAATTGATGACCAAATCTGGTTGAATTCAAATCGGACAAATTTGGATATTTGGGCCGGACAGACTTTTGTAAGCGCCAGTTCAATCGTATCATGTTAATTTATGGATTGGAATGTAAACATTTGTGATAGGCTATCTAATAGAAATATGGTCAATTTCATCTCATTGCCGTATGATTCTTCATGAGAAGATTGCGAGGAATTATTGGATTGTTTTAGTGATGCATTGATATGATCTCATGCTGGAGGTGTTTGGTGCCCGACTTTTTGGATGACTTTTTTGGAGAAAATGGCTTTTTGGAGGGTTTTTGGCTGTTTGACTAGTCAATATGCCAATTTGGGCTGTTTGGTAGATTGACGGATTCAACTAGCTTTTTGCCCCCAAAAAGCCAATTTGTAAAAAACTACTATGAGTAGCTTTTTTTCAGATAATTGTTGGCTTTTTATATTTTAAATTACCATATTGACCAACTAATTCACAAAATTTACAAAAATTATCATCAAAATAATTTATGTTTAGTTCTTTTAATTGTTTTCTTATATCTCACTTCACGGCAACACAATAGAACCTCTTCTGCCGCCTATCTTCTCCACTAATGTCAGGTATTTCACATATAATTTGACACCACATCATGCTCCTGCTATTCAATTTCATAATACTATATGATAGAAATATTGATGTGCTTATATTGTGTTCAAAATAATTGTGTTCAAAATATGATGATAGAAATATGATGATAGAAATTTGATACCCTAATTGTGCTTTATTGATGATAGAAATATGATAGAAAGATTTCACATACTATAATATTATATGATACTTGTGTTCAAAATCTCCTAGTCTATTTGTTTTTCTTATTAATTTGGATAAGAGACTAATATTGTCACTATGGTTTATGTTGACAATGTAGTTACTATTTGATTATACATATACCTATTGTTTAGAATAGTGTAATTTCAACAAATAAATTGTAAAATATCTACATTAAATTGTAAAAGTACATCGGGATAAAAAAAAACTAAAAAAGAATATAAATCATAATGGTAAACCTAAAAATGAATTACAATATGGACAAACAAACCTAAAACTGAATTTAAAAAATCATAATGTTGAAAAACACTAAAAATAAAGCCAATGGTACAATTGGAAATCATGAGAAAAAGTCATCCTACAAACATCTAACCCTACCAAACTCTCTTTTATACAAACAACTAATACAAACAGTTGACAAAAACAGCTAACAAAACAGCCAAAAGTCAAACAACTAACAAAACAGTCAAAAGCTAAAAACAGCCAACAGTCGGGCACCAAACACCCCGCTATCATTATCAAATTGTAATCTTGGGAATTTTCAATTTTTTTTTTGTTGATAATCATGGGCAATCGCCCAAAATTTATTCACCGAATAAAGTCGGTGGAACCCGGAATGGGAATTTTGGAGTTTAACAACAACAACAATTACACCTAGTTTGTGAAATTTGGGTGGTGATTATTGGTTTGAGTTTCTTTGAAACTTTGAAATTATAGAGAATATATGTGGTACTCCCTCCGTTTTTTTATTGTCACCTTGATAATTGTGTTAAAAATTTTGACCGCTAATATCTTAATTTGTACAATGATTCATCATACAAAATTGATGTTGTTAGATTCGTTATAAAAAATACTATTAGAAAAATATAATATCGTAGATCTTTATAAAAGTATTATATGTGAAATTGTTGATTAAAGACGGACCTTAAAAAGCGTGAAAGACAAATAAAAAAACGGAGGGAGTATTTGGATTAGTTATTGGCAAGAAAATTATTTCGTAAAATTAACCTTTTGTGAGAGATTATTCGAAAAAATATTTCAAACAACTTATTAAAAAAGCTTGCTAACATGAAAAGCTTTTTATCAAACATTTTAAATAATTTTTTTAATAAAAGTCAAAAATCTAATAAATTAAAAAAAAAACCTTTTTGGGCAAAAAAAAAGTGTACTGTAAACAAAGCTAATACTATAGACTCAAGCCAAGGTGCATCAAATTTATGATTACACTGGAGATTTTTTTTTACCAAAAAATATCAAAGTTAAAAATAAAAAAATATTATTTAGATATGTTTGGGTAAATTTGGCAAAAATGACTAAATTTTATCAAAAATTATGAAAAGTTACCAAAATTTTGAGGACCACCTAATTATTATTTTTACCATAAATTTGACACCCTCTAACAAAATATTTTGGCCCACGAAACTTGTGTCAAACGTAGTCATGCATGTACTCTATATATACGAGACATTACCTACCCTCTTCCATACATCTGAAGCCACAACAAAACGAAGAAAATCAAGCCGTCGACATCGAATAGCTAGCTAGCAGCGACGATGTCGGACTCGTCGGGTTTGGTAGTGTTGTTTCTACTGTTGTTCGCCCTCTGGATTTCGTACTCGGTGATGCAGTACATCCAGACTCTACCGGTTTGGTTCATCCTTGCTTGTTCCGTCGGCCTCGGCGGCCTCATCCTCCAGTTGCTTTCTCTCTAGTGCAAAATATAGTTATTTGTAAGGAAATTAGTTACGGTTTCTGAAGAATATGTTTAGGGTTTAAGGTTTATGATAATATGGACGTGTTATGAAACATAGTAGTTTAGTATGGAAACAATACTTGTACGGTGTGGTGTGGTGTGGTCGTTGCTCTTGAAAAATTGTTTGATTCAAAGAACAGGTGCAGTCTGACGTGATAGAAATAGGTACGATTATAGGAATTTTGATGATTGACTTGTTTTTTTTAGTATGACACAATTTTGTTTAATGGTTTATGTTGTTTGAATATGAGCTTAGGCTCGTCCGAATTGTATCATCGAAATAAATATGAAAAAGTAATATAGACATGTTATTAAACACAGTAGTCTAGTATGAACACAATATTTGTATGGTGTGGTGTGGTCGTTGCTCTTGAAAAATTGTCCGATTCAAAGATCAGGTGCTGTCTGACCCGATAGAAATCCAGTACGATCATAGGAATATTGACCGAGTTTTGATGATTGACTCATGTTTTCTTGAGTTAGACGCAATTTTGTTTCATGGTTTCTGTTGTCCGAATACGAATTTAGATTTGTCCAAATTGTAATATCGAAATAAGCATGAAAAAGGGTATTGAATATGAACCTTTTTCCGATGTTCGATTCGTCCGAGATATCGAAGGACCTGATTATGGAATTTTGATACCCCATACCTGTGGTGATCTAGTTATGAATAAGTAAAAGAAAACTACGAACTAGTGTTGCTTTTATAATCTTGTAAATTTTCCAAAATTTTAAGAATAAAATCCCAAAGTAATGACAACTAAACTCGTTTTGGGCTTTTGGGTGTTGCATTTATGGTAACATAATTATTCTATTCCTTGCATAAAACGATTGTTTCCATCTATTGCCTGTTTTCCTCGCTATCAACTTCCTAAGTTCAACAACAATAAAACTCCAAAGAAAACATGTTAAACGCAATCCAAGAGATTTAAATGTGGACAATCTTTGTTTTACGGGTTGAAGTTTATGTGATGTGCGAACCCACACTATCAACATCCCGAATAATTTAAAGAGAATCAAACATGCATTGATCAACGTGATAAATCTAAACAGTCAAATCTAATTGCAAGGTTGAGGCTTGCCCCCAATCCTAAAAAATCACAGGGAGTTCGTTTGGAAATTACGTTCATGAAAATGTACGATAACAGTAATAACAATCACAAAAAAGCTCCAATATAGTGTTGTTAATGTATGGTTTGAGGAAATTTAGATATAAACAATCTTCCTTTCATGTACGAAAGGACATGAAAGGTGCGCTCATATTGTATGTTTGTAAAATACTGTCTTTGAAATTTAAGATCATTATGCGACATAGATGGTAAAAAAGTCCAAGGGACTGACATTATAAAACTATGAGAATATTTTTTTTTTTTGAAAGGGGGAGAATATTCAAAACTTTGGGCCACTCAACCTCCAGACGACGAAGCCCAACGTGCAAATAAAACTACCCCCAAAACGACGTCGCTTTAAGAGGGGTACGCGTTCCGGAACGCAAGTCAAGGTCTCCATTCCTAGCGCTGCATTCCTTGTTTCTCCACGCGCGCCGAGCCGATCCTTCGCACTCGTTTCTACCGCTGCTACTCACTCCTACCACCACCATAACTCACTCTATCTATCGCCAAGTGAACCCGCCACACAAACACCTTTTCCTGGGGCATCCTAGTCGCTCTCACAATCTCAAACACAGGTTTGTTTCTTTCTCCGATTTCATACTTGTTTAGCTTCAATTTGTTCTGCTTTTGTTGTTCTTGTGATTTTCTGGATTTTTTCCGCTTCAATTTGATGTAAATTTTGGTTCGTTTGGTTGTTCGATGCTATTTCGTTCTGATTGTTTGTTAAAATTGAAGGAGTATTGGTTCAATTCGCTAATTCCTTGTCAAAATTAGGCTGCAATGTTGAAATTTGCTCAGTTTTTAACGGTCAAACTTGTTTAGTTTGTTGTAACTAGTAGTTCATTTGGCTGCCCGATGCTATTTCGTTACGATTGTTTGCTGAAAGAATATCGGTTTAATTCGCTTGTTCCTTGTGAAAATTAGGCTGCAATGTTGAAATTTGTCCAGTTTATAAGCTCCTGAAAGCTCGAGGAGTAATCCTCCATTCTTGGTTCTCCATTTTTAGTTTCTGAGTTGTTGGTTGATGGACTCAGACTTGTTTTACTTTAATTCATTGTAATTGTTCTTGTAATTTTCTAGTTTTTCTGCTTCAATCTGTTGCAAATTGCAGTTCGTTCGGTAGCTTGATGCTATTTCGTTCCAATTGTCTTCTCAAATTGAGTGAACATTGGATTATTTGGATAAATTCACTGATTCCTTGTCAAAATTAGGCAGCAATGTTGAAATTTGCTCAATTTATAAGCTCAAAAGCTCTTAAATTTAATCCTCCATTTTTGGTTCCCCCATTTTTTGGTCTCTGAGTTGTTGATTTAATGGACTAATCAATGGAGCTGGTTTCTTAGTTTGATTTATGGATGACGGTCTGGCTTACGCTTAACATGCTCTAGTTGTGTAGATTTAATTTCTGACTAGTACATTTAATGGAATAATTGTTGATATTTACTAATTGTGTGGTTTCATTTTTATTGCTAATGTTGAATTTAATATCGTATATTCATACGCATATTATTATTAACACCACTTGGCTTAAATCCAGGATCCCAGCTGAAGACATGGGTGGACTTTTCTACTCTGTAAACTGATTATAGTCTTCTTTCCTCGTATAATATACATAACTTCCAAAATCCCAGATGGCTCTTCATGCCTCTTCCTGCAAGGTACTTGTTATTCCTCTCAATTTGGTTAGTTTGCGTCGTTACGTCTCCTTTTCCAATTTATTTGCTTGTTTTGCATCATGGTTTTGCGGGAACATCCTGCGGATCAATTCACTGCAATTGAACTATTAGGCCTGGACTTTGTTAGTGGATACTTGGGTATTTTTGTGTTGCTGTTCCTGGGTAGATGTTTTTGGTTGGATAAAGTTGTGTTCTTGATGACTATATGAATGGATGTCGAGGCTTTGTATGCGTCATGCGTGCTACTATTGAGTAGAGGTTTATTTATTATTATTATTATTATTATTATTATTATTATTATTATTTTATTTTGTGTGGATAAGGTTGTTGTTGTTTTTTTTAAATGGTTTTACATAGGGGGTTTTAAGGTTTTGATTGGTGCTACTACACGGTGGATATTTTCTTTTTAATCTTTTTGCATAAAATTGTGTTCTTGTTGATTTCATCATAAGGGATTTTGGAGATTGTTTCTTAGTCCACAAAATAATTGATGTTTGCTTTTGCATTGATGTTCAGGTTTTGTCCCAAAGGAATTGCTTGAACATTAGAGGGGCAACTTATGTGGGCTTGTTTAATTTCAGAGGGGGTTCCAATGTCTGGAATCCAAAGAGGTTTTCCTATTGTACAGGTGTGAATGTGCAAGGTCCGCCATCTTCAAAGCGAAGATCCCGTGGACCTGTTATGGCAGCCAAGAAAAGCTCTGATGGTATATAGCCCTGGATATTTGGGTGTGCTGTTTCTATTTTTTTTTATTTAAAATAGTGGATAGGCTGCTACTTACAAGAAAATTGATGTTTTTGGTGTTTCTTTCATGTAGTTCTACTGTGATGAATGATCTGAATGGAATTCCTCATAGATTCTGATATGTTGTGCTGTTTGACTGCAGTTTCACTTTCCATATTGTATCTTGAGCCTTTTCTCTTCTTATTTTCCAATAAACTTCTGATGGATTAAGCATGTGGGAAGCTTGATATGGCTGACAAAGACTCGAAGAGTTATGCAACATAATGTAGAAAGAAGTCATATTGGAAGGGGTGTTCAACTGTTCATGTATCCCCATGGTTGGTTGCTTGGTGCTATATGTTGTTTTACATTGAGTGTAGAAAGAAGGTGCAAGGGAGGTGTTCTCATCCCCAAACAAATGATTGAGTTATTCTTCTTTATACTGTGAGCCATGTGGAAAAAAAAACGGGCCGGGGGGGGGGGGGGGAAGTTTATCCAAAAAACCCTTGTGAAATTCTTCCCCCTTACATTCACATAGGTGGTCTATCTAGGAAGGGGCCTATACAGGGCATGGATAATTGTCAATTGAGAGGACAGATGATGGAAGCAAAGTATTTTAGATGTTAAGGTGTCCATTTGTTCACTTACAGTGAGATTTCTTTGTTTTTTTTTTTTTTGTTTTGAATTTCTCTTGTTACAAGCTGTTTGTGTGTGAGTATCATCAATCTATCTAGTATAGGAAGTTCTTCCAACATCAGTTATCTTCCTCTGTCCTCCCTATCCATGCCTTGACCTCATTGATTACTCTTAAAGAGTTTACATATATGACAATATGCCATAAATGATCAAAAGTATCACCATATAGATGGCAATGTCTGTTATCATGCGACACTCTAGTTCAATATGTGTATGCGGCTTCATTTGCTAGCACGGTGACGTTTAAATAAATTTTAGGATGCACTTCTTGTATTCCCACTTTGTTTGTTGACTGAGGACATAGTTCTCTTTGTTTAGGGCCAGAACAAGATGGGAAGTATAAGGATACTGTCAACTTACCAACAACAACATTTGGAATGAGGGCAAATGCTATAGTAAGAGAACCTGAACTTCAGAAATTGTGGGAAGACAATGAGGTCTTCAAGAGAGTTGCAGAGAGAAATGATGGGGTAAATTGCACAGACTTATATATATTTTGTCAACTTGTCAGTTTGTATTTTTTGACTGTTTGCTTATATACGGCAGGGAACTTTCATTCTTCATGATGGGCCTCCATATGCTAATGGCGACTTACACATAGGTCATGCACTAAATAAGATTTTGAAGGATATAATCAACCGATATAAGGTACCTTTTTTTGCTTGAGTATTTATCTTCTATGATGGTGAGTATTGGTGACATCTTGTTCAATAATGTCTGGCAGCTTCTTCAAAACAATAAAGTTCATTATATACCTGGCTGGGATTGTCATGGCCTTCCTATTGAGTTGAAAGTTCTCCAGTCCATGGACCAAGAAGCTAGGAAGGAGCTTACACCACTGAAACTGAGAGCTAAGGCAGCCAAGTTTGCTAGAGACACAGTTAAAACTCAGATGGCTTCCTTTAAGCGTTACGGTATCTGGGCTTCCTGGGATAAACCTTATTTGACTCTTGATCCGGACTATGAAGCTGCCCAAATCGAAGTTTTTGGCCAAATGGCCCTTAAGGGTTATATCTACAGAGGCAGGAAACCTGTTCACTGGAGTCCCTCATCACGAACAGCTCTTGCAGAGGCTGAGCTGGAGTATCCTGAGGGTCATGTTTCTAAGAGCATATATGCCATTTTTAAAATGGTAGAGCTGCCTCCAACTTCCAGGGGATTATTAGCGGAATTTCTTCCAGACTTATGCTTGGCTGTCTGGACTACTACTCCTTGGACTATTCCAGCCAACGCAGGTGAGTTTTTCATTGCTCTGATGAAATTCACACGTTATGCATTGCATCTGTTGTAAAATATTTCCGTTTTCATCATTCTCAGCTGTTGCTGTCAATGAGAAACTTGCATATGCTGTGGTCGAACTACTTCCGCTGACAGAAACTGATGTTTCGCCATCTCAGACAAAAAGACGGTTGGGAACTATTTTGCAGGAAAAGAAGAAACATTATCTTATAGTAGCCTCGGATCTTGTACCTGTATTGGAAACAAAATGGGGAGTGAAGCTTCTAGTCAAGAAAACTTTTGTAGGCTCAGACCTTGAAGGTTGCAAATACTCCCATCCAATTGATGAAAGACAATGCCCAGTAGTCATAGGAGGCGATTATATCACGACAGAGTCGGGAACTGGACTTGTTCATACAGCTCCAGGTCACGGTCAGGAGGATTACATAACTGGCCTGAAATATAAATTGCCCATCATATCCCCCATTGGTGATGATGGGAAGTTCACTGCAGAAGCTGGGCAGTTCTGTGGTTTAGATGTACTTGGGGATGGCAATGTAGCAGTTGTAAATAAACTAGATGAATCCCTATCACTTATCATGGAAGAATCGTACAAGCACAAATACCCTTATGACTGGCGAACTAAAAAGCCTACAATTTTCAGGGCTACTGAGCAGTGGTTTGCATCTGTAGAAGGGTTCCGGGAGGTAGCCATGGATGCTATTAAGAAGGTCATGTGGGTCCCAGCTCAGGCAGAAAACCGGATATCTAACATGACTTCAAGCCGTTCTGACTGGTGTATATCACGACAGAGGACATGGGGAGTTCCCATTCCTGTTTTTTATCATAAAGAGTCAAAGGAACCTTTAATGAATCAAGAGACGATAGGCCACATAAAAGGCATCATATCTGAGAAGGGAAGCGATGCTTGGTGGTACATGAGTGTTGAACAATTGCTTCCTGAGAAATATCGTGATAAAGCATCAGAATATGAAAAGGGCTTTGATACCATGGATGTTTGGTTTGATTCTGGCTCATCTTGGGCTGCGGTGTTACAGAAAAGAGACGGGCTTAGTCTCCCTGCGGATTTGTATCTTGAAGGATCAGATCAGCACCGTGGGTGGTTCCAGAGTTCATTATTGACAAGTGTGGCCACCACAGGAAAGGCTCCATATTCTGGTGTTGTAACACATGGATTTGTACTCGATGAAAAGGGTTTGAAGATGAGTAAATCAATGGGTAACGTGGTAGATCCGCGAACTGTAATTGAGGGCGGTAAAAACCAAAAAGAAGCCCCTGCCTACGGAGCAGATGTTCTTAGACTTTGGGTGTCCAGTGTAGACTATACAGGTGATGTAATGATTGGACCTCTGATCCTCCGTCAAATGTCTGATATATACCGGAAACTGCGAGGAACATTACGGTATCTTTTGGGAAATCTATATGATTGGAAGGTATGTCTAAATTTGTAAGCAATACATGCTTTCATTTAATAAACAAGTTCTCAAATACAGTAGATCCCATACAGATACTTTTGTTGCCACTTGTTCTGCACTCTTAATCTGCCAGTTCACACTATCTATCTCGTTAGTGCTACGCTTCAGTGTTATGTATACTCTCGTTTGGTTCATTGGAATTGTATCTATCTTGTAATGTGTGAATGTGTTTGTGTGATAATGTCTACTTGGGTGGGGTGTCCTGTTCCTTGCTGTGTGCTGGTCCATGCCAACCTAGGTGCATTCTTGTGTGTGTTGTTGCACACTTGGTGAATTATGGTTGCCATTATGGAAGTGTAAATGTTCATATGCACGTATCTGTTGTGTTTGTATCGATGTCAAGACTCAAGATGCTGTGGAACCTTTTATTTATTATTTATTTTTTAAAGCTTAAATGTTCTTTCCTACTAATTTATTTCCCCTTTTGATGCAGGAAGAGGGTGTTGTATCCTATAATGACCTACCCATGATTGACCAATATGCACTGTTTCAGCTCGAGAATGTTGTGAAGAACATTACAGAGTGTTATGAGAAGTATCAATTTTTCAAAATATTCCAGGTGCATAATATGATGATGATGTTAGGCAATTCATATTTGTTTTTATCCCTATTATTGGTTCTTTTTTTGAGTTATAAAGGTTACAGTATATGCAGAAATATGCCTTTTTGACTCTGGTGTGGCATAATTCTCTTTGTATGTTTGTATTGCAAAACGTCGTGACTTGTGACCTCACAAACCTAAGTACCTAGGAGACGTTAATGAAGATTATAGAAAGGGGAATTCGAGGTTTGATGGGAAATTATTTGTTTGAGTCGTGTGAGGTGAAGTTAACTACTGGGCAGTACAGAATTTTTCAATGATTCTGGTCACTGAGACAGATTATTGCATCTCAGTTACACTTGGTTGTAGTAGAACAGAGGTAAAATGAATGCATGAAAGTGTTTCCTGATTCGGTCATCCGAGATAAAGGAAAGTTTGTTACATTGTGTCAGTCTATTACCATTTTGGATAGTGAGATCGATTGCCAGAGCGCGGTTGCATGTAGGGAAGATGTGACCATGCTTCTTCTTCTAGTTGGACCTTTGGCCAGTATATTCTTGAATTTTTTTTGCTTGTTTTGAACAGAGGTAGTAATGTAGCGTCTCCTTGTTAAAAGAAAGGAAGAAAAGTATTCTGTTTTACCTGTTGATGGACATATGTTTATTATATTTATATTGATATTTCATTCAGATTATTCAACGGTTCGTGATTGTGGATCTGTCAAATTTCTATTTTGATGTTGCTAAAGACCGTCTATACGTCGGGTAAGGATACTTCTATCTTGTGCTGAGAAATGTTTTAGATATTTCCCCTTTTTTGGCTGGGCTTTTTACAGCTTATGTTGAAGTTTTTGTCATAGTTGTTAATGGGGCAAAGAAAGGTATTTTAGACTGCAGAACTGATGACACTTCAATGCGGTTGCCATCGTACCCCTATTCCTAGGAAACAAAAAGACTTTCCAAACAATCTACAAGGATCAGAACTATGGTAATAGTTCGAGAATGTTCTGGTAGCGACATCTTCTCAAGGGTCTGAAATTCCTTGTGTGAAAGAGTAGATAACATATATATATTCTTGTTAAGTTCTATGCTTACATATACCTAGGCAACGGGATATTTCCCTTTCATGGCTCCCCTAGTTCCCAAGTCTTGGTTTTGGTTGTTTATGTGGAATCTTGTTTCAATTTATTTCTGCTTTTTACGCCCTGGATTGTCTTGTGTTGAATTGAAAATACTGGTACACTGGGTAAATGCAAAATCTAGGGTGAGACCGTCTCATGTAAAATTATCGTGAGACATACTCCTTCTAGGGTGACTTTTTATTATTATACCTTGACTAATAAGTTATATTAGAATGAATTCAGGCGATCACCTCTATACTATGAAGGTCCACAAACTGTATGGATAAATTTATGGTAAGATGGTCTCACATAAATATTCGCGCTGGACTGTTTTTTCCAGGGGAAGTACAAGCTTTACTAGGCGGAGCTGCCAAACGGTGCTTGCAGCGCATCTTCTTTCTATTATGAAGGTCGTTGCTCCAATATTGCCACATTTAGCTGAGGACGCGTGGCAGAATTTGCCATTCCAGGTAGTCACTGAAGATGGCTCTGTCGCAAAATTTGTTTTCGAGTCAAGGTGGCCTGCCCTAAATGAAAGGTGGCTAGCTTTTCCTGAAGATGAAGTGCATTTCTGGGCTAAAATCCTTGAGGTAATCTCCTTTTACTCGAGTCCCATCCTTTAATTGTTTTTCCTTTTTCCCCCTACAATGTCAAGGCCCGTATTTAAAATATTGCAAATGTCAGCAAGGGTGTAGGAAGAACACCAGTGTCAATAAAATCATACTGAACATATAACCCAGAATTTTCTATAGTGGTATATAGGGAGGCAAAATGTGTCTTTCTTGAAAGGTGGCATGTGGGTCAGTTTGGAGATGGTTTCCCAGCTCAAGTGAGTTTCAACATAATATTGATAGCATAATCTGGGTTTCCTCGTAATATTTCAGATACCCCAACAGTTATTCTGAATACTAAGGAAATTTCTCAAAAACTAATCAAATTTCTTGTAGCTTGAGACCCTCATTGTGATCTGATCTATTATTTTGATATCCTATTCATGCTTTGACTTTCTGCTGCATGCTCTTCATACTTCACTCTGTTGTGCGGTGTACAAGAGCATTGGATTCTGTCTGTTTCGTTTTTAACTAGATAAAATGGAGAGGGTTATCTATTCATACTTGAATATTTATGCTTACAATGTGTTCACCAATCTTTTCCAGTTGAGAACTGAGGTAAACAAGGTTTTGGAGCTTGCTCGAACTGGGAAGTTAATCGGTTCCAGCTTAGAAGCAAAGGTTTATATTCACTCCTCTGATGCAAGCTTTGCCACAAGATTACTTCAGATGTGTGAAGCAGACAATGATGCCGATTCATTGCACCGCATCTTTATTACCTCACAGGTATTGCTTTGTTCTTCGAAGTTTCTTGTAGACTTTGCAAGGCTATTATTATTCAATCTGAACAACATGAAATCCGAATCAACGCAATCCTAAACTATGGTTGCCAGATTCTGACCTAACCCAATTAGACATGTCTCAAACTGAGATGATGACCTGGTTTGCTCAGTCAAATGTCGATTCATGTTTTTGACAGTTTATCTCTCCAACTGAAATAAATCTAAAGACGACAACAATATGAAGTGCCTTCTCTGGATGTTCTGTGACCCATACACTTGATCACTTGAAAACGATGACAACCACTGTGGGTCCTGTTGCAGGTTTTGGGTAGATCCAGATGTAGGCAGCCTTAGCTCGAGAAACATTACTGCGTATAGAGAGACCAATTCCAATGTCCCACAAATACAGAGACTTTTTCTACCCTTTTTCTCTTTTCCTTTTTCTTTGGGGGAGGGGGAAAGGGGGGAGGGGGTGTTTGTTCTTTCAGTTCCCTTTCACCTGTCAATAATTGACCTGGCTGAACCCAAATTTCTCGACTTGAACCCAAATTAAACCAATCCTGGGAAACCGGCAAATTAGCGGGTCAAACCTGACATACCTGTCTGACCTTGAAAATTTATCTTTCTAGTTGAATTCTATTTGAATTTGTGACTTTTGATTAGGATTCGTGACTATTACACTACAAGCACAATTCTATCACATTATTTCTAAATTACCTGGACCCAAAATATGCCAAACCCGTATTTACCCCACCCAATATGCACCTGACCGAATTTAACCTGCCCGCCTGAATTGATAGGTAAGTAATGTGCTCAATGCCGATTAATATGCACCATCCGACATATTGCATTTATCTTGCACAGGCTGAGATCGTTCCCTCTTTAGAGGACATTCCGAGCGGGGAAGTTTCATACACAGGAGAATACATCATCGAGGGAGACAACAAGGTCTGGGTCGGTGTCTCAAGAGCCGACGGCTCAAAGTGTGAAAGATGCTGGAATTACTCCAACAAAGTCGGGTCTTTCCCCGAGCATCCTACTTTGTGTGGGCGTTGCTATGGTGTCGTAAGCATTCAACCGGTTCCTGAACTAGCTGCTGTCAACTGAAACATTAGATGGAAGAAGATGACACAGTTTAGTAGCTCGGGTCGCTTTGCCTAATAATGCTTTGCTCTCAAACTCCAAAGTCCCAAATTTTTGGTAGCTACAAATCTTATAGAGTGATCATTCAAAATCTCAGGCTAACTGGGCTTCATTTTTTGTGCAAATCCCTTTTTTGTGGATTACTATTGTTTTTGTACATTACTCACCAATGTAATTGTATGCTATTACTTCTTTTTAAAGAGGAAATAACAAAATCTTGCACCATGTTGATATGAAATTTTACAGCATGCTGTTTGATTTCACCAAAACTAATGGTTTCATTTCATGCATATATCATTTGTCCTCAACTGTCTGGTAACTTTGTGTAGGTTTTGTAGGATTTTGATGTACTATTTCTTTGCCTCATCTTTTCTCTGTTTTTATTTCATTTTTCTAGGTCTTCTCAGGTGCTTCCTGGTTAAGATAGCGTTTTTTAAAACCTTAAAAATGAACAAAGAAATAATTACGGCAATTGATTTTTATCAAAATGAAGAAAGAAATAAAATTTGATTCCTATTTGATTAGTTGCCCTTCCTTAGCAGCTAGCGGCTTATGAGCAATTTCTCATGTTTCGTTGGCATACCAAGGTAGTCTTGTTACCAATTATTTTAAAAGCATTAATAATCAACTAATTGCTTTTTAAAGTAGGTAAGTACATTGTAGCTTCCTAATTAAGCTCCTAAATCATATAAATTGAAGTTAGATGCAACACCTTCCTCCCCTAAAGTTCTAGCTCCAAACTCCCTAATTACTAGGTATATCTTTTTATGAATAATTACGTCAATTTGAGTTTCGGTCCCAATTATTGGGTCTGGCAACCTCGAATTAACGTTGCATTAAACCGTCAACAAGTATCTAGGGTTCGTGATCAGTATCACTCAATGTTGAAATTCATGACCCCTTTGATTGTAAACCAAGTGCAACTCAAATACCAAGGTGGTAACCAAGTTGTTGATAGCAATACTACAACCACCACTAATATTACCCAATGCTCCTACTATTTCCCCTACTCCTTTTGATATTGCAATATTTGGAGTTTCAAACACCTTTCTTTTCCATGTCAAATAGAAGAAGGAACCTCCTCCCTTTACATACAAGGGATGTTGATATTCAGGTGTAACGCTTAGTGTGGATCGATTGTTTGTGGTCTGAAAAGATTTAGATGTAGGCATTTTCAGCTGTTGTACCTTAATCGTCAACAAATATTCCTGTATTTGGAGGGACACATGTAGGTGTAGAAGCATGTAAAGCAAATAAACTTGCAAGTGTATGTATTTTCTTTTGTAGCGTTTAACTGTATATTCATGAACATTAATTTTAATTAAAGTTGAGAATAGTTTTTTGCTTTTAACTTAGCTAATGCAAACAAACAAATATGGTAAAAGCAATCAATTCAAAAGATTTTCTGAATGGTTTTCTCTTCGATATTTGGAAGGTTGTTTATATCTTGGTCCCCTTGATCACCTCACATTAGGGGAACTATGTATATTAGGGTTTATTATTGTTGTTCTTGCACACTTTTATTGTAATTCAACAATTTTATTTTCAAAAATTATAAATCAGTTTAGCACGTTTCAAATGTCTCAACATGATTCTACAAACTTCAAAATGATTTAATAATTTTATGCTCCTGGGAGTATAATGGTCCCATACTCCAAAAATGAGTTTTTTGAGTATATGTGTAATTTTATGAGCAAACATATGTAAGTTTAGGAACATATACACATCAATTGACAAGTATACACATGCTTATAAAATGAAAATTGTATAACTCATAAATTCATAAATGTATGATCTTGTATACATTATGAACCCAAATTATAAATATGCATATGATTAAAGAACGAAAATTTTATACTCATAAATTTATATGTGTATGCTTGTAAAAATATACACATATACTCATAAAAGTCATTATGAGAGCTGAATATAAGAGGATGATACTCCCGTGAGTATAATCCAATTTTCATATACATATAACAACTTATCATATAGAAAAGACCATGCCCATATTTGCAATGATGATGATCATAGGAAGGAAATCCACAACCTAGTTTCCCTTCCAATTCCTCACTTCACTATCTCCTTCTCCAATCTTACCTTCGATCTATTTCTATCCTCTATTACAAATATACAATTTACAAATAATATAATTTTAGCTTGTACATTTTCTTCAACTCCAACTTTTCTCTCAAGTAGGTAAGGAGAATGTTGTTTACATATAACCTATTAAACTTCTATCTTTTCATTTTTCCCACTACAATCCAATTATATTTTTTTTTGGACCATCAGAATACAAAGTGAAAGTACGGTCCACCATTGTCCAATTGTTGAAAGTAGGGATTATTAGAATCCAATTTTCCTATATATATATATATATATATATATATATATATATATATATATATATATATATATATAGGATAATTGGATTCTAATAATTCCTACTTTCACCAATTGGACAATGGCGGTCTCTACTTTCACTTTGTATTCTGATGGTCTAAAAAAAATAAAATTGGTTTTTAGTGGGATGCCGGCGAGTTGACTGGTGGTGACTCGGTGGTTTGCTGACATAGCACATTGATCATATGGTTGACCGGGTTGACTTTTCCATGTCACTAAAAAAACACATGTTTATTCCTTTTCCTTTTTTTTTTGTCCAACATGGATTTTTATTTATCCCCCTTTTCCCTCTTCTTTCTCTGTCTATTCTTTTTACCCTTCCCTTTCAATTTATCCTTGCGGTAAAAAAAACATCCCTAACCCGGAATTTTTTTTTCCTCTATACAACCAATTGCAGGTCATACTTGAACAAATCCACAAAATCGAAACCCAAATTCATCGAAACCACCCTTCAATTTATGCACAACTCCAACTAGAAACAAACATAATAGCACAAATTGCAACCGTTCTAAAACAAGTCACTTGATTTTTTGCGTAGACTAGGAGAGATAGAAGAAGGGTCTTTGACATTGTTTGACTCGCAAAGCAAACGAAGTGGGTCTTGAACTGTTGCGAATTGTGTTGATGTTGGCCGTGACATGCATTGTTCAAGCACCGTCAGCGACCCCCACCGCTGCACCGACACCGAAGGCAGTAACCCCAACACTGACACCAAAGGTGGCGACTCCAGCAGGCAACACCGGCAACCCAGTACAATAAGGGCAGCCCAGCCCCGCGCCCTCCACTAAATTTGTGTCGGATTAGAGAAAATTATTCTTGAACACATATCCTAGAAATCCTTCTTTATATTCCACTAAATTCGATTACAACCCAAAACTTGAAAGAGCATATCCAAGAGGAAATGTTTTTACTCAGAGCAGAGAGAGAGAGAGAGAGAGAGAGAGAGAGAGAGAGAGAGAGAGAGAGAGAGAGAGAGAGCAATGGCAGAAGAATTGAAGAAAGCAAATGATTAGGTTCAAATTCAGCAATGCAGAAATGAATTAAAAATTTGACCCAGAAACTAATTAACAAAAAGAAATGCTTTGCTCAGAGAGAGATAGAGAACAATGTTAGAGAGAGAAAGAGAAAGAGAAAGAGAAAGGGGTTGAATTATTGGATCTGTGATTTATGATTTTATGATTTATGATTTATGAATGAATCATAATGGATGAATTTTCAGTTAAAATTTGATTTTATTGCATAGAAGAGATAGGGGAAGTCATGAGTCATGAGGTTGTTGATGGGTAGAAGAAGATGAACTGATGAGTAGATTTGTGTTACTGTGTACTGGAACTTGTAGAAAGAGAAAACAAACAAAAACGTAGAGAGAGAGAGAGAGAAAACAGATGGTGAAGGGAAACAGAGGATAAAATTACTTTCCAACCTAAAAACAGAAAAAAAAGGAAAATAAAATTGGCATGTGTTATTTAGCTGACGTGGCACCCAAAATTGAAGTCAACCCGGTCAACCACATGGTCAATGTGCCATGTCAGCAAACCACCTAGTCAGCACCATTCAACTCGTCGGCGTCCCACTCAAATCCAATTTTAGTTTTTTTTGGACCGCTAGAATACAAAGTGAAAGTAGGGACCACCATTGTTCAATTGGTGAAAGTAGGGATTTTTAGAATCTAATTATCCTATATATATATATAGGGAATAGATAGGGTGAGAAGAGAGGTTGGGTGAGAATGTGAGAAGGAGACATATTAGCCATTGGATTATAGATGAAAGGCTATAATTAAACCAACATTTTTTATTTATGTTTTGCCTAATGTCACGTGAGTTGGAGTGGAAAAGCAAAGAAAAAAATAAATAAAAAACACATTCATTAACTTTTCCTGGGAAACAGATCTCGCATGCATCATAGGCAGTTGATGATTTCACCATCCCCAATTCCTAAACACTCAGTTTGAGCCGAAAACATCATGTGTGAGCAACGAAGACTACCTGTGAGCAATCAGATGGAAATGGGAGAAGTTGAGAGGGTTCGGTTTTCGTCCGAGAGATTAGGGTTTTGAGTTTGGCGAAATTCCGGTGTGAACAACGAACGAGCAGTGTGCATTCAGTCATTGTCATCGAGCAGTTCAGAGCGGTGTGTTTCGTCGGAACGCGATGAATGTCGACGGGAAAGGGATTCATGAGTTGGGATCGAAAAGTACTTCAAGGTGAGTGGTTTTGCAGATTAAGGGATTTAAATGACATGTTCTTCATGTTCTTCAAGGGTTTTAAATCATGTTCTTAATGGTACAACTAGTAGTATATCTTGTAGATTAGGGATTCTGAGTTGTGTAAAAACGTCATGTTCTTCGTGATGTTCTTCATCATGGAAATTTTGAAAAAACATATCATAAACGGTGATGTCCTTTTGATATGTAATTGGTAATCTTGATTTGGGTTGATGTCTTGTTGGTTTCACATAAAGAAGTTTGGTTCATTGTAGACATGATATGGAGGTTAGGGTTAAATACGATGTGCATTTGTTGGGTCATAATGTCCATTTAAATGAATCATGATGTCCATCTTTGTTGGAATGGTGGGTATCATGCTAGAGTTGCATGTCTATATTACTTTATGTAAGCGTTCATTTTGTGTTTGAATAATGATCATGTTGAATAGAGTGTCATTCTTTGAATACACAACAGATGTCCATTTGGTTAAATATGTTCTCTGTGTTGTTATTATATATGTCTAAATTGAAAATAAATTGAAGGTAAGTAGACCATCATGTGTTAGTCGAAAATCATTACAAGAGTGTAAAACATGGTATCCATCTTGGTTGAACATGATGTCCACTTGGTTTAAACATGATGTCCATTTGGTTTGAACATGATATCCATCTTGGCTTGAACATGATGTCAATTTGGTTTGAACTTGATGTTCATTTGGTGAAAACAAGATATCCATTTTGATTTTATTACAATGTCCATTAGGTTTGAACTTGATGTACATTTAGTTTATACATAATGTCCATTTTGTTTGAATATGATGTCCACCTGGTCTAAAAATGATGTCGATTTGGTGTAAACATGATGTCCATGATGTGTATTTGGTTTGAACATGATTGTGTTTCATTTTCTAAATGTTTTCAGGTTCAACAGAATGTAAATTATGTGATGAGTTGGCCAAGCAGAAGCATCTGACAGAATGAGGTCGGCTTAGAGGAGTTTTTATAAGTGTATGGACTTGACCGACTACGAAGAGTCAAAGTGTGGGTTGATTGTTGAAAATTCCAACAATCATTTATATATTGAACATTCTGTATGTCTAATTGAACATTATCTATAAATGAGGATTGTGTATGTCAATGTATATGGTAATGAGAATGAGTGTGTAAATTGTATATTATGTATGTCTAAATTGTACATCAAGACATGCAAGAATGAGCATTAGCTACTACCATCCAAAATATGAGTAACGTCAAGATATATGATAATGAACATAATGTTCTAAGACAATGAACATCACAATATGCGGCAATGAACATCGCCTATAAGAAAATGAACATTAATGCATAAGGTAATGAGCATGAGTGAGTATGGTAATAAACACCGCGTTACAAAACAAATGAACATCATGATATATGATAATGAATATGAGCTTGTAAGTAAGTCAACATCATGTTATAAGGAATTAAAAACTAAGGTATATGACACGTTATAAGAAAACGTACATCGAGGTATATAGTAATGAGTATGATGTATGTATGGTAATGAATATCTATGTATTTGGTAATGAACATCAACGTATTTAGTAATGAACATGAGAGTCTAGTTGTTGATAATTATGTGCAAAAATGAGCATTTTATAATATGGTGTTGAGTTTGTACAATGAACATCACATTAGTATGCCAATGAACGTTAGAGTGTGTACAATTGAAAATCAATAAAAGAATCAATATTATATGATATCTAAAGATACAAAATATTTTCCCATAAAATTTTAGCAAAAAGTACATCAACTTATTCAATAATGAACATCAAGTTATATGGTAATGAACATTAGGGAGTGTAGCCAATTGAACAACATATGGTAATGAACATCAAGGAACATGTTAATGAACATCATATTATAAATGGTTATCAAGGTACATGGCAAATAATATGTCAAGGTGTGCAGGGATGAACATCAAGTTATAACGAATATCAAATTAGTATGACATGAACATTAGAGTATAGGCAATTGAACATGAACTGATATATTTGGTAATGAACAGTATGTGACAATGAACATCACCTTGTAAGAAAATGAACATTAGAGTATATTTGAACATCACATTATAAGAGAAATGAACATCATGGTATATGATAATGAATATGACCTCATAAGAAAGTCAACATCATGTATATAGTAATGAGCATCATGGTATATGGCATGTTATAAGAAAACTTACAATTAGGTATATAGTAATGAGCATGAGCATGTATGGTAATAAACATCCCAATATTTGGTAATGAACATCAAGGTATTCAATAATGGACATGAGTGTCTAACAGTTGATAATCATATGCGAAAATGAGCATTTTATAATATGATGTGGAGTTTGTATAATGAGCATCACATTAGTACGCCAATGAACGTTAGAGTGTGTGTGTAATTGAAAATCAATAAAAGGATCAACATTATATGAAATCCAAAATTATAAAATATTTTCCCAAAATATTTTGGCAAAAAGTACATCAACTTATACGATAATGAACATCAAGTTATATGGTAATGAACATTAGGGAGTGTAACCAATTGAATAACATATGGTAATGAACATCAAGAAACATGTTAATGACCATTCTATTATAAATGATCATCAAAGTACATGGCAAATAATATGTCAAGGCATGCAAGAATGAACATCAAGTCACAATGAACATCAAATTAGTATGATATGAACTTTACAGTGTAGGCAATTGAACATCAATAAAATGATAATCAATATATATATGTTCCATGTCCAAAAATATAAATCATCATCAATTTATACATCAAAAAATATAAAATGATCAATGTACCAAACTTATTACATGTTCGATATAGAAAACTCAATACATGTCTAAATCTCAGACTGGGAGGGGGGAGGGGGGAGGGGGGGAGTGAATTTTTCGGTCCCAATCAGTAGCATTTGAGAATACTCTGTCATTTATACATGGTTGTTGGAGTGTTCAACAATCAACCCAAGCTTCGACTTGTTACCGTCGACCAAGTCCATGCATTTATTAAAACTCCTCTAAGCCTCATTTGTCAAATGCTTCCGCCTCGTCAACTTTTAACATCCATCATTTGCATTCTGTTGAACTTGGAAACGCTTAGAAAATGAAAGATGTCATGTTTAAGCCAGATGGACACCATGCACATCATGTTTACAACGAATAAACATCATTTTTAGACCATCTAGACATCATGTTCAAACAAAATGGACATTGTATGTAAACCAAATGGATATCAAGTTCAAACATTGTATTAAAATCAAAGTGGACATCATGTTCAAACCAATGGACATCATGTTTCACCAAATGGACATCAAGTTCAAACCAAGATGCCATCATATTCAAATCGAAATGGACACCATGTTTAAACAAAATGGGCATTATGTTCAACCAAGATTGACATCATGTTATACATAGTACACCAACCAAAACTCATCCTAGACCATTCAATAGGACGTCACGTTCCAAATGGTCATAAGGTAACAAACAAATGGTCATCACGTGCGCATACCATTGACATTATGTATGACTATCATGGACGTCGGCTTCGTAGGTAATACGTACCAAACCACTGGAAAAAATGATATCTTTCCACAAATTGAACACCACAATCAAGCATACACTGGACAACTCAAAAGCCCTAATCTGTCAAATATACTACTAGTTGTACATTAAGAACATGATGTTTAAAACCGTTGAAGAGAATGAAGAACATGAAGAACATGACATTTAAAACCCTTAATCTGCAAAACCATTCACCTTGAAGTACTTTTGGATCCCAAATCATGAAACCCTTTCCTGTCGACACTCATCGTGTTCCGACGAAACACACCGATCTGAACTGCTCGACGACAACGACTGAATGCACGTTGCTCGCTCGTTGTTTACACCAGAATTTCGCCAAACTCAAAACCCTAATCTCTCGGACGAAAACCGAACCCTCTCAACTTCTCTTTCCGTTTGATTGCTCATAGGTAGTCTCCGTTGCTCACACATGGTTTTTTAGGTTCACATTGAGTGTTTACGGATTGGGGTTGCTGAAATCATCAGCCACCTTTAATACATGTGAGATCTGTCTCCCAAGCAAAGTTAATGAATGTGTTTGTTTTCTTCTTTTTTTTTTCCTTTGCTTTTCCACTCCAAGTCACGTGAGATTGGGCAAAAAATAAATGAAAAATGTTGGTTTAATTACATCCCTTCATATCTATAATCCAATGGCTAATATGTCTCCTTCTCATATTCTCACCCAACCTCTCTTCTCACCCTATCTATTCTTATATATATATATAGGCCAGGCCCTGGCGGTAGGCTCAAAGGGCAACAGCCCAGGGCCCAAGACTGTAAAGCAATTCTGGTTTGATTTTAGGGCCCCCAACCGCCCAAGCACATTACATAATATGGGCCCAACTCCCCACTTTTCTTCAACGCCTAGGCCTATGTAAGACCCGGGATTTTAAATATTTTTTATTTAGAATAATTACCCTAATTACTGTTCTTAATTGCGTAGTTAGAGTTTTCCCTGATCTCTTATGCAATTTATTTGACTATTATGTGTGGTTGTATTAATAGGTGTTAGTTTAGAAATTAAGTGAGATTAGAGTACTAATCAACCTTAGTTGGGAGTTAGTGGTTAGTTATGTATTAGATTAATTAAGTTTCCTTCAAAGAAAAAAAGAAGAAGATTGGAGTGGGAAATCAATCAAAGGCACCGAATGTCCCTAATTGAAATCCCAAACACAAAACCCTCCTTGTGGCAATTGCCACCAAACTCCCTTTTTCCCCCTGTTACTCACCAATTTCCCTGATTACTCACCATTTCTCACCGCCAAACTAATGCCACCTCCTGCTTCGTTTTTCCTTCATGTGCTCCTTTGCGGCAAAATTAGACAAACCTAGCGTTGTTTGATTTCTTCTCCTCGCACTCTTGGGGACTAGAGAAAAACAACTAAGGAAGATATGTAGAGAGAGAAGAGACATAATTGACGAGAAATACAAGACAAAGAGAGCACCGAAAGCTTAAAGAAATTTAGCAGGTTGTGTTTCAAATTGATTTGCGGCAAAGAAAAATTCTATTAGGCGTGAAGTTGTCTTCTTTGGGATGAAATTCAGTATAAAGGGAGGCTAGAGGTACACTCATGGGAGGCAGAACTGAATCGAAGGCTAAACTTGGAGTTATCAAATACTGCTAAAGCCCGAAAGGTATTGTGTGGTATAACCCTGATGCTTTTATTATTTTTTTTTATGAGATTGGGGGTTAATATTAAATGGTGGAATTGGCATACAGTGAGGTAATCTAAGAATTTGGGAGGCTAATTTGAGTCAAGAAGCGACGACAATTGAGACGGGATACGGGAAACAACCCTACTCTTCAAGGTGGGTAACTCTGATCCTACCTATTACTATTTCTAAATGGTTTTAAGGCCTAGTTGAATTAGGATGGTTGGAATTAATGTTGGAACCGAGCTAGAAGTTGGTGAATTTTGGTTCGAACTTTGAGTGTCGGGGTTATTGTGAGATTATGTTGTGTGGAGGGAGATTGAAGAACAACATACAAGCATGCTGTTTTGTTGAATAAAAGCAGGGGTGTTGAAATTGTGGAGTTAAATAGTAACAAGGGAAAGTTCTTTTGGGAGTATTGTTTCTGCTGCTACATGTTAACTGTCTTACCATTGAAATTGCCCGTGTTAGTTAATCGTTTTTTTTTTGTCGTGTAAACTATTAATACAGGTTGCTTGGTTGTTTTTTTTATATAGCCAAATACTCGTGACTTGTAGAGGTTTAGGTTTGCTAATTGAAATAAGTCAATCTTCAGCCCTGGTTTTGTATCACTTGATTTTACAAGCAAGAAGCGGAGTAGTTATTTTGACAAGGGGTTTGTAATTTGAAGTATTATTATTATTATTATTATTATTATTATTATTATTATTATTATTATGTATCCTTGATATTAAGTCCCTGTTTGACAAGGGTTTTCAGTCCTTATTTGATAAAGTTTGATTTCCAAAAAAATTATGTATATTAAGTAATAAATCTGATTGCCAAAGGTTGATTTCTAAACGAGTTCAAAGAGGTGGAAAATTGTTTGGAAGTTGTTATCTTGGAATTGAATGGAAGGAAGTGCACTTTTTATTCGATTTGTAAAGCGGTTTGAATTGGTTTTCGGGCTAGGTGTATTGCACTAGGTACTGTGGACTAATTGGAAAGCCGGAGTTACACCTGTAAAGGAGAACTGAATCGGCTAAGTATATAAGGTCCATTGACGTTAGAACTCTCATGTAGTTAAACTAACTGTCTTAAGGGGGAACCGGCCCCGACTGAAGAGTGCTGAAAGTACCCTATGCCCATGGTACGAGTATTTTATCAAAAAAAAAAGAAAAAGAAAAGAGGGAAAGGGAAGAAAGGAAGGGAAGAAAAATCTTTTACCTCTCTTTGCTAATTATTGCGAAAAAAAGGGCAAGTAAAATACTTTGGTAGTTCAAGGTTGCAAGGGGTGTCTTTTCCATTTACGAGGTCCCTGTATCAAATTTCTTTCCCTTTGTGGTGCTTTACATGTTGCTGTTTTAATTCTTCAAAGACTTGTGGTCAGTCTGGAAAAGAAAGAAAGAAGGGGGACTTCCTGAATTAAAGAGGTTAAGTAGCAGTCTCCTTGAAACACATGTGATGAGAACTCATGTTTAATTGTTAGCTCCCGCGCGTGAACCTAAGAACAAGTTACCCGCCCTGCATGCTAAGCATTGGTAATACATGTATTAAACATTTATATGTCTTGATGTATCATTATGATATTTAAGTGCACTGGTCTTGTTTTGGAGGCGGGTTATCCACTGAGCGCGTGGTTGCTCATACCCCCACTTCCCCCTTTTTCCAGGTTCCCCAGGTGACAACTGAGAAGTAAGTAAGCTGTTTATGTTTCGAGGGCCAAGTGGACGCATGGGAGGAGCAGAGAACCTCGTTATGTTTATAAATAAGTGTTGTGTATGTTGCATGTAAATAGAACAGGTGACCTGTATTTTGGGTGTTGGTTGGAAAGGGGCGTGTAGCCCGGGCGTGTGGCCCTTTTGTACATAAGCGTTGTTAAACTGTCTTTGGCAGGGTTAAAATGACAACTTGTATTATGGGTTAGTCCATATTACAAAGGAAGCTCTGCCGAAATTTTCTCAGGTTTAAAAAAAAAAAGAAACAAAGGAGATTATGTTTTAACTGTTAAGGTAGCCTTAAGGGCTTTAATAGAGGCCCTAGCGATGTAATTCCCCTGATTAGGGAAGAGGGGTGTTACATTTGGTGGTATCATAGCAGGATTTTGGGAATCTAAGTTAGGAAGCCCATAAGGTTAGGAGGAAATAAGCTTTGAGACCCGTAAGATATAGGGGGTGTATTTATTTATTGCATGCTATGTGATTATATTCATATTATGTGATAACTGCATGTAATATGTGATTATTGTATGAGTTTGATACTACATGGTTGTTATGTGTTTAGGATGGTATTCAGCCTGAATAATTTCATGTACCTTTCCTTTTGGTTGGCATGGTGGAATGCCGTTATATATTGGAGATGTATTGACCTCAGTAATCGGTGGGGGCCAAGGAGGCTTACTTGTCACTTTTGGACACGTTCCTTTGTTCATCAACTGCCAAGAAGTGGCCAATGGACTGAGATTTCTAGGAGTTTGCGGGATCGAGTACCCCCTGGTCGCTTTGCCCCATTTACTTATAAAGGGTTGATAGACTTTTTGTTTGCGGTGGAGCCGCTACTAGGGGTATATGGTCTAGGAACGAATCCGATGTCTAGACAAGAAAGGGCTAATGCATGGGTGGAAGAGCATCTTTTAAATCCTAGCCAAACACAAGGATTAACACGAAATATAACTAAAAGAGTAGCCTTGGAGTGACATGAGATGGATGTCTTGTTTCAGGAATCCCCACAAGCTGGAAGATTTAAAAGAGTGGCGACTTTTTGGGTCCGTTGGGTGGATGGGTATGGAGTGACTTATCCGTTACGCTGGCAAGAAACCTGGGAGAGAATGTTGGAATTGGTGGACGGAATATTTCACATAGAGTTCACCCCGGTGACACATATGCCAGCACTGTTGGGCTTACCGCCCTTGCCACCTCCGGAACCTTTAAGTTCAGAAAACTCTACTGCGGAGGATCCCATGGATTCTGATGACAATTCCCCTTCAACTGAAGGATAGGATTCTAGCACATTTCTTATGCAAATGTAATGTATGTTATTTTTGTAATGTCACCCCTTAGAGTAATAAGTGGCACCTAAAATGCGTTTAAATTATCGTGTCACCTTAGGATATATTACTTATATACTGTTTTGTGAATGCTTGTAATATGCCTTATGAATAAAGTTTAGTTACTTTTATCTCTGAGTGGAAATGAAATTTGTTGCCTTAAAACTTACTTGCTAATATGAGTTTTAGTTAAATTAAGGTAATCTAACTAAGTGATTCAACCAGATGCCTCCTCGTCGCATCATTATCCCACCTCCGCCGCCACCACTGGGTCCCACTGCGATGGAGATGATATGTCAATTTAACAAACTTAACCCTCCCAAATTTGGGAGCGGGGCAAACCCCTTGGCTTATGAGGAATGGCTTAGGAGGATGGAAAACCTATTCGAGGTTATGGAGTGTTCTCCCAGGTTTAAGGTTAAACTAGCTACTCATAAATTTGAAAGGGAGGCCGAGTTTTGGTGGGGTACAGTAAAACCTGGAGCAGGAGAACGACCTCTTGGTTGGGAACAGTTTACAGCCCTTATGGATGCAAAATATTATCCCAAGGATGTACAATGGGCTAAGGAGCAAGAGTTCCTTCAGTGTAAGCAGGGGGAACACGAAGGCGTAATGGAATATGCAGCCCGTTTTAACGAACTTAGCCGCTTTGCACCATCCCAAATGGCTACGGAGGAAATGAAGATAAGTCGCTTTGAGTATGGTCTAAGGGCAGAGATCAAAACTTTCACTGCTGGACAAGTCTACACTAACTTTCAAGACTTATATCAACGAGCTGTAAAAATAGCTCGAGTTGTTAATGAGAAGAAGGCTGAAGATGGTAAAGAGAAGTTCAACAAGAGGAAATCTTATTCGGGTAGACCAGATTTTCGAGGAGGAGGTAATGCAAGGGAGAATCAATCAAAGGGGAAACAACCGATGTATTACCAAGATAAGCCTTTGTGTAGCCAATGTAATCGTTATCACTATGGGATATGTTGGAGGAGTCCACCCTTGTATAATGAAGAGATGCCCGAATGTAACCAATGTCATCGTCGCCACTATGGTCCATGTTGAGGTGGTCGAGGGCAATGCTTTGGATGTGGAGAATATGGCCACATAGTGGCAAATTGCCCGAATGCTGCATGGAATGCAAGGAACAATCCAAGACAGGGGAATAGGTCTCAACGCCCTCCTCAACCCCAACAAGGCCAACTGCAAATTGTACGCCCTCCTTATCGTCAACAAGGGCAAGCCCAACCTGCACAATCTGTACCGCCACCAACTCATCCTCAAGAAAGGGGAAATTAACGTGGGAGAAAGCCTCAAGTGGGAGGTCGTGTATTCTGCTTAGAAGGAGAGGAGAATGATGGCATCAATCCTGTGGTGTCAAGTACATTCCTTGTCAATGGTCTTTATGCTTGTGTTCTATTTGATTCTAGAGCCACCCATTCATTTATAAACCCTAAGCTAGCCAAGCAACTTGCATGTGATCCTTGTGATATGGATGTACAATTGTGTGTAAGTACTCCCTTAGGATCTACTTACCAAACAGATATTATTTTCAAGAACTGTTTGTTGAATATGAATGGGAACACATGGGAAGCGGATCTAGTTCAGTTAGACTTTGAGGGGTTCGATGTTATCTTAGGCATGGATTGGTTAGCCAAGTATCAAGCGACCATTGATTGTGCTCAAAAGACAGTAACTCTTTCTTCTATGGATGGGGAGAAGTGTGAGATTATAGGAAGTAATCTACATAAACCAATGCCAATTGTGTCTGCGATGAAGGCCTTCAAATGGGTGAGGCAAGGATGTGAAGGTTATTTGTGTGCAGTACAAGCTACTGAACCGATAGAATCTGATATAGGAAACATCCCAGTTGTAAATGAATATCCCGAAGTATTTCAAGAAGTACCTGGTTTACCTCCAGATCGAGAAGTTGAATTTTCGATCGATCTCATACCAGGGACTACCCCTATATCTAAAACCCCTTATCGAATGGCACCTGCAGAATTGGCTGAGCTGAAGGTCCAATTGCAAGAATTGTTAGATAAAGGCCTCATTCAGCCTAGTGTCTCACCTTGGGGAGCCCCAGTGCTCTTTGTTAAGAAAAAGGATGGAAGTTTGAGGTTGTGTATTGATTATCGCGAGTTGAATAGAGTGACCATTAAGAACAAATACCCCCTACCCAGAATAGATGACTTATTTGATCAATTGGTAGGATCCGCGATATTCTCCAAAATTGATTTGAGGTCGGGTTACCATCAGCTTAAAATCAAGAAGGAAGACGTACCAAAAACAGCTGTTAGGACTCGATATGGGCATTATGAGTTCTTAGTACTACCTTTTGGGCTAACAAATGCCCCAGCTGTTTTTATGGATCTCATGAATAGGATATTCAGACCCTATCTAGATAAATTCGTTATAGTTTTCATTGATGACATTTTGATTTATTCCAAGACAGTGGAAGAGCATGGGGAACATTTGAGGTTGGTATTAGGTACCTTGGAGAAGAATGAGTTGTATGCCAAACTGAAGAAATGCGAATTTTGGCTAGAGACAGTGCAATTCTTAGGCCATGTGGTGTCAAAGGAAGGTATTTCAGTTGACCCGACTAAGGTAGAAGCTATTGTGAACTGGAGTAGACCCTCTACTGTAACTGAAGTAAGGAGTTTTCTGGGCATTGCTGGATATTACCGCAGATTTATAGAAGGATTCTCTAAATTGGCAGTGCCCATAACAAGGTTACTTCGCAAGGACAAGAACTTTGAATGGACCTCAGATTGCGAAGATAGCTTCCAAGAACTAAAGAGACGTTTGGTGTCAGCTCTAGTCTTAGCTATTCCTGAAGGGAATGAAGGATTTGTGATCTATACTGATGCCTCTAAGAAGGGGCTTGGATGTGTTCTAATGCAGCAAGGCAAGGTTATAGCCTATGCATCACGCCAGCTGAAGCCTTATGAAGAAAATTATCCAACTCACGACCTAGAATTAGCAGCGGTCATTTTTGCCTTGAAAATTTGGAGGCATTATTTATATGGAGTGAGATGTGAAATATATACAGACCACAAGAGTCTTAAATACATCTTCACTCAAAAAGAACTAAACATGAGGCAAAGAAGATGGTTGGAGTTACTTAAGGATTATGATGTGGAGATTAAGTATCATCCCGGAAAGGCTAACATAGTGGCAGACGCCTTGAGTAGGAAGACATCTGGTTCAATGGCACACTTGATTACCCAGGATAAGAATCTTATTAGAGAATTGGATATGCAAGGTATTGAAGTGGTGCTATCCGGAGATAGAGGGTATATAGCAGCTCTGAAGATAACAACCCCTTTAATAGAACAGATCAAAGATCAACAAATGAATGATCCGGAACTAGCAAAGATAAGGAAAGGGGTAGAAGAAGCTCGACTTAAGGACTTCTTTTTAAAGGATGATGTGTTATGGTTTAAGGAGAGGCTATGTGTTCCTAACATCCCTGAACTGAGAAAGGAGGTGATGAAAGAAGCACATAACTCAGCCCTTACAACTCATCCTGGAAGCACAAAAATGTATCATGATTTGAAAACCCATTTTTGGTGGAATGGTATGAAAAGAGAGATAGCAGAGTTTGTAGCTCGATGTCTTACCTGTCAAAGAGTTAAGACAGAACATCAAAAACCAGGAGGATTACTACAACCCCTATCGATACCTGTATGGAAATGGGAGCGTATCACTATGGATTTTATTACAGGATTGCCAAGAACACTACAACATGAAACGTCTAAGGCGACCGACCCAGGCGACCGATATGTATCGGTCGCTCAGGTCGACACGGGCGACCGATACCTAGCGACCGATACTATATCGGTCGCTAATTAGCGACCGATATGGTATCGGTCGCAGTGACCACTTTATCGGTCGTTGAGATTGCGACCGATACCATATTGGTCGCTGGTTATCGGTCGCCGAGCCCAATTAATTTCGACAACGGTAACATTTAATACATCTGCCTCGCTATCGGTCGTTTCATATCGGTCGCTGACCATTTTTAACCGCCCAACTGGCAGAATTCATTCGATAATGTTGCACTCTCATTTTCTCTCTCTCCATCTCGCTCGGTCTCTCTCACACGCCGATCCCAACCACCGCACCAACCACTGTCACTCCGGCCACCACCATCGACGTGACGCGACTGCGACCACGCAGCGACCACCGTGCGCACTTTTCCGGCAACCACCGACTCCAACATCTCCGGCAACCACCAATGTGAGTCCCTAATTTATTTTTGTAGTTAAATTGTTGATTTTTAATTGTAAATTTCATATATATTGTTGTATTTGAGTAATTTATTTGAGTAATTTTAGTGTGGTAATGGTTTGGAATTCAAATTTAGGGTAGTGTTTAGTGTTAGTCAAGTTTAGGGTTTGAAATTCGATTTAGAATTGTGTTTTGAATGTAAATTTTTAGGGTGAATTTGAGTAATTACTTGAGTAATTTTAGTGTGGTTATGGTTTGGAATTCAAATTTAGGGTAGTGTTTAGTGTTAGTCAAGTTTAGGGTTTGAAATTCGATTTAGAATTGTGTTTTGAATGTAAATTTTTAGGGTGAATTTGAGTAATTACTTGAGTAATTTTAGTGTGGTTATGGTTTGAAATTCAAATTTAGGGCATTATTTAGAGTTAGTCAAGTTTAGGGTTTGAAATTTGATTTAGAATTGTGTTTTGAATGTAAATTTTTAGGGTGAATTTGAGTAATTACTTGAGTAATTTTAGTGTAGTTATGGTTTGAAATTCAAATTTAGGGCATTGTTTAGAGTTAGTCAAGTTTAGGGTTTGAAATTTGATTTAGAATTGTGTTTTGAATGTAAATTTTTAGGGTGAATTTGAGTGTAAGTAATTAGGGTGAATTCGATCTTAGTGTGGTTATGGTTTGAAATTCAAATATAGAATAATGTATGCTTTGAATGTAAAATTTTTAGGGTTTAAATGTTGTTAGGACTTGAAATTAAAATTATAATATTGTTGTTTATTAATGTAAGAGTATCGGTCGTTGAAATTGTTGATTTTTAATTGTAAAATTCATACATGTTGTTGTATTTGAGTAATTTACTTGAGTAATTTAGGGTTTACAAGGTTATGAATAAAGGAGAGTCTACGACTCATGAAAGTCATTTTCAATCATAGATTAACAGGAAGAAACACACTCTACTTGGATAATAGCAGGATCCTCTTGACTGATGACATAACTTAGTTGTAGATGTCCAAAAAAAGTTTACTTGATGTAGAAAATGGATGTATGAAATTATGTATTTGCTTTAATTAATTGTGACTTAATCCCTTACAATGATATGTAAATTGTATGCAGTTAAATAAATAATGGAGAGTAGTAGAAAATGGATGTATGAAAGACATGATGGTGAATATCTTAGTGTGGAATTCGTACGTAGGGTGAATGAAGAATTTATACCTGTTGCAAAACAATGGAGTAGTTTGGGGAAACTTAGGTGTCCTTGTAGCAAATGCAAAAACTTGAAGTACATTGACGAGGATACGGTGAAGCTACATTTGTACAAACACGGATTTCGTCCAAATTATTATGTTTGGATAAGTCACGGGGAGACTTTTGCCACTCTCGAGGGTAGTGGTCAAACTGTTAACACTGTTGTTGATGGGTCTTCTAGTACTGGAGGTATCAACAGTATGCAAGAAATGATCACCGATGCCATGGGCTATATGCCTTTGAGCTGCGGTGATGATACGAGGGAAGATGAGCCAGAGGAAGGGACTAAGAAGTTCTTAGAAATGCTCGATGCCTCCAAAAAGCCTCTCTATGAAGGTAGCGACATGTCTTTGTTGTCGGTTGTCTCACGGATGATTAACATAAAATGTGAGTACAATCTCCCAAATAAAGCCATGGACAGTCTGTTAACCTTAATGAAAGACGTATGTCCCCCTGGCAATGAGATGACAGACACCTACTATCAAGCGAAGAAATTGCTTGGTGCTTTAGAACTTCCATATGAGAGAATCGACGCGTGTCCCAATGGGTGCGTGTTGTTTTGGAAGGAGAAAGCTGACTTAGATAAGTGTGACCACTGCGGAGCCGATAGGTATGCTAAAACGACGATGCGTGGGAAACGCATTGCACACAAGCAACTGATTTACTTCCCGATCGGGCCGAGGTTGCAAAGATTGTATGCAACTAAGACATCTGCAGAGCACATGAGGTGGCACTCAATGAATGCACGTGAAGATGGAACTATGGTTCATCCGTGCGACAGTGAAGCGTGGAAGCATTTCGATGCCTTCCATAAGGAATTTGCTTCCGAACCCCGAAACGTACGGTTGGGGCTATGCACAGATGGTTTTGCCCCTTTCGGCAGTTTCGGTCAGACGTATTCATGTTGGCTGGTGATTGCAACTCCATATAATTTGCCGCCTTGGTTGTGCATGAAGAAACAATACTTGTTTCTGACCCTGTTAATTCCTAGGCCGAAAAGTCCAAAGGGCAATCTTGATGTCTACTTGCAACCATTAATCGATGAGTTGAAACAATTATGGGAGGTTGGAATTGACACGTATGATGTCTCCAAGAAGCAAAATTTTAAAATGAAGGCATCCGTGTTGTGGACCATAAGCGATTTTCCGGCATACGGAATGCTTTCTGGTTGTACCACAGCTGGGAAAATGTCTTGTCATCTCTTGTATGGAGAACACAAAGGCTAGATGGTTACAACATGGTAGGAAACATTCTTGGTTCGATTGTCATAGACAATTTCTCCCAGAGAACCATCCATTTCGAAAAAACAAGAGCGCTTTCTCAAAGAATAAAGAAGAAAATTCACCTCCACCCCCTCGATTGAACGGGGAACAAATTTGGGATCGTGTATGTAATTTCCCGAGCTCCACGGAACAACATAACCGTGTTGATGGGTATTTAGAGTCTCACAATTGGAACAAGAAAAGCATATTTTGGGAGTTGCCGTATTGGAAAGATCTTAAAATTCGACACAACTTGGATGTCATGCATGTTGAGAAGAATGTATTTGATCAAGTGCTGAATACAGTCATGAGTGTTAAAGGCAAGACGAAGGATGATAAGAGCTCGCGTAGGGACCAAGCCACCCATTGCAAGCGTCGTCGGCTAAACATTCAAGAAACTCATCACCAAGATGGGACTAGCACCGAAACTATACCGAACGCTCCCTATCAAATGGGTAAAGAAGAAGTTAAGGCCTTGTGTGAGTGGTTGAAAGGGCTCAAACTCCCTGATGGCTATGCGAGTAATTTGAGCAGATGTGTCGATCCCAAAAATTCAAAGTTGCAGGGTTTGAAGAGCCATGATTGTCATGTTTTCATGGAGAGGTTGTTACCAATTGCAACCAGGGAGCTACTTCCTCAAAAAGTTTGGAAACCATTGACTGAACTCAGCCAGTTCTTTAGAGATTTATGTGCTTCTAATGTAAATGTGAGTGACATGATCCGGTTAGAGAGAAACATACCGGAAATTCTATGCAAGTTGGAAATGATATTTCCCCCTGCCTTCTTCAATGTCATGGAACACCTTCCAGTACATCTTCCTTATGAAGCAGCGATGGGAGGACCTGTGCAGTATAGGTGGATGTATCCTTTTGAAAGGTACAACTAAACTTACATATCTTTCATAGTTACTATGAGATGAATTATATGTATTTTAAGGAAACATCAATGTTTGTTACTTGTAAAATGTTGTAGATTCTTGCACCACTTAAAGAAAAAAGTGGGGAACAAGGCACGAGTAGAATCGTCTATCTGCAATGCATACCTAACAGAGGAGATAGCAAACTTCAGTGATGCATATTTTGCCCCCGAAGTTCAAACAAAGTCTAGGGAACTTAAAAGAAACGCATGCCCTGATGTGAAGCATGTGAACGATGTTAACGAACCCCTCCCTGATGTGTTTTCCTCAAACATTGGATATGCGCCTAGTGAGGGTCGAAAGAGGTTCCTCAACCAACAAGAGTTTGTTGCGGCGCATGCATATGTTCTTTCAAATAGTGAGTTGTTGGAAAAGTATGAAAGGTATGTACGATTGCACGCCGCTATGTGTATGTACATGCTCAATGTAACTAATTACCTAGTTAACACCTTAAATTATTTGTTGGAAGGCAATTTGAAGAAGACATGTGCCTATCACATCCACGCACACAAATAGGGGATTTGTGGAGCAAATTTGGCAAACAATTTCCCGAATGGTTTAAACGAAAGGTGATCGATCAAGTTTGATTGAATTAGTAAGATTCTAGTTCAACTATCATAATGTTGTCGACTTAAAGTTGACGACTTTACTAAAATTATATTCTGTAGGCTATCAATTCAAATGAAACAGATGATTTCATTCGAGCGTTAGCCTACGGTCCCAACAAAAATGTGCGTTGGTGGAACCATTACTACATTAACAACTACAATTTCCAAGTTCAACGGCAAGGAAAGTCGAACGCCAAATCTGGGGTATATGTCAAAGGAATGCACGGCGTAGAGTTCTACGGGACGCTCCAAGAAGTGATTCAGTTGGAATACTTAGGAAAATTTGGCAATTACAAAGTTGTTTTATTCAAAGTTGATTGGTTTGACTCCGTCCATGGTTTGAACAAACATGAGCATTACAATCTCGTGGATGTGAACCACACAAAACGGTATCGAGTATATGAACCATTCGTGGTGGCATCCCAAGCAATGCAAGTGTTTTATACTCGTTATCCTAGTGTAAGGAGAGAAAGAACCCAATGGCGGGTGACACTCATCATAAAGCCGAGGTCAACGATTGACGGCATTGATGATGCCGCATATCAAGAGGATAGCTCTGAAAATCCTCCAACACTATCTGGCATTGATGAGGACCAAATTGAAGATCGAGATGACTTAAGTGATGAGGAAGCCATGAACGTTGATGCTAATGAATCCATTATGGGGGAAGAGGGAGTGGGAATAGAGGAGGATAATATGTTAGACCCTATTTGTACCGAGATTATTAGTAGTGAGGATGAAGAGGAGTATGAGTAGTGAATTCTATTATCTTGTCAATGTAGATTACTAGTCATTGAACTTTTATTATATTCACAACTTGGTTCAGATTTTTCATGTACTTAGTTGAAGCCAATGCATTATACTCGTACGCATGCCTTTTTTGATATGTATATATATATATATATATATATATATATATATATATATATATACATATATATATATATATATATATATATATATATATGTATATATATGTAAAAGTTTGGAACTATCTTGTGTTTTGATTTTACATGATATTAAATATTATATTAGGGGGAGACAGCGACATAGTATTTGGCAAAGAGCGACTCGATCGACCTGCTCTATACCCCAACCGATACATACGACTTGAGCGGGGAGGATTGGTAAGATGATCACATAAAATCCTATGTACATTTATTTAGAATTGGTTTTATTAACTTTATTTGTTTTTCGTAACGATTGCATAGGTTCGCGATACCCGCTTGGCACGGTTTGTTGGAGGGCAAGTCTGCTCCCACCCAACCAAGCCTCCTTCCACATGGTCCAAAGAAGAGAAAACAACTTTGTGCAGTGGGGCACTGTAAGTAATTATGCAAATTCGGTTATGATTTTCTTTTACGGAATAGTCGTTTAACTAATCACCAATAAATTACTTTATACTGACATTATGTGTGGGATGAAGAACTAACAAGAGATGTGTTTAGTGGGTGGCACACCAAATTGTGCGATCGGACTCGATACGAGGTACAAGGTCGGGACCAAGAAGAGGGCGGACCTGACTCACACATGAGCGATGAACACCGTGATGCAATAGAGGAGGAATCTCAAACCGAGGATTTCATTCGGCAGTCCAATGCTGCCAAAGCAAATAGGAACAATGAAAACTCCGCCAATTGCATTACGCACGTCGGCTCGGTTTCGGCAGCAAGTTATATGAAGAAGAAGGTGAACCCTATACTAGCATAATTAATAAATTAAAGTTATATGTATACATTAACAATTAAGAACTCTCTAAACAATTGTTTGCATTGACTATTTTAACTTGTAGATGGCTGAGGGGAAATTCATGACCCTGTCTGAAGTCCACGCTCACATTCACTGTGGGCGAGATCCTGCGGGGAATCCAGTGTGGAGTAACCCACATGATGCCACACTCGATGTAAGTTTCCTTTACACATATTCATAAACTTTAACTTGTGTTTTAGATTATATTTGAGCTACGGCGTGTGGCCGTACTTGTATTATGTGTCTTTTGGATTATGTTTGAACTCCGACGTGTGGCCGTGCATGTTTAATATATTTGTTTTGGATTGAATTTGAACTCTGGTGGTGGCCGTGCATGTTTAAAGTTTCTTTTCGTTTGAATTTGAACTCCGGCGTGTGGCCGTGCATGTTCAAAGTTGTGTTGGATTGTATTTGAACTACGGCGTTTGACCGTACATGTTTTATGCGTGTTTGGAACTTATTTGAACTCCGGCGTGTGGCCGTGCATGTTTTATGTGTATTTGGATTGTATTTGAACTACGGCGTGTGGCCGTTCATGTTTAGTATATGTGTTTTGGATTGTATTTGAACTACGGCGTGTGGCCGTGCATGTTTAAAGTTTGTTTTGGATTGTATTTGAACTCCGACGTGTGGCCGTTCATGTTTAAAGTGTCTTACGGATTATGTTTGAACTCCGGCGTGTGGCCGTGCATGTTTAAAGTTGTGTTTGGATTGTATTTGAACTACGGCGTGTGGCCGTGCATATTTAAAGTTTCTTTTCGATTGAATTTGAACTTCGGCGTGTGGCCGTGCATGTTTAAAGTTGTGTTGGATTGTATTTGACTACGACGTGTGGCCGTGCATGTTTAAAGTTGTGTTTGGATTGTATTTGAACTATGACGTGTGGCAGTGCATGTTTAAAGTTGTGTTTGGATTGTATTTGAACTACGGCGTGTCGCCGTACATGTTTCATGCGTGTTTGGAACTTACTTGAACTCCGGCGTGTGGCCGTGCATGTTCAAAGTTGTGTTGGATTGTATTTGAACTACAGCGTTTGGCCGTACATGTTTTATGCGTGTTTGGAACTTATTTGAACTCCGGCGTGTGATCGTGCATGTTTTATGTGTATTTGGATTGTATTTGAACTACGGCGTGTGGCCGTTCATGTTTAGTGTATGTGTTTTGGATTGTATTTGAACTACGGCGTGTGGCCGTGCATGTTTAAAGTTTGTTTTGGATTGTATTTGAACTCCGACATGTGGTCGTTCATGTTTAAAGTGTCTTACGGATTATGTTTGAACTCCGGCGTGTGGCCGTGCATGTTTAAAGTTGTGTTTGGATTGTATTTGAACTACGGCGTGTGGCCGTGCATGCTTGCAGGAAACCTTTCGCCAAAAGTGTGAGGAGCGTGGCATAATTGAGAACTCCCCGGAAGCTAGGAAGTTGTACCTTCAATTGGCAGGGGGGTACAAACCCAAAGACCAAGTTGTATATGGTCTTGGGAGTGCGACCTCGTACTTCTAGGATACTCCACCCCCCGCCCAGGGTAGTTCTTCGTCGAGGCATGCGGGCGCAACTCCGTCCACCGATGCCATTGTGCGTGATCAACTTGCTGCCCACTCATCCGCCCTCTCCCAGCTTCAAAGCCAACTAACACAAGTTTTCCAACATCAACAACAAGGCGGTAGTTCTTCTTCCCCATCTCAATATCTGAACTTGTCAGATCCCCAATTCCTCCCCAACCTTGAACTTATGAACTTTTAGTTATTATATATATGTATGGATATTAGAGTATGAAACATATGTATGTATGAAACTTAGTTTATCTATGAAACATATGCATGAATGTTTAGTATTATATATGTTTAATTATGTTATGTATGAAATCGAATGTGGAATAATACGCAGCTGAATATATATATATATATATATATATATATATATATATATATATATATATCAATTAGATAATATAATAATAGCAATAATCGATAATTCAACAAATACGATGATGATCGATTACCTAGTCAATATCAATTAAGAATTATTTTTAAAAAAATATTAAAATCGCGATCGATATGTATCCGTCGCGTAACGGTCACTATTTTGCGACGCATCATTTGCGCATCGATACGTGACGGCCAAGCAATTGCGATCGATAGATAGCGGCCGATCGATTAGCGATCGATACGATCGCCTATCGGTCGCCCTGCAGTTTATCGGTCGCAAGTTTGGCGACCGATATATATCGGTCGCGCGGTTCGGCTAAACTTGGAGTTATCAAATACTGCTAAAGCCCGAAAGGTATTGTGTGGTATAACCCTGATGCTTTTATTTATTTTTTTTTTTATGAGATTGGGGGTTAATATTAAATGGTGGAATTGGCATACAGTGAGGTAATCTAAGAATTTGGGAGGCTAATTTGAGTCAAGAAGCAACGACAATTGAGACGGGATACGGGAAACAACTCTACTCTTCAAGGTGGGTAACTCTGATCCTACCTATTACTATTTCTAAATGGTTTTAAAGCCTAGTTGAATTAGGATGGTTGGAATTAATGTTGGAACCGAGCTAGAAGTTGGTGAATTTTGGTTCGAACTTTGAGTGTCGGGGTTATTGTGAGATTATGTTGTGTGGAGGGAGATTGAAGAACAACATACAAGCATGTTGTTTTGTTGAATAAAAGCAGGGGTGTTGAAATTGTGGAGTTAAATAGTAACAAGGGAAAGTTCTTTTGGGAGTATTGTTTCTGCTGCTACATGTTAACTGTCTTACCATTGAAATTGCCCGTGTTAGTTAATCATTTTTTTTTTGTCGTGTAAACTATTAATACAGGTTGCTTGGTTGTTTTTTTTATATAGCCAAATACTCGTGACTTGTAGAGGTTTAGGTTTGCTAATTGAAATAAGTCAATCTTCAGCCCTGGTTTTGTATCACTTGATTTTACAAGCAAGAAGCGGAGTAGTTATTTTGACAAGGGGTTTGTAATTTGAAGTATTATTATTATAATTATAATTATTATTATTATTATTATTATTATTATTATTATTATTATTATGTATCCTTGATATTAAGTCCCTGTTTGACAAGGGTTTTCAGTCCTTATTTGATAAAGTTTGATTTCCAAAAAAATTATGTATATTAAGTAATAAATCTGATTGCCAAAGGTTGATTTCTAAACGAGTTCAAAGAGGTGGAAAATTGTTTGGAAGTTGTTATCTTGGAATTGAATGGAAGGAAGTGCACTTTTATTCGATTTGTAAAGCGGTTTGAATTGGTTTTCGGGCTAGGTGTATTGCACTAGGTACTGTGGACTAATTGGAATGTCGGAGTTACACCTGTAAAGGGGAACTGAATCGGCTAAGTATATAAGGTCCATTGACGTTAGAACTCCCGGGAAGTTAAACTAACTGTCGTAAGGGGGAACCGGCCCCGACTGAAGAGTGCTAAAAGTACCCAACGCCCATGGTACGAGTATTTTATCAAAAAAAAAAAGAAAAAGAAAAGAGGGAAAGGGA